>SOPI01000108.1:0-316192 GCA_021307395.1 Trypanosoma vivax | reverse complement strand
CGCACGTTGTCGGAAATAAAAACACATATTACGCACCACTCCGTGCTTTTGTATAAAATAATAACAGTCTTGCTAAGTCTTCACTTACGTTGCCATCTGTAATATGTAAACATTGCCTGTGACCATGCGCATAACCGCAAATATGCTGGGTGATGGGCATCTGTAGTACCAGCGAAAGCGTCTGCGCTTTATCGCCTCCTTGACACGCTTCACCCATAACATCAAGGAGGCAGTAATGGGGTAAAATTGTCCGTGTTTATGATTTCTTACTCTTATGTTCAAAAGCGTCTATGTGTTATTGGTGGGTTGCGCTCCGTGTGTTTGTCTTTGACACTAAAATGCGTTTAGCTTTGTTGTTGAGACAAGTTTCGTACAGTACGCTTGACTGTCGTTCCCCCAATGGGCAAAGAGCAAAACGCTGCTCAATGAATAGGAGAGTTACGGGTCAGTTGCCACCGTTCCTTGTATTAACGGAAGCCATTTCTTTCTGATGCATGGGCACCATGGCTGGTTCCGTGACTGTGCATCCGATGCGGCAATGGACTTCTTATCAGATTTTTGTTGGGTGTCTAGGTTTGAGGTTGCTTGGTCAATTCTGTTGCACACGCTACCTGTTTGCCAATACGAGATCTAACAGTACAGGGATCATCACCGCTCCCGGGGAGCTATGCAAAGTTGTCAAATGCACAACTGGGGTATGGGTTCTGGCCAACATGTGTGTGTCCAACATAAGTGCTGATACAATGTGTAACTGGTGATGAAAAATGGTATTGTGTGCCATGTCTGACTCCAGCGATCGGCGTGCTTGGCAGCTACACAATGCTGCTTTTACTGTGCGCTGCTGTCAAAGCGGTGAAGTATCGCCACTGCGATGCGGTAGTGCCATCTACTGCGTTCCGCATGGCTCTGAGTCTGGCTAGCGCAAGGTAGCCACGTGGCACGACTCACAATGCTTATATGGAAGGTGTCCCGGTGGTTAAAGTGAAAGGCCTTGCGCACATACGCCGCGCGTTTCTCGTGTTCACGTGGCTTTATTCCTGGCTGTGCAGCACCTCAGTTGGCTGAAGCAGCTTTCGGAAGCAGAGACCGCTGCCGCGACAATCCGCCTGCGTGGAAACGCTTTCCCCTTCTGTGGCCTATGACTAGGGATGTTGGCGTTGTTGTGGCGCGCGGCACAGCGGGGTAGCAGCTTTCCCGACGTGATTTCACAACCACACGGCACCGGCGCATTGTGAACAGCATGCGAGGTCTTACAGTGTTTAGACCTATAGTGTGGGCGTGCGATCAACGTATTTCTCCAACCGGTAACGAGCAAAAAATCAAGGAAAGGTATAGTATGAAAAATAGTGAGGGGAAAAGAACCCTATCTGAACCACACGTTGCACCTGGCACTTCCCGTTCCACTGACGGCATATTGCGCGGGGACGACGCTGCGGATGTGATATGCAGGTCCATACGGTCGTCTAAATAATGGGCACTTTGCCACGCCTAGCTGCAACAGCGCCGTCACCCATGTACCATGGTAATAGTGGTTTTCCATGCCAATGGAGAATGTTCCCTCGTAATGGCATTGTCCAAGTAAAAAGGAGTCCACGGTCGTATGCGTGCACGTGTTCTGTGGTTCCGCACGTGTGGGTCTTGGCATCTTGCCTTGCAAATTCCGATGGGCATATGAGTGGCTGTTGTGTAACGCTAATTCAGCCATTCAGTCAGGAGAGCGCCTACCATCGCTTGTGGGGTGGGCTGCCGATTGTTAGAAGCTGGGCACAAAGTGACCCTCCTCCGTTACGCGTGATACTGACGAGAGACTGATGCTCTCTGCGTATGTGAAAGAACACTGTGAATCCAAGCTTGTGGTCAGGTTCCCGTGTGGTGTGGAGGCATGGACCGCTCCCATCCCTCCACCGCACCCATTGGCGGAGTGTGGAGCAGCGGCATTGTACTGTGTGTGTGTGGCCACCATGGCGCCTTGTTACCAGGGATGGAGCCCTTGGAGCCCCCCTCGACGCGCTTCAACCACCCGTTAGCACGACCTCCTGCTCGTGCCGGCGTGACCAACTACCTGACCTCTCCCGATGTGGTCGGTCAGTGATGGGTGGTGATGCGGTCGAAGATCTCGTATTGTTTTCCGCACTTCGGACCCCAACACTTTGTGTTAGTCGCAGCTGTACATGCGCCCTTGCAGTTGACAAGGCGCTGCTTCCTTTATTTTTGTATGGTGCGGTATGGCGCAGGCTGCCACCGCGGGCAACTCACCTCCATCGTATTTCTGGCTGTCTTTTTTGTTTATATTGCAGCAAAAGGGAAAGGTCGGACACGCTGCAACAGTCACAAGTAAGCGGTAAGGTAGGTTCCACGGGCGGCCCTTGCTGGCTAGTATCCATGCCGGATAAGAGGTTGTGCACACGCTGCACCGGCACACAGCAAGATGCCCCCCTCGAAGGAGTGCACCCCCTGGAGCAGGTACCTACTGCGAAGGATAGTCACGATTTATTTGATGCCTTCGCAGTGGCGGATGGTGGTGAATACTGGATGGGTGGCGATGTCCTCGCCGCGGACCTCGCGGCTGCGAGTGCCAGTGGTTTTCAGCCTAATGGATGTAGTGCTCCCATACCCGACCGTACCAGTTGTATGCTTAATCAGGACCGTGTGAGCCCGAAGCCCGTTTCCAGTGACAAGTACTACCCCTATTACTTTGACGCCATCTTTAGCTCAACCCCACACAGCGGGCGTGGCAACGAGTGCGGCACTATTGACGGCAGCCAACTGGGCTTTTGGTTACTATACTCCCCTCCATCTTCGGCCGGCGTCCGCCCTGGCAGTGAGCGGTCGAGATCTTCAGACCTGTTTCATGACCAAAAGAGCCTGGGGCTTACAACGACAGTGCAGAGACAGCGCGCCCGCGCCGACGCACGCTTGCTCTGCAGCCGGATCCATTGTGCCAAAAGAGTACGGCCATTCCCAACGGCGAAAAAAGGAGGTGGCCTGGGCACAGATTGCTCTCCTTGGAGGCGAGTCGAGACTCCTTGGTTGGCGTACTGGGCGGGTGTCCCACACCAACAGAAGCGCAGAGTTACATGGAGGGCATGAGTTTCATACTTACTCTACTCTGTGCGCGAGGGAACAGCGATCATGCAGATGGGGTCATTCACAGCAAATTGTTATCCCGTAAAAATGCGGATGGCACGGTGATCGCTCCAGATGCAACCACAGCCATGCCGAGTGATGTGTCCCCGGCTTCTGAGCGAGATGGCTGTTGTGGTATGTCCCCAGTGGATACACGTTCCGCGGGAGCTACACAAGGGTGCGGGATATCTCCGCTGGGTGCTTCGTGTTCCTGCCAAGAGGGACTGCGTCCCTATGACATGAAAGGGGGGAGTTCGCACACGGAGTGCCCCTGCCCATGTGGTAAGGCACTGCACAGCCCCTTCCCGCGACCCGGTATGAGAATGGAGACTGAGGGGCCGGGAACGCCCACCCTCCACTGCGCGGGGCTACGTGAGCTGAAAGGGGGGCTGCCGCCCTTACAGGGTTCAGAGGTTCGTCACCACGCTTGTCCGAGGCGCCTGGCAGGGCATGTGGTGGTGGACAATGGACTGGCGAATGGCGCAGAGGTGACAAGAACCTCGTCAGCGCCCTTTCCGTCCGTGGAGGCTGTTACCGATGGAGAGATTGGAGCGCCCTCGTCCATCGAGGGAGTGTGTGCGAGTAGACGTAAGGAATGCGCGCTGGCAGCGCACGCGGCAGACGCCGAAGTTCGCGCCAACGGCTCCACTTTCGCGACGGGGGATACCCCTGTTGCCATGGGCGTTGATGGGAACAAGGTGCTAGGCACGCGGAGGGTGAGTGAGTTGTGGCATGCCGGGAATGAGCACTCCTCTGTTGGCGCAGGAAATGTGCTTGCAGGAGAAATGCAAGTGAGCCCAGTGGGAGCCGTGCTCCGTTGCCCTACGCCACAAGAAGTGTCCTTCCCTACCGAGCGCATCTTGCAGCGGAAGCAGGAAGACTGTCGTGCAGATAGCGCATGCGGTGGCGCCACGGAGATGGTCCATGCCCGTGGTAGGGAAGCAGAGGGGAGGACGGAATCGGCTGATAAGACCCCTGACCCCAGTCGGGTGCCATCAGGTTGGGAAGCGAGTGCCACCACGAATCGTGTGCGTATGCTGGTGCTAAATGACAAAACAAGTGAGAATCGCAGTAGTCCTGCTGAAAGGATGAGCCTGCGTACTGACACAACACTAGAGATTACTCGCGGTCGCGAGCAGGCATGCCTCTTCAGAGTAGACGAGTATCTTGAGTGTGCTGGTAGCGACAAGTTGTATTCCGTAACGCTTGCAGAGCTCCGTAGGAAGTTTCTCTCGGGCGTGAATGTGGCTGTGCTTGTTTCTGGAAGCGAGTCTGCGCTGCCTGTGGGCTGGAGGGCTGTCCGTGAGGTTGTGTGGTGCATTTTTCGAGACGTTGGTGACGGTTGCGAGCTGTTTGCCTCCGCTGCCCTCGTCCAGCACGGGCTTACGCAGGACCTGCTATCAGGATGCGGGAGAATGACGCGAACTGCTGTCGTGTCTGTGCCACCGTTGCAGCCCATGCTTGAGAACGTTGACTACGTGAAACTGAGTGACGCACGGCACTTTTCTAGCCTTCTTGTGCGCAGCTTGGAGTCTGCGTGTTTGGGGGAGGCGCACGCACACGGCTACATCGCGGTATCCGTCCTCCTCAAACAGGCCAAGGAGGGCGATGTGGTGCTGTCATCGATGCTTGTTGTGGGTGGCGCAAACTCCACGAACAGCCCCAGTGAGGCCTTTGGAAGGATGACTCTGCCCTTCAGCACCTATTTGGTGCTGCCGTGGGTGGTTCGTGCTTCACAGTGAGCGTTGTCTCGTTGTCTGAGCATGACGACGGCTTGGCTCAGTTGATGAATTCTCAGCGCGAAGTTCCGTCCTTTGTCAACCAGGCGTGTGTTGTGGGAAGCATGAAGCAGCTCATTGAAAAGGCAAAGGGTGAGATCGCAGGATGTTGTGACAAAGACAGGCACCATCCTGAAAAAGTGAGCTCCTTGCTTGAGCAAGTGGCCTTTGCTGAAAGCCTCATCGCTGACCCCAAAGGCTTCATAGCGAAGTGTGGCGTCAAGGGATTGCAGGGCTGTTACGCGAAAATGAGCAAAGAGGAACATGGAGCGCGGGGACGATCTGCGACCCAGCGAGAGTTTTCCGCGAAGCTGGTCGCCGAGAGTCGTGCTTGTGACAGTGCGCGTGGGAACCCGTCGTTTTGGCAGCAGCGTGCGGAGGTCGGAAGTGGTGAGTGGCAGGAGGAGCAGTGCATCTATTCGAATGGCGGCGCCGGCGCAGAATCGACAGCCATGCAACTTTGCACTGACGATCCGGAATCCTCCACGGATAAGAGAACTGCGGTTCCAGTGGGCGGCACCGCAGACAAGCCTTCTGTAAAACACACAACAACGATCTCTGGCAGAATCAGTGAGGCGCGATCTAAGGGTTGCTTGACCCATATAGCAGCACGCTGCGACACTCCGCCGACCACAAATGGAGGCGGCCTCCCCCCTATCACCCGCCCAATCAATGCAAATCGCGCGCCTCCACCGCATACGAGCCGGTGCCGGAGTGGCCAAAAGCCCTTTTCCGTGCCATCTTCTCGGGACATGTTATCCCCAATGGGCAAGTGCCCGTCTTTGGGAGGAGTTGTCAAGAAGCCCCGCCCAACCCTAAGCCGGACACTATGCAGGCTGGCCATGCGTCTAATGCCAAAAGAGAGTGTTGCCGCACCCCGACGTGCGAACTGCCAGCTGCCGACCCTGACACGCCAACGACGCAACTAGCGCTCTTGACAAATCCTTCCTCTGAGGTGCCGCTTGAACTGACAACGACAACTCTTCTTTCGTCGCCTGTCTCACTCCCTGTTGGTGATACCGCGAGCACGCGGTACGCGGGGCGCTTCTGTGCATCACCGAGAACACCAGAGTTCCTTCACATGGAAGACCAGCAGCGCGCTACACTGAGCGAGGAAACAGTTCCAAGCCTGGGGGTGCGGCACCAGTCGTTTGGTAGCCCCAATGCGCAGATGACATGTGTGGCGTATGGGAGCCGACCGTGCCCCCGCTCCAGAGCGATGGACCCTGGCACTGAAGGTGTGGCAATGGCCAAGGGACAGGGAGGTGCTGGCATCCCTGGTGGCAATAAGGACGAGGGCACGCAGGACGTGAAAGGCAGTACATATTGTGCGAGCCAGCACATGCTTCGAACATCATCGAAGGTCCAAACTCTTCTCATGCTCGGTCAGTGCCCAAGACTGAGGACCACTGCTGCCCGCGCCAATGACGTCGTTCTGGTGGGAAGTGACGGTGGTGAGACGGAATACGTTGTGGATGAGATAATAGAGCAGCTGGACGACAGTGGGTGCGTGCGGTCCAGGCTGCTGAGGGAACTGCGCGATGTGCTCCTGCATGGCTGTAATGCCGCTATCCTTTCCTTTGGGAGTCATTGTTCGTCCGTGTCGCCCGAGGTGCTGAGGTGTGTTGTGCGAGGTGTTTTAGGGGGGCTCAATGGCAGTGCGAGGCACCAAAGGAAAGACAATAAGGGGTTACTTAGCCTATCGATTGTGCATTTGAGGGGCGAGTATGCAATTGACCTGCTGGAGAGTGGCAGCGTGCCAAGGAAGTTTGCGATAGCTATCTCACCTATTTTTGGGCCGTGCGTGCACAATGTTAGCTTCCTTCCTGTCAGCGGCCCCGCTGGTTTTGACAGCATGCTGACATCAGCACTCGCCCGTGCTGCGGGAGATGAGTGCGGCGGCGGCCTCGTGCTCGTCTCGCTTGTGCTGAAGCAAGAGATAAAGGCGGAGGGGGATGTCGTCGTCTCCTCACTTTTCGCGAGCCTGGCGGGGGAAAACCCTGACCTCTACGCAGCGGTGCTGGACCGTGACCACTGCGCGCCGCGCACCTTGTTCCACTACGCGCTGGGTGGCCCATGCCACACGGTGGCATTGCTCAGCATTGGTGGCAACCCAGCGCGCTCTGGTTGGATGCTGGACATGCAACAGCGTCTGGGGTGTGTAGTGAATCGGCCGATACACCGTGGGAGCGTTGTGAAGTTTATTGCGGGGATACGCAATGACTTGGTCCCAGGTCTGCGGAAGAAACCGCACGGGGCAGGAGACCTCATGCCCCCGAATAGAATACTAGAGCGCCTGGAAGAGATGGTGCACGATGCCGAACTGCTTTTGAAGGACTTTGAGGGGAACGAGCCCCGCGCATACCTCAGTGATGCGGAACTGAGACAGCGAGACCCGTGTGCATCCATCCACTTGAGGCAGAGGGGTGCCAGTGTTGAGAGGGTGCGATCACTTGTTTTCTTCGAGCAGAAGCTACTCAGTGGTGGCTGGGTTGAGGTACAGGGCAACACCGTGCTGGCACGCACAGGGGGTTCTGTATGTCGCTACGACGTTGACGAAGTCGTGCCGTGTGAACCTGATAGCGGTGACAACGCTACGCCTTCATCGCGGCTCATTGGTGAGCTGGTGAATAAGTTCATGTCCGGACACTGTACTGCGGTTCTTGCGGCGGATAGCCGCAGCTCAGCTGTCACGCCACTTCTCCTTCGAAGTATTGTACATCAAGTTCTGTGCAGCATGCGGGTGCGCCAGTGCGACGGGGCAGGCGTGGGTGTGCTCCTCGCCTCGATCGCGCTCGTTGTGAACGACGTGACGGTTGATCTCTTGGCTGTTGATGAAGCCTCGGCATTTCACCGTCTCGAGGTAGAAACATCCCCGCTTCCGGAGCACCGTCTGCGCGGTGTGTCGTGCCACTCTGTTCCCACCGCGGATGTCTTTGACAAACTCTTGGCCGTTGCTGTTGATCGTGCGGAGCCTGCGCTGTGTGCCGAAGATCCCGGGATCATGACTGTTTCACTGCGGCTGACGCAGCATATCGATCGCCCGGGGCACGATGTTGTCATCTCATCCTTCATGGCGACTATTGTTTTCGACCGCATCTCCCATTACACGGGTGTTCTGCAGAGGAGCCCACATGAACCAGCGGAGCTTTTCAAACTGGCGCTGGGGGTCCCATGCTATACTGTCGCCGTGCTCGGGCTGAGCGACGAGGATGAGGATGTGGGACATCTGCTGTCCGTGCAGGCGGAGCTTTCCAACGTGTGCAACAGCACCTCGCACCCCACGAGCACTGCGCAACACACGGAAGAGCTGAGGAGGACGCTCGGTGTGCTCAGTGACACGCTCCGAACGGAGCGGGACGAAGCGAGGAGGACGCAGATTCGCGCCGAGATTGCACGCACCGAGTGGCTGCTCCAGCAGGGTGCCGCTCTCCTTCGGGCGTCACCAGCTAGCTAGTTAGCGTACTGTGCCGCAGCGAATGGCTCAGTACGCACCACACGCTACTCTCCCTTGCGCTGTAAACACGTATGCGTGAATGTCTGCGGGCTCTATTGCCCGTCCCACCACTTCCCCCCGCCGGGTGTTGTGGCCCTTGTGCTGAGCTGCGGAGGGCCGTGCGACGCCTCAATCCACACATGCAGGGTCTTCCCGAACAGATATAGGTGAGCTGTGTTGCTTTTGAGGTTCTCTCTGCCGAAGAACAGCGAGACGGCGGCAGGGTGTCCCCACCCGTTACGTGAGGCCGGGAGTGCCCATCCCTGCGCGCCGCCCCCACTTACTGTGCCCTTCGAAGCGCACCTAGTCATGCGCTTGTTTTTACGGGCGTTTGCACCGTTGCGTTTGGAATTCCCTGTTAGTGTGCACCCGAAATGGCGCATATGCGCAGGTTCACAGCTACTTCTGGCCCTACAAGCGGCCCAGGCGCGCGTGTTCTGCCAAACGGTCGAAATAGTACTGCGGATGGGCCGCGCCGTAGATTTGGAGCGAGGTGCGCGCTTCAGTGGCTAGGCGAGATGAACGACCATGCATGTAAGTGTTATAAATTCCCGTGTGGACATTTGTGTGCGGCCCCCAGTGATCCTGGTGCTTGACACCGTTTGGCCGTGAGATGTGGACGATGCCGACTTCGGCGCGACTCTCTACATTCAATTATGGCATCGGCGCCGCGCCCCATTCGAGCCTTTTCCGCGTGGCATCCCACCCCGCTCAGTTTGTGGTGTCCCTGCAAGGGCGAGGGTGAGTTGCTCGACAAAGCGAGAGCGCAACAGATATTTGAAGGACAATCCAGTGGGCAGTCGCATCTCGCACATAGGGCGCACATGTGATTCTAATCATCACTGCCCAACTTGATTTTGGTCGCCGTGCGAGTGTGACGTGGACGTGGACATCTCTCCCCGTTCCCCTACCCACCCCCGTAGCGTATATTTTCCCTCAAACCTGCACCTGTTGTAGGTGCCTCTCACCCTTCACTAGTTGTCTTTTGTGCGTGCGTGTGCTACGAAACTGTTTGTTTTCATGTTGATACCCCGCGTTGAGGAGTGAGGCCCAACGAGCATTCTGTGAGCCCCATTCTGTGACTTCACGTTGCCCACTCATCAACGAGCCTTGCAGTAGAACAGCCTGAAGTCCACACATTTTGTTACCATTCCGCGGGAGAGGAGCATGTGAGAAGGGTGACAGTGCGGCGGAGGCGCTTATCCTCAGTAACACCGCCGCGCTGCGTGAGGTGAAAAACACCCCTCCGCGCAGCGGCAACGTGTCCCGCTTCATTGCCTTCACGCAGGAGCAGGAGGAGAGGTGCGCTGCCGCGGTCGCGTCCGCGAAGGATGCGAAGGAGAAGGCGCGCCACGGATTCATGCTGCAACAGCTGAGGACAGTGCTCGCAGACGCGAGGGAGCTGCAGGACAGGCCTGAGGGAACGAAGCTGCAGGACAGGCCTGAGGGAACGAAGCTGCAGGTGTACTCGTCGAGCCGTGAGCCTCGGAGTGGCGGCGGTGCCCGTGGCAAAGTGCCTGGCACCGATGAGCCCTTCGCAGGTAGGAACTTGTGGGTGTCCGCAGTGTGTGGCATGGCCCGGCTGCTGGTACGATAGACCAGCGTGCTGCCGTGGGTTTTTTTGGCTGTAGAGTCCGCTCCCACAGGGTGATGTTTGGCGGGCCTTATGTTGTGCACTCGTTTTCCACCCTTCTGATCTTGGTGCTCAGATCACATCTTTGTCCGGCCGATATCACACGCTCCATTACCGCTGGTTTCTGTTGGAAATATGCAAGTGCAGGTGGACTGTGCACAATAGTGTCCCCGTTGACCGCGCTCCCACGTGTTCTGTGCAGTATTTACCCTGTGTCTCTGCTGGGTCTTCCAGCCGTATACCATCGACCCTCCCCACTGCTCTCCAGCCCAGGTACCGCAGACAACGAGGATGCTGTGGTAGCTGCTTTCCCGTTGCTGGCTGGCCACATGCTGTGCTTTCCCTTCGGTGCGGGCTCGTGCTGCTGGCGTGGCACTGCCAACGTTTCCATAACCCCAACTTATTGCACGCTTACCCCCTCCCTCATCTCGTATACGAACGCGCTCGCAGACATTGTGCTAGTTAAGGAGATAAGTCACGCCATGCAGCCACGCAACAAGCCAGTGGGGAGTGCCGATACGTCGGATAGCGCAGGGCCCATGGCAACACTTCGGAGCGGCCCCCCTTCGACGCAGGGAACGAGGTTGGCAGCACCCAGCTTGCAGAGGCCACCAAACAGCAACGGCCTCTCGCTCCCCACGCAGCCACTGGTTCGGGGCACAGGTGACGCAAACGACACCTTGGCTCGACACACCGCATGCCAGCCGACGCTACGCGGCCAAGTGCCCGAGCCTGGCGCGGGCACACGGCCAGACGAGCTCCAAAAGCAGCAGCAAACGATGGAAGTGCAGGAACGAGAACGGGAGAGGCCGGAGGCACGAGTAACTCGATGGCACGCCGCGCCAGTGGGTATGGGGAATGCCGCGGCACAGAGACTCTGGATATGGCTACGGAGGCATGGAGGCGCGTAACCCGGCAAGCGACAATGGAGGAGCACACGGAGGGATGGGACCTCGCAGTGGCTCCATGTACGGAGGAATGGCACCCGCAGTGGCTCCATGTACGGAGGAATGGCACCTCGCAGTGGCTCCATGTACGGAGGGATGGCATCGCGCATGGGCTCCGTGTACGGAGGGATGGCACCGCGCAGTGGCTCCATGTACGGAGGGATGGCACCTCGCAGTGGCTCCATGTACGGAGGAGTGGCATCGCGCAGTGGCTCCATGTACGGAGGGATGGCACCTCGCAGTGGCTCCATGTACGGAGGGATGGCACCGCGCAGTGGCTCCATGTACGGAGGGATGGCACGCGCATGGGCTCCATGTACGGAGGGATGCCTGGCATGGGCTCCATGTACGGAGGGATGGCATCGCGCAGTGGCTCCATGTACGGAGGAGTGGCACCTGGGATGGGCTCCATGTACGGAGGGATGGCACCGCGCAGTGGCTCCATGTACGGAGGAATGGCACCTCGCAGTGGCTCCATGTACGGAGGGATGGCATCGCGCAATGGCTCCGTGTACGGAGGAGTGGCACCTGGCAGTGGCTCCATGTACGGAGGTATGGCACCGCGCAGTGGCTCCATGTACGGAGGATGGCACGCGCAGTGGCTCCATGTACGGAGGAATGGCACCTCGCAGTGGCTCCATGTACGGAGGGATGGCATCGCGCAGTGGCTCCATGTACGGAGGAGTGGCACCTGGCAGTGGCTCCATGTACGGAGGTATGGCACCGCGCAGTGGCTCCATGTACGGAGGGATGGCACCGCGCATGGGCTCCATGTACGGAGGGATGCTTGGCATGGACTCCATGTACGGAGGGATGCTTGGCATGGGCTCCATGTACGGAGGGATGGCACCTCGCAGTGGCTCCGTGTACGGAGGAGTGGCGCCTGGCATGGGCTCCATGTACGGAGGGATGTCGCGCATGGGCTCCATGTACCGAGGGATGGCACCGCGCATGGGCTCCATGTTTGGCGCACCTCTGTTCGTTGGCGGAAGTGGTGGTGATGCACACCCTAGTCCCATGCGCGTTGGTGAGGGCCCTTGTGCTGGAGGCGTTGGCACTGTTTATGCGCGCTCGTCTGGTCTCAAAAATAACGGTGACCAGAACTGTAATGTGGCCCAGCAGGCGAGGATTCCGTCTGACGTCTCAAAGGAAGTGCCCTCTGCTAATACCATCCCCCTGGGCACTGAAAACCGTCGGAACAAGGTTGCCGTTGTGGCTGGTGTGGGGCCGGAGAAGCCCGACACGACGAGAGGAGAAACCAAGCACCCAACCGAGCAGCCGGCCAAAGTCAACGACAACATTCACGCCCTCGTTGTGGTGAGTGCTGGCAGTGGGGCCGAGGCGTCCTTGGGCGAAGGGAAGAGGAGTGTTGTCGTGCGGTCGCGGGACACAGCAGTGGAGTGCGAGGTCGACGAGATTGTGCAGGAGAGCAAGTTGACGATGGACGGTTCCAGGCTGCTGCGCGATATTATCCAGCATGTGGGAATGGGCCACAATGCTTTCATTATCCTTGCCGACAGCGGTCCCCAGCAGTCTGTCGCCGTGAGTGCCGCGACTCTTGTAATGAAGGCAGTTATGGCGAACCTGGAAAAGGAAAAAGAACGAAAAGGGAGCACGTATGAAGTTTATGTAACTGCCGCTGATCTGGTCACCGTTGAGAACGCCAAGGACCACCTTGTCCCTGCCAATGCTGCGGACAAACCGGTTCGGCTCGGCTCCAACCCGCTGTCGGGCTCGTGCCTCGTGGGACTCGAGGAGAAGACGTTGAGTTGCGAAGGCGATGTTGAGCCGACCCTACGTGATGCACTGAAGCACTGCTCCGAGTCCAAGATGCCAACCGTGGTGCAAATGACGCTGAAGCAGATCAGGCGTGGCGGTGCTGCCGTCGACGTGTACGTATCGTCACTGATGCTTTTGCTCGTCAAGGACCGTGGTGATTACTGAGGTCCATCCTCGACAAAACTGGGAAGATTGTTCCCATTCCATTGGTGAGGAGCATGTTAGGTGGGAGCAGTCGCGTTGTGGCTATTGCTGCACTGTCAGGGGGTGACAGCGCGGCGGAGGCGCTTATCCTCAGCAACACCGCCGCGCTGCGTGAGGTGAAAAACACCCCTCCGCGCAGCGGCAACGTGTCTCGCTTCATTGCCTTCACGCAGGAGCAGGAGGAGAGGTGCGCTGCCGCGGTCGCGTCCGCGAAGGATGCGAAGGAGAAGGCGCGCCACGGATTCATGCTGCAACAGCTGAGGACAGTGCTCGCAGACGCGAGGGAGCTGCAGGACAGGCCTGAGGGAACGAAGCTGCAGGTGTACTCGTCGAGCCGTGAGCCTCGGAGTGGCGGCGGTGCCCGTGGCAAAGTGCCTGGCACCGATGAGCCTTGCACTACGCCCGCTGCTGGTGCGCCGCGGACCGTGGGCGAGCAGCAGCGTGAGTTGGGTACCGTTGCTGTCGCAAAGGACGCTGGGCCGTGGGCGGTGCCGGTCAAGATTGTGGTGACAGGGGAGTCAGGGCCCCCTGGCGACATCATTGAGATCACGGTGGAAGGTGAGAAGAAACTGTGTAAGGTGGATGAGCTAATTCGTCGTTCTGGTGATGGGGTGGTGGAGTGCGATGCTGCTAAGCGCCTACAGGGTGTGTTGGCGAGTGGCCACAACGCTGCGCTCCTCTCGGCGGAAATGGCGCCTGAGCTGCCGTTGGAAAGGCAGGCAACTTGGGGCATCATGCAGGCCGTTCTGGGTGGCGTCCTGGGCATGGGAAAGACTGGTGCGACGAAGGAACTCACCCTCTACATGAGCGTGCTTTGTGGGGACCAGGTTGTGGCCGACCTCATCGGCGACCCGAGGCCACGGCAGCTTGTGCTTTCCAAATCCCCGCTATTTGGTGTGTTGGTGCACGAGGCCACGGCCACGGTGGTCAAGGAAGTGGCACAGATGGAAAATGTGGTTTGTGGTGCCCTCAAGCGCGCCAGCGGACTGCTGAAGAAAGACGAATACATTGTATGCACCGCGGTGCTGAAGCAAGTGAGCAGCGATGATGTGAACGTTGCATCCCTTCTCGTTGTGAATGCGCTTGACATGCGGCCGTACATGGAGGCGTTGGAGGGAAGTTCGGCACCCTCTAAGGCCCTCTTTGCGCACGCCTTCACGGGACCGTGCTCATCCGTCGTTCTCATAAGCTACAAGGAGATGGACAGCAGGGTCTCGAATGCCCTCGTGGCACAGCGCAGAATGGAGCCAAGGAGCAAGCCAAGAAGTGGAAGCGTCAAGCAGTTTGTCTCCGTTGTGGAGAAGTCCATTGCAGTTGCTGAGGAGAGGCTCAAGAGTGGAGAGCGCCCGGGGCAATCCCTGAGTGAGATGAAGCAGGCTGTGGATGACGCGAAGGAGCTCCTGAAGGCACCAAACGACCGACAACCCACCGCGTACGTCATGCCACAGGTTCGGGAGAGCAACGTTGACACCACCATCCGCGTGGCGGCAATCGTCACCGAAAGGCGTGAGTCCAAAAGTTGTTGTGTGACAGGAGGTGAGAGGTCCTTCACTGTCACCTCTGCCGGTGGCGCAAAAGAGTTCCCGGCAGACGAAGTGGTACGGCGCATGGGCCACATATCCAGTGTGCGCTCCCTCTGGGTCGACTCACTTGTTGATCGCTTCATAGAGGGGTACAACACCGCACTCCTCACGGCCGACAGCGATGGTGTTTCATCAGGAAGAGACCTGATGCTGCGCTTAGCTCACAGCATCTTCTCGAAGGTCTCCAAGGATGGCGAGCTCTTTGTCATACTTGTGTCCGTAAAACCGGACGGCACATCTGCAAAGGACTTGCAGCAGAGTGAGGCTGGCTATGTGCCTCTGGAGGTTGCTTCGTCGCCACTTTTCGGGCCGTGCGTCGCTGGCGCAAAAATGGAACGTGCGGCCGCCGCTGACACACTATTGCAGGGCCTCAAAACGGCCGCGCGCGTGTGTGAGGCAGATGGGTCTCTGCTGTTCAGCCTCCTGGTGTACAAGGAGCGGAAAATGGGAAACGACGACGTCTTCCTGTCTTCGTTCCTCACTGTGCTTGCGGGAGCTGACGCGCGAGTGTACGTTAATGGGCTTGAGAAGCCACAGAAAGAGCGTGGGCTGTTGCAGTACGCGCTCGGTGGTCCGTGCCTTACGGTTTTCGCCCTTGGTCTGGCCGCGAGCACTGAAGATACTGGAATGGCCACGACATTGGGCGACTTGGCAAAGCGCGTGCACGGCATGAAGAACGGGAGCATTCGCACCGGGAGTGTGCGGCGCTTCCTTGCCTTCTCAACGAAGGCCGTAGAGCAGCTGCGCACATGGCAGGAAAAGGCTTCTGAGGGCGACAGGGAAAGGCTTGCTAACCGAAGCGCGAGCGTGGTGAAAGTGTGCGCAGATGCGGAGGACCTTCTGCGGGACCCAGTTGGCCGTTGCCCCGTTGTCTACCGACAGGAAGAGTAGAGCATCAGAGACCAGAGCCAGGGCTGGCGCACGCGATGCTGTGTGACTCATTGAGAGGGAGAAAGAGGCAAGCTAGGCTTGTGCTGTCGCGTCAGCTGGTGTAAGAGTGGAGACGGAGTGGTCGTGTGGCGGTGCGCCACGGCTCAGTTGTGCCTGTACGCTTGCAAGCGCGTGGGCCGTGACAAATCCCCGTGCCAACCGCGTAGCTGCGCTATACACGACTATATCGCCGCGTCTTGCTGTGCCAGCGCTCAGGAGCAGGACGCGCGCGCTGCGGTGTGTGTACCGAAGGCATCATATGTGTGCATGGTCTTGCTGCCGCGGTGCCCTGGCCACCTGTGTGCAGCTGGCTTCTAATAATCTAGTACTCTATATATCTTTAATACGTTAGTCAACGACCATATATACCTGAAGGGCGAGTGTGCCAGAGCGACACCATATATCCTACCTAACTTCCCCCACCAACCTCATCAGTACCTTAACTTTGTGACTATGCCCTGCACCCGAGAACCGTGTAAGCGCACACCGGCGCGGTTGCGGCATCCGTGCCTTGCTGCGGATGTGTTAAGCAACGAGCGGGCGCCCGAGTGATACCCATTTCCAGCATGTCCTACGGATGATGCCACGTGCCCTAACAATGGCCCTACTACCCCTTTTATCCGTACTGTTGTACCCCTCTTATCACCCGTATCGCTGTGAATAATCTCCCTTCTGCTCGGCCATTGTTTTGTTTTTGTTAGTATCGTTTCCCTTCGCCTCGTCAACCTGCTTAACATTGTTTCATGCTGTAACGGTAGCATCACCATCTTATTTGTCGTATGACGACCGACTGGACTTGTAACGGAGTGTTATTTGACTTCGCCCATCGTGCCGATGCACGCATGCGTCGCCGCGGCGCCACCTTTTTAAGGCTCTGAGCGGTAACAAATCCTCTCACTCCATCTGCCGTATGTATTTTTCTACTCCCTATGCCTGCGCAACTGCACACTCTCTTCCTGCGCACCGCGGTGTGCTTCGGGTGGCGTGTGGAGCGAGTAAAGCATAGCATGATAGATGCGGCCGTGATCGCGAGGTAGCGCAATCGCCCGCCACTGCCGCCTCGTTCTCTCCCAGGTCATGGGTGTGCAGAGCCACAAGGGCATTACGTGCACTGCGGGTGGCGTCGCGCAGCAAACAAAGCTTCTTGGTGCTGTGCCTGGAGAAGGGCAGTGCCCACGTGCGGGCGTGGAGAGGGCGCGAGGATTGTTTGTCATAGCGCCTGGTTAGAGGGTGATAACGCTGTTGTGGATCGAAGTAAATTGTGGTGGCATGCATTACGGTGACTGAACGCGTGCGTGCGTTTGATCTGCAGATCATGCGGACGTGCGCGGGCAACCTGCGTGCCTGCGTGGCGGGCATGCCAACGACGGCCGCCACTCGGGATGCAGCGTTGCCAGGGCAACTTGTATAGTGGCTCGAACTCTTGCAAGCCGCATTGATGTGCAGCGCCCCGTGTTTTACTTCTGTTTGCAAGCGACGCATTTCATGCATGGCGTGTGTGCCGCCCACCTGTGCCGCGGAGTTATCTTGCAGCCGTACGACGGTGCAGGGCTAAGGAAGGCCGGGCGGCACCGCGGCTGCCAGCGGGGTGTGATGGGCCGCCCTCTCCCTACTTCGCCACAGGTTTGCGTGGCTGGTGTACCGCTTCTTCCCCACCCTTCGCCCCCTTTTTGTTTCTGATGGCAACCCTTGACAAACCCTGGGCACTGGCCAGCTGTGGACATCCCGTAGGTTAAGTGCGCACATAAACAAAGGGTATTGGTGGTGTTCGTACGTGTAGAAAGGGAGCTTACGCGGCGCACAACTAGGGGCGCCACCGACTGGATTGTAAGGCAGCACGTGGCGCGTGGTCAAATGTACTCGCAGCATGGCATGGGGCATGAATTTGATATGCCCCCTGGTGGAGCAATGCACAACCCTTTGATGGACGGCACGGGTTCGCGTCGAAGGTCGCTGTGCGGTCCGGAGACAGAGGAGGAACGTGGGAGCCTGCTTGAACGGCAGCAAATGCTCTTTTCCGGGTGCTTTTCCATGCCGACAAGCCGATCCGCTGCGCAGGACTCGAAGCGCGCCCTCCTTCGCGAGCTCTATGGGAACATGGCGGAACGCTCCGATGCCGCGCACCACCACCGCAGCAAACGCACCGTCGGAGGGACCAAGGGCGTGCCAAGTGGCGTTCTGCCCGTTACGGAGGGTGTCAAGTCCAGGCGTTCGGTTGGACGCTATGGCTCGCTGGCCAGCCATCGCCAGCACGTGATGGAGAACGGCGGGAAGTGGGGAAACATGGAGATGCTGGGCGTCCAGCCTGAAATGGAGCTGCCCTATGGAGTGGAAATGGACGAGGAGATGCCGGAGGAAGTGTTTGTGTTTCGGCAGACGGAAGCGCACGTTTGTGACATTGGAGACGTCATTGAACCTGGCGCGCAGTGCTGAACGGACGCGTGCACATCCACCGGCCCGTGCCCCGGCAAACACACAGAGGCGGCGTGGTATGGGTAGGGACGGACCCCTGAGGTGAGCAGTGCGGGGGCACGTGTATACTTTGGTCCTGGATGTGGTGCACTCTGTGTTCTGTGGAGCAGGAGAAACACTGGATGGAGGGGCATAGGATGAAAGCTGTCTGGGAGTGCATGGCGTTGGGACGAAGACTGGTGATTCCCTGTGGTCTGCTGCGCCAAATGCCCTTATACTTTCCCGTTCCCGGTGTCCTTCCTTGCAATGAGGGGGTGCCGAGGGCCGATCATCCCATTTCCACATATCACGCATTGCCTATTTCATATCGTTTATGCATATTTTATATTGATTTATCGTAGGAATATCACTGACTGTGACGAGCGTGTGCTATCGGGGCGTTTGTTCTGTAAGCGGGATCTTTTCACCAATGGTGTGGGATGCCGAGCCACCAGTGGCATGTTGGGTGGTGGACGGGGGGCTATATTGTGCGCCCGTGGTTATCAACGCCATCCGTCCTAAGCGGCGGCCTGCGCATGTTGCGAGTGTGCTGCGGTCGTTGGCGGTGGCGGGCACCTGCTCCCACAGCACTAAGCCGCCTTTATTTCGAACAACTTCCCTTCTCATGTTTTCCAGTGCGCGCACGTTCCAGAGTTGTCATGGAACTAGAAGTATGACAGCGTGACGAATTTGCTTGCAGGGTGCGGGTATGCTCGACTAATCCGCGCATGCCCTCCCCTTAAGTTGCACCGGAGTCTCGTTTGTTGTCCCCCCATCCCTTCGAGCCTTCCCCGTCTGATCCCAAAGTGTGCACGTGGCTGGTGTCACTCTGTGGACGTGCTGTGTTGTGTGGAAGCGTCTGCGGTGCCAACGCTTGCTCCGGTGTGCCTTCCTCACTGCGCGCTTGGTTCATCGTGATGCACTTCCGTAAGTTGCTCGTTCCATAGGGATTAGCAAAGTACGATCTCACGTGCTGCTGGCGACTAATGCAGCGCTGTAGCACCTCCACGCGGCACGGTGGAGGGCTTGCAGGTGGCCCTTTGGCACCGCTGCTCTGCACGGTAACACTGGCCACTTCGCCCTTGTGACACACAGCTTGCTGCGCACGGCTGCCACTCGTCATGCGCTTCTTCACAATCCCGAATTGTTTCGCCAAAGGTAGCTAACGAACCCAAGCATTTTTTCGCACCATGACGGAACGAGCGGGAAGTAAGAATGCGGAACCACACACACCGGCATCTCAAGCACATGCAGAGCTGGCGCAGGTGACCCCGGAGCCGGCGCCTGTTCTGCTGCGGACCACTTCAATCCTCAAGAAGGACAGGGTAAGCAGCGCGAGCGCGAAGTGTGCAGGCGATGCTGGGAGCTGTGCTCGTGTGCTTGGCGCTCCTGTCGTTGCCAACGTGCCCGGACCAGCAACCACTGCGCGGCACGGCGCGACAACGCGTGTCGCTGAGCATACTACCACCCCACCCTCGGAGGGCGCAGCTCCACACCAGCGCTACCTGCCATCCAGACTGGGGGCAGTCACACAGCACACCGTCCCTGCACCTTCGCCGACTGAGGATATGGACCGAGGAGACGGGCAGACTGCGGTGGGCGTGCCCAGGGGTGAACGGCCTGGGCTGATGGCGGGTAAACCGGAGGCGGGGAGTTTTCTTGCTGTGCATGCTGGCGAGGGGTATTTCAACCCGCAAATGGGTAGCAATTGCACGAGGGCGGGTAGAAGTGCGTACGAAATGATGCTGCCTGGGAGCTTCTACGCCTCACCCGCCACCGCCGGCAGCACGCACAGCCACCCTGACAGGGGAGCCAGCGTGTATGGTGCAGTGCTGCCTGGGAGCTTCTACGCCTCACCCGCCACCGCTGGAGGTGCTTACAGTCTCGTGAGTGGGCCAAGCTTATACGTGCAGCGCACGAACTCGAGTGCTGATGGCTGGAGTCGTAGCAGTGTCTATGGGGGTATGGTGCGCGGTGTCGACTGCGCTTTCGGCGCGCAAAGCAGTTTGTACGACTCGAGCCGTGACTGTCCTGCTCGGGGGCGCATGCTGGGGAGTTTGTACGGTGATGGGAGTATCTCTCATGCTGTCCAAAAGGACACCACGATTCTGTGCGCAAACATTGCCACCATCGGAAAGCACAATGCTTTGCGCCGGAGTGGCAAACGCGGTGGCGTGAAAGCCAATGCAAAAATAAGCGCGTCCGCAGACGCACCGTCGGGATGCGGCCGTGCTCCACGCCCCGCACAGGGGTCGGCGCGTGATCCCAGTGCCACAGCGAAAGCACCGAGCATATCCAGGTCCCGGACAACTACAACATCCACTCGCTGGTGGTTATCGACTCAGAGGAGGGCTCCCGGAGTAACGTGAAAGTGACAGCCAGTGACGGAAACAGCGTGGCTGTCATGCGCGACGACGGTTGCTGCGACACATTTGCAAACGACGAGTGCATTGTGCGGAGGAGCGCGCGTTGTGCGGCTGACTCTGTCCTGCTCAGCGACCTCCGGTCAAACTGGGTCGCTGGTCGCTCGTCTGGATTTCTTGTTGGGGCTGGAAGTGGGCGCAGTGGTGCCTGCGTGTCCCTGGTGAGAGACTTCCTACAGGACTGCCTGCGGCACCTGGAAGAGGAAAAGCGAACGAGGCCGATGGACTTTGATGTCACCATGACGCTTGGTGAGGTGGAGTCCTCTGATCGCATCCTTGACCTGCTTGCCGTGGAGAAGGGTGCACGCAAACCGGTGCAGCTCGCATCGAACCCCGTGTACGGCCCTTGTCTCGCTGGGATGTCGAACAAGATTTTGCACACAGCTGAGGAGTTTTGCGAAGTGTTCGATGAGGCCATGGAGCGGGTGGGCACCGCGGGTCGCCCTGTCGTGGGCTACTTTGTCCTCAAGCAAGTCAAGAAGAGCAGCACCACGCGCGACGTTTATCTGTCGTGCCTTTGCGTTGGGCTGTTTGGAGAGGAGGTGTCGCGTCTTGCTGCAATGAGGGACAAGAGCCCGACAGAGCCACACATGCTGTTCCGCTATGCCATTGGAGGCGGCAGCGTGACGGTGTTGGCCCTCGTGCTCTCAGCACGTGACCCGCAAGCACGCCAGAGCCTGGAGGAGTTGCGTAGCATGCGTAAGGTGAAGAACACACCGCCGCGTAGTGGGAACGTTAGGCGCTGCTTGGAGATAACGAAGAAGGAAATAAAGCGGCTGGAGGGTAAGATGGAAGGCATGAGTGCGCGGGAGCGGCTCTCTGCGGATAAACTCATGGCCCGCATGCAGCTGATAGCGAGTGACGTGGAGGAACTGCTGTCCCAGCCTGAAACGACCACGCCCAGGGGGTATGCTCTCTGCTAGGTGTCATCCTTATACGCGCATACGCGCCTACATCTTACGCGTGTGTACGCGCGCTTTATCGGTGGCAGTGCAGATTGTGATGAGCCGAGCGCCCTGGTGCACTGGCTCGCCTATATACCTATACTACATTGCCCTGTTGCGTCAACGCCATCGCAGCCCCCCGCCCGCACCACACGTGGCAACGTACAGGGGGTAGTTCCCCCGATATCCTGCCTGGACGTTGGCACTGCACCCTCGTCAAGCTCATGCCAACATAAACGCGTCTTTGTCGCGGACCCGTCGTCAACGACACCGCTTATTTCCTGATTGAATAGCATATTAATTTCCACCACTATGTTGTCCCGCACCGGGAGACCGTTGGACGCTACCCTCGTACTTGTGTTATCGTGCCCCAGCCGGGCTGTGGGTCTGTGACAGATGCGTGTATGCGTGCTGGTGTGGCGTAAGTTCCTTTGCCCCTGATTCTGCCTTGAGCGTGTAGCAGTGTGGGCGGGGCGGGATGACACATCTTTACCACAGCTAATTTGTGCGTGATCCTGGCCCCCTTTCCCATTCTGCCCCAACCGGTGCTCCCCACTGTGCTGTCCGTTTTTCAGTGGGATGACGCCTGTGCACGGCCTCCCGCCAGGAGGCCACGCTGCATTGTGTGGCTGCTGGGTCTTGGCCCTTGGATGCATTCTCGTGTCTTCTTACCCGTTTGATGTCTGTAGCTTGGTATTCGCAAGGCTTTCGCACACAAGCCGAATAGGCGCAGCGATGTATGGCAGACAAGATGTGTACCCCAATGCACCGGCTCACCCAAACAACCCTCCCTCATCGATGGCAAGTCGTATTGGGAGACAGCCAGGCGTAAGGCTGAGAGGAGCGCTCAATTTGGGAATGTTGCACTCAACGCCAGTGCACGGGCACGGCTGCGTGGATTCAGTGGTATTTCCCACACCTTGTGGGACAGATGTGGACGCCAATTGCAGGGTGCCTTTCAGCGGCCTTGTTCATGGAGGTGCAAGTTGGACGGACTGTGGCGCTACTCGAGGGGGAAGCATGTACGGTGATATGGAGGCATTCCTCCCCCCTATTGTGGGCCATCCGAACGCGATGTCTAGTTTTGGCTGTGCTGAGTTTTCTGATTTTGGGTCCATGTACCTCACGCCCATGGAAAATATGTGCTGTGCGCCTGGCCCGCTGTACAATGCGGGAGGCGGAGGCTCGTTTAGTTCGGTGAACTGTCTTTCAGGTGGATCATGTTGTGGCGCAAACAATGCCGTTAATGGCGGTTCCTTTTACGACATGGGGCACCGTATGGGCTCGTTCCATGAAATGGGCGTCCCCATGGGCTGTGAATTCGGCGCGATGTGGGACCGCGCTGGGGGGTCAGCATACGGCAGCATTGTTGACGGTGCCACACGCTGTGGCCAGTTCCTTGCGCGCAATGAGCTTGTGCAAGCCGGGTCTTGTCAGAGGCCGCACCAAGGCAGGCCAGGCAGCAATGTTGCGGAAGGCGAAGTTGACAAGCCATCCGGTATGAGTGAGGCGAAGGAGATTACCAATGCCGATGTCAGCACGAAGGATTGCAGAGGGGACATGGTGAAGCCACCAGAGGATACCAACATCCACACCCTCGTTGTCATTGCAGGGTCCCCTGGTGGCCCTTCGGCAGCCCCAAGAAGAGCACCGGCACAACAGTGACGGCATCAGGTGAGGACTTCACATTTGACGAAGTCCTCACGTGTGCCGACCAGACCGGTGACCTGAGCTCCACCATGCTCCATGACTTGCGCTGCCACTGGCTGGTAGGGCACAGCTCCGCGCTACTCGTCGGGTCCACCAAAGGCGAGAGGCCCTCTTCGCTAAGAGCAGTGGGAAGGTTTATTTCCGAGTCCATTGCACAGGTTGAGAGGAACCGCGTCGCGTACAACGTCACAGTCGCGATGACGGCCTTCAAGAACTCGGCGCATGCGATGGACCTCTTCCAACCAGGCAGCACTCACACAGAGGTGGAATTGGGTTCGTCGCCTGTGTTCGGGCCCGCCATCGTTGGTGTCACTAACAGGATCGCCACCACGCCAGCTGATTGCGTGAAACTGTTCGAGGAGGGAATGAGTAACCTCGATGACGCAAAGGAGCTCGTCGTTGCCTTTTTTGTTCTCAAACAGGTTGTGAAGGGCAGCAGTGGAGCTGAAACAGTTTACCTCTCCTCGCTCGCCGTTGTTGTTGCAGGAGAAGATCCTGCCCAGCTGTCTGCCGTGAGGGAAAAGCACAGGTCGGTGCCATTCACACTCTTGCGCTACGCCGTGGGAGGGGGTAGCGCGGCTGTATGCCTCATCACCGTCCCTGGGGACGGTGCAGAAAGCTCATGTGCAAAGGCGGCGCTGGGAGTCGGTGCGTCCATGCGAAAAGTGAGAAACAGCCCGCCGCGCAGTGGTAATGTGCGGAATTTCGTGACGTTTGCGGAGGGCGAAGTGCAGAAGCAAAAAGAGAGAGCCGGGAAGCTTGATGACCCTGAAAAGAAGGCTGCTCTGACTAACCTCATTGAGCGTATCGAAACAATGCTGAAGGATGCCTTGGCCCTCCTATCGAAACCTATGGAAACAGAAGCCAAGATATATTGATTCCAGCTCGAGCCTTCGGAATTGCAAGACAGGCCCGCCGGTCGGGGTAAGCTGTGCGAAACCTCGCCCATTCCCTGGCTCCTTCAAGATTTAACATTGTGCCAGGAGGCCAAGACCTATGTTCTGTGGTGTTGGCGACAGCGGCGTAGGACACGTTGGTCTGACTACTGGCTTGCTATCTTCCTCTCCATACAGTGTTAAGTGTATTCCTCCTGTTCCCCGCACGGGCGACGTTGGGGCGTCGCAACCCCACCCCTCACATTCCGTCACTCATCACCCAATGGCTTTATACCCACATCAACGCTACGTTTGTTTGGTTCATTATACTTCTGCACACATCCTGGCCCCCTGCTTTCATCGTGTGTCGCAGCCTCTTGTCACCGCCTTCCCGCCGCTACCATCGGCCTGTCCTCACCCTCCCCCGGTCTTGAGCAGGGCAGGCACGGCAAGGCTATACCTGATGAAAACTAATTGGTCTACATCGACGGGCGAAGAGGGCCCTTATCCACCTACACTTATGTGCCCAACCCCCCTCGTGCGGATGCACACATCCTTTCTCCAAAACGAATCAAGGGGGGAAGGATAGGAGCATGTACGGCAGACCGCTGGCACCACACCCTATTTTGATGTGGCTGTTATGCTTGCTCTTAACGAAGGTGCTTACGCGTAGAATACGAACAATGACCGCGGCAAAAGGCACTCACTCCCTATTATTTTAATGGCGGCGGTAATCCTCTCTTACGGGCTGAGTTCTCACCGCCACCGCCCCGTTTGTAAGGTTTTTCTCCCATATATATATATATACACCCCTGCCGGCGCTGCCGGCCCCACTGTTGGCGCCGTTCGTCTGGCTGGAAGAAAGACGAGTAGTGCTCACACCCAGATATTGTAATAACGTCACTTAAGGAACGTTTTTTTTGTGCGGAACGAGCAATCGGTCGGGCGAGGCACACCAACCAAGGAGTGCGGGGGCGCGGGCGAGCGGTGGTGTGAAGTGTGTGATCCGATCGCAACAAGACGGATTTCAGCTCACGTCCACGCCCTCCATGCCCTTGGTCTGCTGCCTATACCAAAGGCTCCCGCCTGTCCCCCTCGCTGCCACGGTCTGTGTGGTTCTGGCTGCTTTTGCGCCCCAAGCTTTCCAAACTGCGTCGGTGGAACGTCACCCTTCTCGTGTCTTTTCCAAGGAAAGGCATGCTTAAATGAGCCAATCTGCAGTGCAGCAGCGAATAGCAGCTCCCCAGTGCGTGGCACTAGGTTGGTGTTGCGAGTTGTCTTACTGGACGGGCGCGCCGCCCAGCGATGTAAGGTGGCACGGGGAGCAGTGGAGGTGCGGACAGCTGCACGCGAAGACGGTGTCTGATGACAATCGCGTCAGAGAGCGAAGCGACGCTGCTCAACGCCACGTCCTCTGTCTACACAAAATTTGTGTGCGCAGCGCGGCCCACTGCTCTTAAGATTGGTGAGGACGAAGGTGTGACGTATTTCGGTCAAAAGTTGTCGAGGAGGATCGGCAGGGAAGGGAGAACGTGACCAGTCAGATTCACTTGGGAGAGGTTAATCGGAGCGGGTGGTACTTGCGGCCTATTCCAAAGCCGGGGCTGGAGCGGTCGCCCTTATAGCACACACTGCACAGGGCAACTGCTCCAGGCAGTTCTCCTGTTCTGAGGCGCGCGGGGAGTGCAAGAAGTTGCTGTCTTTCGCGCCGACGCAAAGTGCTTGTAGGCCGTTTTGAACCATGCGGATGCGGTGCCTCGCATCGACAAAGAATCTTTAGCACTGGCGCCATCCGAGATGTCAGCTGGCGCCCCACCTTCCCGCAAGAAAGCAGCTTCGCTGGCACACCGTAGCGCGCATGGGGGCCGGTGGTGTTGCCTCGAAAAGGCAACGCATCCCACGCACTTCGCGCAACAGCTGGCGCTGCGAGTGTTGCCATTCGGTTCAGCAGCTGCAGCATTAACCTGCATGCGGGAATGAGCCCGCCGAATGTTTTGAGGGCTCTTTTTTGACCAGCGATGGACACGCCTCATGCACAGCGCCCAGGGAAGCAAAATTTACTCGACCTCCCCCGCTGGGCAGCAGACGCGGTTATTCTGACGGAGTTTTCTATGCTGTGGTTGTCGCATTACTTCGTTCCTACAACGCATGGAGACGCCGCTCCAAGTCGACCTGGCGGCTCGGTGGCCACTGGCAGCGCACTGTTGCTTCCAATCGCGGGGGGAGGCACCTCCGCGCACAGCGACTGGATTTCGTCGGGGCCACTATTGATTACAGAAGAGTGGGCATGGGAGGTTCAAGGAGCGCGTGATGCAGGCGTTTGGAAGGGGGCGCATGCGGTGCAGGAAGGGACGCAGACGCAAGCGGCTCAGCGAAATAAAGCATTTGCTATACATTTTCTTTCTTTCTTTTTTTCATTTTACAGTAGAAATATCTTTAAGTACTGATATTTTCTGCGTGCGTAAGCGATTACTTCCCTATTTTTGCCATAAAATGAACTTGATAGATATTATTTCTGCAAGTTCTCTTCTGTCTTTTGGTGTTATTTTTTACAATACTAGCCAGTGTGACCTAATAGAATAATATGCGTATTTTCGTGAGTGTTTTTTAATTATTTCAAACACAGTTTGTTTACAATTTCGCTGTTCTGTTGACACTCTTATTTTTAGTGTTGTTTTAAAGATGCATTGAAATAGACGCTGTTTTTTTTTTCGCCTAACGCTAGCAGCTCCTTTCTGTCTGGAGTATGTCATCTCGAAAGGCTCCTGGGAGGCTCCCCCGGCTTCAAAGACACTGCATATTCAACCTCCGCAGTGTGCCAGGGCATCTGGTTGGGCAGCGCATAGTGAACCGCTCATTGTCCTTTCAGACTGTTTACTGTGTCTCCCCGTGAAGTCTAACCCGAAAAGCATAGCACAGCGCACCGCCACGATCAGGCACCATGCTGTCGTACTAGTGGCATCCCCTGACCTGGCTTCAAAAACGGCGTTTTCCTGGCCATGCCTGCAACAGTGGACTGGGGTGTTGTTATTAGCATCTTCCCACAAACCGCCTAACTCAGCACCATCCCGAGTCGTCAGTTTTCCCTTGGCTCGGTTGAACCATCTGCTTCTCTTTCGCCGTTTCCCCGAGCGGTAGTAACAGCATTGGAAAACGCAGTTTCACAGCCTGAGTGGATGCCCACGCACGCCTGCTTCGGACGTGGTGGCGAAAGCCGCAGCCACACGCCATGCGTCAACCATCCTCCTGTCAGCGGTCCCGGGCACGGCGCCAGAGCCCATCACCTTCGCCACCAGGCCGGAGTGAGGAGTCAAGCACTTGCTTCGTAGGTAATTTAGCTCTGGCAACCGCGGGCGCGGACCATTGCGGAAGCGAGGGTGCCACACCTGAGGTCGCCGCCCAGAGGGCTGATGTGCTGGACTGACCGAACGGGGCACTAGGCACGATGCGAAGTCGAGCCCAGTGCTTAATGCCACCGTTTGAAAGTCGCTTTGGGTGTTAGAAAAATCGTGAGCATCGCTGCCTGCAGGCAGTGGGCCGCTCTCCAAGGCCGCGGCCAACATAACCGTGGCGCGCTCAATCGCACTTTACCCCGTTAGAGGCTCGTTTTTCACCGAAGTCATTAAAATAATTCTAGAAAGCCTTAATCGCCCGCCGCGAACATTTAGTGGCAGCAAGGTGCTTCGGCACGCTTTTCGCATATGGAACGCCTCGCGTTCGGTGCGGGGTCGCTCGGGACTTGACCCGCATTTGAAACGCGCATCTTTTCGAAGGTAGCCAGCATTCCCGGGGAGCGATTCGCGACGCGCATTTTCGCGCTTAGCTGAACAAAAAGGCGACCTCCAAAAGCACAGCCCAGTAAGGTGGATCGTCGTGCGGAAAGCGCATTCCTGCTTTTAACGGGGCATGGCTTGGCCACACCCCGCGCACTTCAAATTAAGCTACGCCCTATGCGCGCGCGTGCGTCCGAAGAACGGCATCAGCAACACATTCCAAGTGCATCATAGATATTTTCCTGCTTTTCGCCCGCCTGCCGCAGAAGAAGCGTGCTCCGCGCCGGCGCCCCAAAAAACAGTTTGCGGAATCGGCTCGGCAAAGCGAGGCCACACCATTCCAAAGCAAGACGTGGAGCCGGCGATTGGGCCTAGCGCGCAAACAGCCGTATGGTGGATGCGGTTTTTTGCGCGCGCGCTTTCGCCCTGCGCAAGCAAGAGGGCCCAAATTGACTAGCGCGACCGGCGAGGTCCCCTTGCTGAGACTTTGCGTTGGTCGTTGTGCTTCCGCCGGGCCGCGCTCGCCGCAGTGCCATCAGCCCCCCCAAAGTGCCTATGACGCCTTCGCTCTGCTGGTCTTTTTGGTCGCGCCCGCGCCCGCGCCCCTCAAAACGCGGCGGATCTAAAATATAACCTGCCGCCGTGCGCGCGAAAAGTTCCGAAGTATATTGGCGCGGTTGGTGGGCGGCTGCCGCCGGGAGTGGGGCGCTTGTTCCCTGCGCGCGCCATTCTCTAGAAACACTGCCCCTAAACGGTTCGCGCCGTTCCGGGATGCGCGCGCGACCTTCCGCCACCCACAGAAACGCAGCGCCAAGTTGGGGCGAAGCGGGCAGCAAAAGCACACCCCGAATCCGTTTTAGGACGGGCCTTGGCGCAAATCATTGAAAAGCCCCGCCGATGCGCAGCTGGCGTCGCCCATTTCGCTCGCCTCGCGCTGTTCAAAGCGCCCCCCTCCGACATTGTGGCAGTGGTCTCGCGAACCTCAAAAAGAGACCCCCGCCTGGAGCGTGCTTTGCTCGCCGCGCCGCGTAGCCGACCTCGGAAAAGAGCGCGCGCCGAGGCCGGCGCCAGAACCACGGCACGGGGTGGCCGCCGTTCGCGACATCACGAAGCACGAAAGGATTTCCTGACCAAAAGCTCCTGAAGCGACCGCGCGCTTTTGCATGTGCGCGCGAAGCCTTTGACACAACGGAAAAGCAACATTCGATCACCAGGAAAAATAGTCTCATGTATGCTGTGCCGGCTCTGTTGTTGGCCGAGTTTTTGTCGCACCCAAATGCAAAGCAACAAAAGCGTCGGGCTCGCGGAGGGCGATGCCCCACTTGGTTTGCTATAGGCCACGGGCCCGGGGCGTCTACACCTGTGGTTGCTTTTGCGGAAAGGGTTCTCCCTTCCTCCCTCGGTTCGTCTAGCCTTCGGCTTTTGCGAAGCAGGGAGGCACGAGAATATGTAATGGCATTGGCGTTCCCAACGCCGAAGTTGAATTCGAGCGGTCTGTCGCCCAACTGGAAAAAATCGCATTGTGCCATCGACTGCCCGGCTCGTCCTTTGACAATGACCCGCGCCACCACGCGCGAGCTCATCCACCAAACGAGTCGGCGCGCCTATTGGTCCATTTGGCTTCGGGGACCCCTTCTCAAAGCCGGAGGGCGCCCGTTTCTGTGTTCCGACTGGCTGAAGCAGCCCTTTTGGGCGCTAGGAAGAAAATGTCGAAGCTTGCCCCGGCCGGCGCTGCGCCTTAACCCCGCCCTCTTTCCAGCGCGCGCCTTCGTGTGAAAGCGAAACGCCCGCGTTTTGGCCTCTCTGGCCCTCCGGCACGCGAAGGAAAACCCCGTTCTGGGCGAAAACGCGTTTATTCCGATTACCAAGCCAGTGGAAACAGCACGCGGCCAGGAAAATCACCGCGATGCGAGAATAAAATGCAAAACTTGTTGTCGTGACGCGCTTCCCTCCAGAGTAACCGCTTTTCGTTTCAGAGCCAAGATGTGCGACAGGGCGCCTTTTGCCGTCTTACTAACGGCGCCGAATGGGGCCATCCGGCCAAGGCACTTCCACAGGAACAAACGCACCAACCTCTTCGCAGGCTTGGTATCGCACTGGGTGGTTCTGCGCCGCGCGGAATCGAAGCTTCGGTCTTCAGAGGGCAATCCCGCGCCTTTGCGGCGTGCCTTCGTGCAGGGCGCGGACCCTCTCAGCAGATCCCCTAGCTACTTCAAAAATTGGAGCGAAGCGGCGAGAAGCCGGGTGGCGCTTTTGACCTCCACGTCCGCATTGCAGCGCCAAAAAACTAGGGCGCATAAAAATATTTATACTTATTTGTTTGCTTTCGCGCCTTGAATAGCCTTTCCTGATGGCTGGGCTTCGTTTCGGGCCGGCGCCGCCTCGCCAAAACAGAGCCCGCAAGCCCTTCCCATCTTCCAAAGCAACGGGGCCTTCGCGCTGGCCAATTTTTTCGGAATAGGGCGACGGGATCCGGTAGGCATATGGGCGGGTTTGTTCGTGCATTTTTGGATGGCGAAAAGGCGACCCTACCTTCCTCCGGAAGTTTGGGATCGCATGGCCCGTCTTGTGCCCCCTTAAACGGGCCCAATGGAAGTTGCACCGGGGTTCGTTTGACAGACAGCCCCCCTTCAGGAGTGGATTCCGGTGCCCCCAAGTTGCCTGTTCCGTCCGCGCGTTCCGTTTGCTTTCTTGCGCTGAGGCGGCATTTTTCATCGCTATAATGCGGCTGGTTGTTTGTGTTGTTTTTGGTTTCCGTTTGCGCGGGAAAAACCGAGACGGATTCCACCGCGGAGGGGGCGCGGGGCAGCCGTCTTGTCGGCAGGGCGGCTTGAGGGGGTTCGGAATGCTGCTTTTCGGTGCCGCGGCAGCTTTGCGCGGCGTTTGTCGCACGTCCCAATCCCAAAACGACGGGGTGGGCGTTTAAGGGCGCGAGGGCTACGCCGCTGTCTTCCGAGTTGCTTTTCTTTCTGGTGCAAGGGCCTTTGGGGTGGCCGCTGTTCTTCGCAGTTAGCTGGCGAGGGCTTGCCGCACAATATTTTTTTCTTGCTTTTTGGCTGTCGCGAAGGTTTTCCTTTCTTTTTTGGTGCCCGCGGTTCCCTCCGCATCTTATGGCCCCATTTGTCGGTCCTGTTTGTTTCCATGTGCTTGTTCTTGTTTTTTCTTTCTTTCTGATTGTGCGCATGCACTGCTCGCGCCGTGCTCGGCGAAAGGCTTCCCCTTTGCCCATTAAAGGCGACAAGGGATTTTGTGCGAAAACTTGGCTTTGCCGTCGCGTCGCCCAGCAGCACCTTGGGGGGACTGCCTTGGAAGAGGGGTCGGCTTCTCGGAGAGTTTCCCGCGCCTTTATCGCAGGGAAAGCTTATCAGCTTCGCTCGAAAGGGGGTGGGGGTGGGAGCGATATCGCGCGCCGCGTTTTTTTGCGCATCTTCTTTGCAGGGCGGATGGGCTCTCTAGCTTTGAGGGTTCCTTCGGGCGGCTGGCCCGCCGCGCGCTGGCCCTTTCTTTGCGGTCTCCATCCCGCGCTTCTTCCTTAACCCTCGCATTTTTTTTTGAAGGGCTTGCGAAAAGAATGGCTAGCCTAACCTAAACTTTACAAATCTTCTTTTGCTTTCCGCGCAGCTAGTGTTGGGTATGTTCTTTTTAACGAAAGCCACCCCCCGCCCCCACGCGGAAGATGGTGTGATAAACGCTTTCCCGCTTCCCCCCTTCGTTAGTCATCGATTCGGGCGCTGTCCTTTGGTAACGGATTTGCGTTTCCCCATGTTGAGCGCCATTGCCCCATTAGGCGTTAATTTAATCACATTTACCTTTTATTTTTTCCAAGCGCGCGAGGGTTGGGTTGGGTGCAGTCTATTCTTGCACTTCGGATGATGCAAGACTGTCTCCCCACGACCGGCTTTCGGCGGGATGTGCTCGGGCTTTTCCGCCTAATCGTGCTTTGCCTTCTGGCAAATTGTGGGGTATTACTCGAGCGAGCGCTTTTATTCTCTGTTCAAATGAACGGAATACTCGCGGGCTGTGGCTTCCCCTGCTTCGCCATGCCTTTCTAATGGCTATGTGTCTGCCCTCTTTTTGTTTGGCACCTGTAAGTTGCCTACTCAATTTATTGTTTGGGTATCTGTGCGGAGGTGCGTGCCGTCTACTGCGCCGTTCCCCCCCAAAACGGACTGTGGGGCCCTTTGTGCAGTTGTTTTAAGTGCATTTCCGCTAGGGCAAATGAGCGGTGATGCGGACCGATTTGGCAGGCGAAATAGCGCGCCCTTTCCTATTTTTCAAGACTGCTTTGAGGAGAGGGCTTTGTGCGCTCACAAAGTTCAAGTCGTCTCACATTCGTGCGTCGGCTTCCCATTTTCCCAAGAATCTATGATTACTCGGGTTACCCGTTGTAGATCCGATTCTCATTGCCCGAATTAGTTTTATTGCCTTGCGTGTGACGGGCCCGTTCGCTGTTATAATCTTTCCCGTCTTTTCTCAAAATATTCAATGTTTATGCAGTTGCTGGTTTTTGTTTTTATTTTGACTTTGCTGGTGTGTACATTGTGTATTTTATTGTTTTTGATCTTTTTTATCTGTTTTTGTGCGATATTATGTCCATTTCTCCTTTTTCAAATATACCTTTACTGCGTTTTTTATTTATTATTGTTATTACTATTTTCGTATAACCTGTTTTGTTTCCATGTTTACTTTTTGCATTGAGCTTTTGTGCACCTTATTGTAAAATAAAACCTTGCCTCTTATTATTTTTCGCCTCTTCAGTAAATCTTATTTTATTCACTTTCGTATATTTTTGGTCCTTTCATTAGTAGTATTTGCTACTATACTTGTTTTATATTTCCTTGTTTCCTTGTTTTTCGCCTCATTACTGTTGTTTATCTCTCGTCATTTTATTTATGTTCTTATATTTTTCCCCTTTACTAATTTGCCTAGAATTATTAGTTTAAATCGCCAAATTCGTTTATTATTCGCTCCCATATGGGTAGCTATGTTTATTTTCCCTTTTCATCTCATTTGCATGCGTGCTTTTATCCGATTGTTACAATTTTCCATTGTAACAAATTTGTTTGGATATTCCAAAAGTGTTATTTTGCGCTTTCTTTTTGTTCCTAACCGTCACTTGCCCTCTCTATAGTCACTCTTATCATAACTGTTTAAGGGTCTTTATTTTCTGTATGTTACCGCACCCTTGCCTGTGTGGATTGCTGCTTTGTTTCATTATTTTTGTTTTTCTTAGTTTAGTATTGTGACACGTCGTAAATTATATGGTTGTCCGATGCCAAGTGTTAAGCCCTTTTTGTCTTGTATGATGATAGCAATAATTGTTCACATAAACACAACCTTTTATTTATCTTCTTTGGAGTAAATTAAAAGAGACCGTTATTTTTAAATGGTCCTTTTCTGTTGACTAAGTGGAGTTATATGTTACTTCGTGTATTTTTAGCACTTTTGTTTTGTTATTATTTAATGTCTGCCCCATCTGCATTTTATATTTATTTTCAGCTAATTTCAATCTTTTGTTGCCTTTTAGCAAATACGAATAATGGACATAGTTTGGAAGACCAATGAGTTGCTTTCATTTGTCGAAGACTATCACATTAGAAACTGCCGTAGAAAGAGACTCGTTTCCATATGTCCCTCAACGGCTGTTATTGTAGATCATTGTGACATTTTCTGTCATGCACTTGAAGTTTTTAAAGTATATACAAAAGGGAATAGAACTAGACTACCGATTGCTATACTTTGTATGTTTATTAAAGAATCTAGTTATAGGTGCTTAGTTGAGGCGCCCTCTTTTGTCGGTGTTATCCTGCTTACTAAGTTTGTGTATGCTTTACGTCAAAAAAGCATTATTAAGTCCAGTATTACTATTAGAAGGACGGCATTATGTTCACTTAGACGTATCAAACAATGGGTAATTGATGCTTCATTTCCCATGAATATTGTTCTACAACAGTTTCCAGAGCAATGTAATGTACTAGATGCGGTTCAAGCATTTCTAAGAGATACTCTTCTCTTTTCCGTGAACTTCATCGTAAGTTTTTCACATTTTCTCATTTTGAGCTCTGTTAGAGGAAGGAAAATCTTTTTACTTCATTCAACAGCCATGCACGTAGTGTTGACAGGTGTTTATTGTCATCTGTGCCCGGTGCTGAGGAGTTTTCTGTTATTGACAATGGTGTATTGCTGCCTGTTGCACTTTGTCTTGAAGCACGAATGCTCCTTTACTCAAGTAAACTTTGGTGTGGCGATATCGTTCTTTTTTCTTGCTCTTTGGAATTGAAGGAGGAAGAACTACAATCTTTTATTGTTCTACTAAAAGATCGAAATATCCGATTTGTTGCGTCCCAACGTTTGTTGTGTGATGATCTAAAAGAATCCCTTTTTGACCTTAATATTATTCCTTTAGAACGCCTTTCATTGGAGCAATCTGGTGTTGTCGAGTCTGTGACTGGGGCTATATCGTTTCACTCTACGAATGAGTTTATCTTGTGGGCTAGAACATGTGCAACCTCTCCTTCAAATTCCGATTTCATAGGAACTGTGACAAAAATTCTAGTTGAGAACTCCAATAATATATGGATGTTCGGTAAACACAATGTGGCAACTGTAATTGTACCCGTTACTGACCCATGTACCACCAAAAAAGTGATCGATACTTGCGAACGTGCAGTTTATTTTGTTGCCAGATCTACAAAACACCATGTTTTTCAGCCACTTCTGTTTGGTGTTTGTGTGGTATTTTTAGCTGAGTACATTCATCACCGCTTCCTGATGTGCGAGAACAAAAATATATACCTTGAGAGTTTTGTTCGTGTTATATACTCAAATCTGCACAATTGTGCGCAAAGAGTTGAAAACGTCGTCAATAAATTTGGCATTATGTCTCTTGAGGAAATAAGACAAGCTGCTATTGAAGCAGCGAAATTTGGTGAATGTAAGTTGGGACTAAGAAACTACTCATGTTGTGACAGACTTTCACCAATTTCGGGCGATAAACACATTTCCATTATCAAATACTGCATAGAATTGTTAATTAGTGTAGTTGACAGTGTTTCTCTGCTCGGTAAATTAGAGGGCTTTATTTGATGTTTCAAAAGTACATAGTTTTATTTTGGTGTTGTTATTTCTGTAGTTCGTTGACAAACGACACAGTTTCCTTACCCATTGCCATCTTTTTTTTCCCTTTTTTTTTCTTTTTAATATTTGAGATGGAGATGGCACAAGGGTTTCTAGTGATTGGGGGGAAATGGTTCTTCCTGGAGTTTTCATGAAAAACGAGTCGCTCCAATTGCGGGCAAATTAATTAATGCATCCTTAGAGGACAAAGTTGAATTTGTTTTGTCAAGGATAGAAGAGACTGAAGCCCATATTAAAAAGTTGAGGGAAAGCAATGCTTTCATTAGGGATTACATTTCGGAGAACCGTTTCGTGAAGAACGATGACCCATGTTTTGATCATGACGCACTTGTATGTAGCTTAGGCAATGACTATAATGTGCTTATGGAAGCACTAGCTGAGAATGAGGCCCTGATATCAATTAAAGAGAAAGACGTTAAAGATCTAAAGCGTTTATTGCAAGCGAATCATTGTTCATGTGCGAATCGTTTGCATAATGCTCCAGTACCGAGTGGCACTGTGTTGGGGAACGCAGAAAACAATGAAACATCGAATGAGGAAGAAGGTGCTGAAGAACATTCTAGTGGACCTTTTTGTCTCTGACCTCCTTTGTGATATTTCACTGACACTAATATATCACTGAAGGCGACTATCTGTGGTTGTACATCCGTCCTTATTAAGATAATTAAGCAGTTTAACAAGGAAGTTCTCTCTCTCTCTCTCTCTCTCTAATCTATCCAGTTGTTCATTCACTTTTCCCTCATCCTCTTAACTATGTATGCATGTGTTTTGTAGTTTTCATACTGGGTTGCACTTTCCTTGGTTTAGTTACGCTTTATTGAGTTAAAGGATTATAATGCCCCCCAAGAAAAAGGACGATAAGGCACAACAGCCGCTTACAGTTATTCTTGGCCGCCCTGGCAGCAATTTGAAGGTTGGTATTGTTGGCCTACCGAACGTGGGCAAGTCAACATTTTTTAACGTTTTGTCCAAGAAGAGTGTTCCCGCTGAGAATAGGCCGTTCTGCACTATAGACCCAATACTGCTGACATCAATATACCAGATGACCGTTTCGAGAAGCTGGTGCGACTTAATAAACCAGCTTCCATTGTCCCAGCGCAAGTGCACATTCGCGACATCGCGGGTTTAGTGCGTGGAGCCAGTAATGGTGAGGGTCTCGGCAACGCCTTTCTTTCGCATATTAATGAATGTGATGGAATAATTCATATGGTTCGTGTCTTCGAAGAGGAAGAGATTACACACGTTGAGGGTGAACTCGATCCCCTCCGTGATTTGGATATTATTTTTTCGGAATTGGTAATGAAAGATTTGCAAGTTGTCAACGGACTGGTGGACAAGCTCACTACTATAGTCAACCGGGGCCTGGATAAAACTAAAAAATCTGATTTAGAAATCCTTTTGAAGGTGAAAGAGCATCTTGAAAATGGTGAGCAGGTTCGTTGCTGCCAGTGGAGCAATAAAGAAGTTGATTTCCTCAACACACTGCAGCTTCTTACTGCCAAACCTGCCATTTTCTTGGCCAATATGTCACAAAAGGATTTCATCCGCCAGCGTAGCAAATGGCTTTCCAAATTAAAGGAATGGATCGATCAGCACACCGGAGAGCCACTTATTCCCATATCGGCGGAAATGGAGGCAAATCTGTTGAATATGTCCTCTGAGGAGATCGAAGAATTTCTAAAGGAGAATAAAACGAAATCTCAAGTTGCCAAAGTGATTACTACCGCATATCATGCTATTAATTTGATCCATTATTTCACTGCGGGGCCAGATGAAGTCAAATGCTGGACAATACAACGAGGGACAAAGGCTCCCCAGGCGGCTGGGAAAATACACTCTGATATGGAGAAGGGGTTTATCTGTGCTGAGGTTATTCATTGGGAGGACTACGATAAGCTTGAGAGTGAGGCTTCCTGTCGTGATGCCGGGAAACAGCATCAAGAGGGACGCAACTATGAGGTTCACGATGGCGATATAATATTCTTCAAGTTCAATGCAGCAAAGGGAGGGAAGAAGTAATTGTATTTCGATCAGACGTCTATAATATTGTTAATATTTGCTAAATTTAATATCAGAGATTGACAAAGATATTCAGGCTCTATGGACCAAATCTAAACCTCAGAAAAACAGGCGTTGCATCGGTTTTATTTTATTTTGCATTACACAGTTGAATAATCACACTACACACCTCGATCAAGAATATCGGTTGGTTGGGTACTCCCCCCACACCTGCCCTTCTTTTTTTTATTGTTTCTACCTACATATATTATAGCACATTTAAAAATAAGGTTACGAACTTTTTTATCACGAAGTGGAACGGAAAGAAAATAGAAAAAGAATAAAATAAGAAAAATTGCATGCGTCTTTGTTGTGAGAGAAATTGAGGATGAGCTTATTTTATCCAATACAATCCAATGGGCAGACAATGCTGTACCAACCGATAAGGGAGAAATATTCCATTTTAATGGAGGATGATAAGGTCCGCATAGGCGCAAGCAGCATGCAAGGATGGCGAAATAGCATGGAGGATGCACATACTATCCACTTATCCTTACCGAACATACCTTCTGTAGATCCTGAAGATGGCGCTCTAGTAGCTGTTTTTGATGGTCATTGTGGATGTAAAACTGCTCATTTTGCGGCGACGCACATTCTGGAGTGGATTTCATCAACAAAAGCCTTCGTTGAAGGGGATATGGGAGGGCAATTCACGACGCCTTTCTTTCTGGTGACGCTGCAATGCAGAAGGTAAGTCCCTTGAAAGAAGTGGATGCACAGGGAACTGTGTTGTACTGCTCCAAAACCATATCTATTGCGGTAATGTTGGGGATAGTCGTGCAGTCATGTGCCGTGGCGGTGTTGCCATTCCACTAAGTGAAGACCACAAGCCGACCCTACCAAAGGAAAGGGAGCGTATTACAAAAGCAGGTTGTTATGTTCGTAATGGTCGTGTAAATGGAATGTTATCACTCAGTCGTGCCCTTGGTGATTTTGACTTCAAGTTTGGCAACCTCAGCCCGGAAGAACAGGCGGTTAGCGCTAACCCGGATGTGATTCACATGGAGCTAACACCACAAGACGAGTTTGTTATTATTGCCTGTGACGGCGTTTGGGAGAAGGTTTCAAATGAGCAAGCGGTAGAGTTTGTCCGGAAGGAGGTTGATGAGCACAGCGATCTTTCTTTGGCCTGTGAGCGCTTGATGGATTTTTGCCTCGCTCCCGTTGCTAATGCGCCCGGAACAGACAATATGACAGTCATTATTATTGAGTTCAAGAGCTTACTTCTGAAGAAAGTGGAGGACGGCTTTGACAAGACTTTTACCACTCTGATAGACAAATAGTCGAAAGCAGCGTAGGTAACATTAATTTCTATTGCCTCTCACAGTATTCTTTCTATATTCCACTTACACAAACAGAACGCCCAAGGGTTTTTGCATCCACTGGCGCGGGGGCTAATGGCAATATATGCAGAGGAAAGAGCTCGAAATATGTGACATGGTGGAAGCTTTTTCGTTTCTACTTTTAGTCTTCATCTAGTTGTCTTGCGTCGCTTTGGGTACATATTTTCTCGTAACGCTTTGTGTTTTTACGGGGTCTAACAGTCGCAGTGCCGGAAATATGAATGAGTGTACAGAAGGGGAAAAGACCGTATAGGCATGACCAAGTGGAGTGAAGATAGGCTTGCTTGGATGAGGATGTCACCGCCGAAGTATTTGAGTTTTTGCGTCTTTTGTTTCCCTCTTTAATTCACTCGGTAGGGTTAGTCAGGCGTCCACTGTATCCTGCGGTTAACCTGAAGATGCAACTGAATTCCCTTTTCTTGTCGTTGTTTTGCCTTCCTACCTCATTTACTCTACTCATAGTGTATATATGCCTGATAGTTTCGAGTTCTCAGTTGTGACTGGCGTGTAGGTGTATATCTTTGCATTTAAAACTGTGTATCATATATTGTGGTGTGGGCTTCTGTCGTCCCATTGTTAGAGGCAGTTGGAGGCATAGAGTCTTTGAACGCCACTTTACGGGCATTCTCACATCACGGTTCTACACTACAATCGTATCCGTGTTACCAAAATATTGCCTGCTTATCCTTTATCTCACTCTTCAAGTGCCTGGACACGCTGTGAATTGGGCGTATTAATTTAGTGCTTTGGCATTGTCTTATATGCAAAAGTTGGTAGCATTTTACATTCTCTCTGGTTTTGGTGTCGCGTGTGTAATTTAAGCTCTACACTCACGCATCACTGTGGACATACACTGAACATGATTTTCGTGAAGTTTTTTTTAGGACACTTATGTGCGTTCGTTGTTGAGAGTTCTACTATGCGGTAAAGCTGCGCATCACTGTAAGGTAACTACGTAACTCATTGGGCAAGGAGAAGCATAATTGGGCAAATAATTTTTTACCCCTCTCGTGTTCGCGGTTCTTTTAGCCCAACTATAGTCAACGGAGTCTTCGCCACGTTGTGGTAGAGTTGCCACTTTATTCCATTCACTCACGAACTCAAAAGTTTTTTGTATTGTTTTTTCCTTGCGTTTCGATGGACACAATGATATCATTTCACGCATCTGAATAATATGTGACCGGTATTTTCTTGTATTATTTGTTTTTGTCTTGCTGTTACGTTAACGTTTTACACGCCTGTAAAGTATTTTTAAGACACGCAATTCTGTTGCCCCATTTTGCCATACCACGCTGGCTGAAGTGTGCTCCGCCACGAACTTTCGATTTAAGTAGTGGCTAAAAACTCTGTGAACGTGAAGAAATGCAACGAGACACGGATAGGTCGAAGAAGAAAAAGGAAGAGCCCCGTGAGGAGGATGAGTTCGGTATCTTTCATTTCGGAGATGGAAGTTTGTACGAAGGAAGGGTCTGCCGGCGAGAAGCTCCCACTGAAGCGTCAAGCGGCATTTTACCCAGTCCCCTAGCCCAAAGCAACCCGCGTGCGCAGCAGGCACAGGAGTTGCCTTCCTCTACTATTCCTGTTCAGCACGGAAAGGGAATTTTCAGGGATGCAGGTGGCGCCATCTACGATGGCGAGTGGGCTGAGGGGACGATGGGTGGAGAAGCTCTGCTTCGGTTTCCCAGTGGTGCGACGTACGCGGGAAGCATGTACGCCAATAATTTTTACGGTGTCGGGACCTACACGTGGCCTGATGGCTCCCGCTATGAGGGTCAGTGGGAGAGTAGCAGAATGCACGGGCTCGGGACGTTTACTGATTCTCAAGGCCAGCGTTGGGTTGGAAAGTTTAACAATGGCATGGAATCGGCTTGCTTGCTGAGGTTAGGTTTTAGGCAGGGCCCTTTTTACGAATGGCTGACATCGTTAGGCTATTGGGTGGACTGGTGTGTCGTTCGTTACCAACGGCTTATGGGCACAGTAGGCATTTGTTTTGTTAGTGCCGTGCTACGTGTGTATGCGTGGAACGGTACTACATTTTTGCGCGCAGCACGTTCATTTTACTTGCAATATGTCGTGTCCTAGTTGTATTTTGTGTTCCGCAGTTGCTGTGGGTGGATATTTGATGTTGTAAACTGTACGGCGGCTGGTTGCCTTATGTGTGTATATATATGTGTGCATATTCTTTCCTTCTTTTTATTTCTAGGTATGGAAGAAGAATTAAGTTTGGGGGAGCTTACCGCCTTGCTTGGGGATGGTGCTTTGCCAGATGTGAGAGAGCTAATGGGCCATTCCGATCAGAAAAATGGATCTGACTCGGGGCCAAACAAGAAGGCGAGAGAGAAAAGGAGGCGTAGCGCCAAGCAGCCACGTCGCCATTCTAAGATTGGCACTAAGCTCAGTGGAACTGAGGACGAGAGCGAGGATGACACGGAAAATGAAAGTCTGAGAAGGCGCTCCAGGTACGTCATCGATGCGGCAGAGAGTGGTGAGTCGGAGTCCGTCGGGAGTTCGTTTGCTGCAAAAGAAGAAGAGAACGAGGATGTCCCAACCCGTGATGAAGTATCTGCCTATGAGCCACGGAAGACGTATATTTTTAGAGAAGGGGAGGAGAACATGACAAGCGAGGAACTTGCGCGTGCTATTGAAGAGCGATATCGTACGTGCAAGAAAAATGAAGGGCGCACCGGGGCGCTTTTGCATTCTGGGGTAAGCCGAGGGAAATTGTCCTCGTTCCGGTACGCTTCGCATCTGCTGCCACAGAAAACTGACCCTAAAGTCTTTTCTGTGAAATGCCGTCCGCGCATGGCGCGTTTGCTTGTGGCTCGTATTGTCAATAAGTGCTATGCCTACCGTAACGGGTGGAACTATGGGAAATGTAAGGTGGACCTGGGCATCATCTCGGTGTTTTCACTTGATCATGTGCAAGAATATATATACATCGAGGCCCATCGCAAGGCATTTGTCGAAAACGCTTTGAATGGCTTAGAGGGCTTGTTTTGTCGGAACATTTCTCTTGTGAGTCCCACCGAGTTGTTGCAAATGATGGAACAACGACATTCCACTGACAAGATACATGTGGGTTCCTTTGTTCGCTTGCGCCAGAAGCAATACCGCCTGGATATTGCACAGGTGGTGGAAGTGGACCACACGAGCAGAAGGGTTACGGTGAAGGTCGTTCCGCGTGAGGATTTTTTGGGCAAGTCGTACATCAAATCGGAGGTGCGGCCGCCACAGAGGCTGTTTGTGCCGAGTCTCGCGACGAATGTGTTGGAACGAGGGGAATATTACTTTTGGGGGCAGTTGAAGTTTGACAAGGACGGCTATCTTCTTCTTAACATTTCTCAAAGAATGGTGATTGCTGGATCAAAGATGGAAAAGCCCACCGTGGAAGAATTAGCAGTGTTTCACGATAATGACCGGGAGCGCGTGCGCCAGACGATCACGCGTTTTGCCCATAGTAATCCACAACATTCAGAATTGCGTATTGGGAACACTGTCCGAGTTGCTTCCGGTCAACTACAGGGGATGATTGGCGCAATTGAGAACATCTTTACAGACACTAGTACAGTTGCACTCTCGTACCGAGTTCCCGGGAAGGCTGCCTCCATCAAATTGCGTGTAGAGCTCTCGGCTTGTGTAAAGCACTTCGAAGAGGGTGCACACGTTATCGTTGATTCCGGTGACCACGCGGGGGAGAGTGGCACAGTTGTGAAGACTTCCGATGACGTTGTATATATATTGTCTGATAGGGCAACTGCCTCACGCGAGTTTGTTGTTCGTGCAAATGATTGTCGACAGAGTAATCTAGTTGGCTCCTTCAGTCACACGTTGGGTTCGTTGAAACTCTTTGACCTAGTATTGTTACCGGATGCCTCTTCTGTAGGCTGCATTGTACGTCTCAATCGCAATGATGTGTGTGTACTAACGGATCGTAGAGAAACACGGTACCTCTCGGCTGTTCAAATCAAGGCAGTAACCGCTGGCACTCGCCGGACTACCGACCGTTTATCCAACATCATTACACGCGGCTCGGAGGTGAACATAGAGGCTGACCCTTCCCTTCCGTATTACCTTGTCGGCCAGACAGGACGTGTGGAGCAGGTATTTAACACGACGCTGTTTGTCCGCGTACGTGGTGTTAGGGAGAATGCTGGACTCACGGTTGTCAGTGCAAATCACGTTCTTGTCTTTGGCGGTCGTACCACGCTGAAGCAGATACAGCCACCTAGGCAGTTACCTGCGGCAAAGTGTGTTCCACACAACGCAGTGAAAGCAGACATCCCCGCACCCAATCCAGGCATGGTGTCAGAGGAGTGGGCAAACAACTCGGAATGGTATGAGACGGATGCGGTATAAGGGGAGCGGTGCCGATAGCAATGACTACTGAATGAGCAAACAAAGGCATGCAGCACTGTTAATAGTCTGCTTTTGGAGCTTTGGGCCCAAATAATGTGCATGCATGCTACTAAAGTCGGAGAAGCGACGATGTTGACCACTTGTCGCAATATTTTCTGTAATTCATGCTTAGGGCGATAAGACAGAGCTAGGATTCCTTTTCTTCCTTGTTCGCCCCTGACTCCTCATTCTCTCACCGACTTTGGGCTTTTCGTTTACTTTCCTCACTCGGTGTTTTCGTGTCTTGCGCCCCATTTGCCGCATTACCAACGATTATACACCAACAGGTGGATATTTATTTTAAATATAATGCATACCCTCACTTGCGGAGGCGCTCACACAGTTTTTTTTTTTTTTTTTTTTTGTTACTTGACCAGTGTTTACGCCTCCATTTTACTTATTTTTTTTTCGCCTGCCTTCCTCGTTATGATCCTCTCATTGGCCTCGCACGTCTTTTCTCTCTAGAGAGATGCGTAGTCAAGCACCCTTATGCGCACCGGGGACGATACCAGCTCGCTTTTTCCCTTTAGGAGCGTATGCTCTTACAACCTTTCTACATTTGGCGCCATACGAGTTCAGCGCCGTATGTTGCAACCAACGTCCTTCTCCGTCCAGGCTTTGATCCAACAAAACAAATGTATCAGTTGGAATGTGCCTTTGAGGAACCAACATTTCGTTTTATCTGTGAGGGCGTTGATATGGATTACAGGCAGGAAGTGCGAGAGGCGGTGCTGAGTGCTATTGGCCGAGGCTCGTCTAACTTCACTGGAAAAAATGAGGATGACTTTGTGTGTGCCGGTTCGCTGCAAAACACGCTTCGACTTCTCAGGGCCACTGCAAAGCGGCAACTAATTTCCTTCGCACAAGTAAAGTCCACTCCAAGATTGTTTCACATTATGTTCGAAACAATTGCAACCTGCAACACCGCGTTGTCTCTAATAGCTGCGGATCACTTCACATTTGCGGCGATGGTGGCAACAAATGGGACAAAGGAGGTTCAGGCCGCTATCCTTGATGATGTGGACTCCTGTCGTATCATTGGGGCTATTGCACATAGGGAATTAGTTGCGGAGGGCGCGCCGCTGAACACGGAGGCCGTTATGACAAGGAGGACGAGTGTTTTGTTCTACGAGGGGCAGGTAAGTTTGCTGTTGTAGCGGGTGCGTGTGCGGATTGGGCAATTGTCACAGCGACTCTTACACTTAACAAGTCGGACAACAGAGGCACTCATGCGTTTGTAGTTCAGTTACGCGAGAATGGGTTTTAAAGAAGGGTATTAGCGTTAGGCCTATGCATGGGGAGCATGTAGTGATGAGTGCAAGCGGCGTGGGAGTCATTCATTTTGATAACGTGCGTATCCCTCTCTGTGCCTTGATGCTTCCTGCCAGAATTTTGGACGGAGAGGTGACTATGGAAGGTGATGTAAACACATTAACTTCCCTACAAGCATTGACGCTACAGCTTCGATTGAGCACCGCATCACTTTACGCGGGTACACTGAAGAGATTTTTGGTAAACGTTGTCCGTCATGTTGCTGGGAGGGTTGTTGTTGGACCGGATGGCTTACGTAACCACCCGTTGTTTGGGATTCAGCATGTTCAGACTCAACTGGTAAAAATTTTTGCAAAGTCCTACGTCTACCTAACCTTGTGGCGCCGTGTGCTCTCTGCCTTCACGGATTCGTGTAGAAAGCCACCGAGTTATGAGGATGAGATGAAACTTTCTGGCGTTGTCCATTTTTTGCAGGAAAGTTTGCTCGAGTTGAGTCGCTTTTCACACTGCTACATGGGTGTTCATGCCTCTCTGGATAGCACAGGCGATCACGACGCCACGTTGGTGGTACATTTGCGACAGGAAGGGCTAGATCAATCGGCTCTTATTCGTGAAGTTGCCCACAAGTCGGTGCTTAAAAATATTGGAACAACTCACTGGGGCTGGCAGCTGTCTAACGTTTTTCGGTCGTTTAAGTCATTGGATAGGCTCGTCAAGAATCCATTTTATTCCCCACGGATCGCAGATCTCGGAAGGCACCTTATTTTCTTTGGCCACAAACATTACCGAGAGAAGAAGCAACTGAGGCGTTCACGCGATGTAGAGCGTCGCAAGGGTGGGAAGGAGCACCAGTGGTACGATTGGGTTATGTTCCGCCACGAGCAGGTGTTGCATTGCGGTGAGGCGTACGTGGAAATGGTGTCGCTGGACATCATGATGGATGAAACACAAAAGTGTACTGACCCGCGGGCAAGGAAATTACTGCGGGACATTGGATGGATATTTGCTTTGGCCAGGCAACAGGACAGGTTGGACTACTTTCTCACACATCACATGTTAACACCTACAAAATCAGCTGTGTTGGGTACTCAGTTGGACAATCTTGCTACCGTTTTCGCCCCTCAGTGTGTTAATCTCGTGGATGCGTTCCAGGTACCGAAGGAGTGCCGTGCACCATGCGCTGCTGAAGATATGGAGCGCTACTGGACCATTCCCGGAACTGACACCTGGATCCAGCGTGGGGATAAGATGACTGTTACTGGGGTACAGAGTGCCAAGGGGAATTCAAAGACTGAACAAGAGCAAATGAAGGAGTCTGATGAGGACGTTGATCTCCTACACGGCTTGGCAGATGAACCGTCCTTTGTTCGCAAAGAATAAATAACTCTCACTCTCTCGTGCTTACCCGTTCTAACATCCGGCTTCGGGCTGTTTGATTTCCTTTCACACCGCGAGTTAGCGTGTAGTACATTTCGTTTCACTGCTACTGTTGTTGTTCTTGGTGGTGGTGGTGGTGTTGTGGATATGGGCCACTGCCTTCGATATGGCACAATGTTTTTATACTCTCCTTGCTTTCGCTTAATACATACTCTTCTTAACAGAGTTTCAGTTTCTTGCCCCATATGCCAATTGCACTTCTATTCACTTAGTAAAGGCTGCGGCAAACAAGAGTAAAGCGAGGGGAAAAATCCTTTCTCCGTTTTCTTTTCTATTCCAAGAGAGTATATCAGTGAACCACTGAACGTGGTGCCATGAATTCACAACACGAGGCTCAGTTACGGAGGATACTTGAGAGGCGTCGCAGACGCCTATCATTCGCGTGTAGTGGGGTTAATCATTTCCAGCTTTATGAGGGGAAGCGTTTTGAAAGTTATCCGGAATGTTTGACAGTTAGTGAGGGGACACCGCTTCATGCACACACAGCGGGTACAGTCACTCCTTCTGCTTATCCGTATTCCAGCATCAGTGACGAAGAGTTAAATGTGAAAAAGCCACTGAAGGTTGCCAACGCTTCCGCCGTTATGGGACGTGGAGGTGATGACGTCCACAACACTAGTTCACCAGGTCACATACGTAAAGTTGTGGAATGTTCCCCTGTTACTAACAATGGAGGTAGTCAATATGATGCATGTTGCACGAGTCCGTTCACTAGTTGCCATCCTCCGCCGACAACCGTGCCCAAGCTGACGTATGCCCCTCCAGAGGAACACTTTTCTCTTCTTTGGCGCCATGGTATCAATCAAAGCGCGCCAGAGGTGTTGCCCAGTGATACCTTGCTACAGTTGGGTGGCAAACCACCCGTCATGAGTCATGGGTGTCCAGACATTCTTTCAAAGTTTTTGTGCCCCGAGCACGGGGCCTCAGCAACTTGTCTGCACAGTTGCTCTTGTAGCAAAGGCGGTGATGTGCCGTGGTCTCAAGCTCAGCGGCAGCATCAGCACCGTATGGAGAAGAGTTTTCCAACCCCGTCCCGTGAATGTGGTGAAAGTGGACCAGAAGCCAAATGTACTGGAAAGGCTCCACTGAGCGTGTCGGCCACACCTCCTCCTTTACCCCTGGAAGCACTCATTCCTCCAATAGACAAATGCAACCCCCTTGCATATACGTCTGTTTCACGGTGCGCTCGAAGTGCAAACGAGCCCAAAGCATCTGCTCCCGATATGGAGTTAGGTATCGGAGCAGGTCTTTCTTGTCTGATGATGGGGGAATGGTTCTACAAGTCGAGTCGCCGAGACTCCTTTGCCTCACCGCGGTGGGTGTGGGTGGATGTGCAGAGTCAACTTCTTCTTTGGGCTCACTGGGAAACGTACGATATTGGCTTTGCTCGCAGTATAAGGTTGGAGAAAGTTTTTCGAATCACACTGCAGACGCTTCAAAACACACGGCTCGGTTTCAGGGACGATTCCTTTAACGCCTCTGACCTCTGCTATGTCATCTTAATAGAGACCAAGAATCGAGCACTATGTCTGGCAACCGAGACACAGGCAAAAGCTGAAACCTGGTACGTGGCCTTCCAGAAACTGCTACCTCTTCTCTACCCCGGAGAGCACGACACCGGAGGACCTGCTGCAAGCTAAGGTCATGGCCAACGGTCATCACTGCTGGAGGAGAAACGTAATGGGCACTGTATTACAAGTTGGTGTGTGGCCGTGCAAGTATATCTTCACAGGCATGGTATGTGACTTTACTTTTGGCGGACAGTACTCCTCTGCTGTAGATAGAGGCAACAAAAAAGATGACTGTTGGCGTTAGGTGCGCCGTAACTTTGTTTGTACTTTCTCGTCAAGATGGCGATTGGACTAACCCTGTTGCATAGTTTTAATCACAGAACGCTGGATTTGAGTCGGGCACCTATTAACTGCCTCTGGGCGTTGGTACGTGTACAACCGTTTCTCAGTTAGAAGTCGTCTTTCCTTACCCCACCTGAGCACACACACACCGCTATTTATTTTCCCTAATCTACCCCAGCCCCAGTACAACATTCCTCTAAAAATGTATTAAGCGAAGTCGTGTAAGCAACACGTGGTTGCTCGTTCTGCGGTGCTGTGTATGGCTGCCCAGGTGGATCAAACCGGTGCTTTGACGCCTGTGTGGGGTAGCGTCGGTCGTGTAGTTTTCCACTCATTTTTTGTGTTGCCTGCATTTTGCACAGCATTTCTTTTCAGGGACGGTTTTTTACTGTCGAGTGTACCTCTGCTTCTTCGTCCGGTTATTGGTGTCGGATTGATAGGAAACCATCTTGAAACTCCACAGCAGGTTGCTCAGGCCGTCTGGATGCGGTGGCTGACGAGGGTGGGATTGGTTTCTCTCCATCTTTTTCCACGTGCATGCGTTTTTTTGACTCCCAATGTCAACTTGGTGGCGGTGCATGCGTACTTTCTCCTTTTTTTGTTTATGTTTATCAGCTAGGCATACTCAACGTTTCAACTGCACTGCTTTTTGAGCCAGGTGGGGTTTAGGTAGTGGCGCGGCTACTGGTTACAACAACGAAGAACGTGGCGCACAATGTCTGCTCGGAGTGGCACTCAGAGGCTGCCCTCACCCCCAACTGTCCACGTACCAACCCGGGAGCCAGCAGCGTCCCCTTTCTCTGCGTCCCACATTCTGTGGGGAGGCACTCGTGCGGTGTCTCTACGTCAAACCTCTTTGAGCGAGCATCATGGATCCAAGAGGGCAGGCATTTCCAGTTTAAGTAATAGCAACAATGATCATGGACCGGAGGAGGAAAATTTCATTAAAACAATCCATTTGGATGAACTCGCACGAACTGCCAGTGAGAAGTATGTGCCGACTGGAGATGTCGCGAACCACACCAGTGCTCCTGTTACAGGGTTCGCTGGCATCGCATCACCAGCAGCGCGCTCTTTAAGGACATCGTCACCAGTGCAACGAACCCCATGTCCTTCTTCAGCAACTCGGAGAAATTCGACAACTCGGCCACCGTGGAATAGAAGGCACCCAGCCCCACGGGCGAAACCAATTGTCAGTGATCCCAGAACGGAGCCGCGTCGCCTAACCCGCTCTTCGAGTGCGCGTGCGCAAGGTCGCCCGTGCTTGATGGCATTGGTCACTCGAATGACTCAGGAGCGGGTGTAAATGCAAACAAGATTGACGGCAATAATGTGACGTCAATGCTGGACATACAGCTGCGCAGTGGTCAATCGCTTGCGTCATGCAAAAGGACGCTTTCTGTTGATACAGCTGCTTTGCAGCGAGCGATTAGCGTGAATACTCGAAAAATGGAAAAGAGCACTGCGCTGTCTCCTCAGATGCATTTGGATTTTGTGCGCACTCAAATGCTAGACGCCCAGAGGCGTGCTGTGAGGGCAGAGGCGCGGTGCGAGGAACTGGAGGTGATGTTTCATGCACTTCAGCAAGATCACTATGCTACTAAAGTGCGACTTGAAGAGCAGTACGCTCAACTAAGCGCGCGGATGGAATATTTATTGACTCTAGTTGAGAACGCAACTGATGGACCTGCAGATGCTCCCATGGGTAAGTCATTTTCGCCCTCCTCGTCTCCACCTACCGCCTCAAATGGAAGCAGTTCTACGGTGCAGCGCGATGTCAACATAAAGGGTACATCTTTGCGTATTCCACCCAGGCCCCCAATGGCACTCAAATTTGAGCAGTTGTGGGATTGTTGACTCTGCATTTTGTATTGCCTGAGGCGTGTGTCTTCCCCTTTCCAGCCCTTATTCTCTTTTTCTGGGCTTACATGCACACATAGATTTGTCAATGTGCACATATTGACGTGACCGAGAGTCGCGAGCATTTTCATAGAATGCAGCGTTGTGGAGATGCCACACTGTGATGAAGCATTTTCACGTGTCTGTATTGCTGTTCCCTTTGCAATGGTTATACCATGTCTAGTCGGGTTGTCGCACCCAAGGCATTTCCTTTATCGCACGACAAATTGAAGCAACCCGTTCTTGAGTATTTGACAACTGCTAGACCACAGGCACATCCTATTGAACCACGCGGCACTTATTCCACACCCTCCCACTTCCACCTTAATATTTTTCTCAGTGATGCTCCTGATACTGTTATTTTATATCTTTTTCTCGTTGTTAGAATGCTTTAAGTTTTTTCGTTTTTATCACAACACCTCTGATATGTTGATCACGGGCATTGGCGGTGCGTTTAGTCACAACATATGGAGCACATAGAGATTCGTCTAGTAGTAGCACAGACTATGATGATTTAACGTACGTGAACTTACCGTTGCGACACGCATTATTCTCGTTGTCTGCACTTGCCACACGTTTCTTATGTGCGCCATTTGTTTTGTTTTTACTAGCTCCTTTTCTTTCCATTGAATCCCTTTTAACCACTGGCCTGCTCGTTACATTGCTGTTGCGAGCCCACGAACTAAGTGAAGGCAACCCCATCTCGGGACAATGTCACAAGCAAAGGATGCTGAGGGTTGCGTTCTAATGCGCTTAAGGCTGCTGCTGCCGCAGGGACGGTATCCGCTCTCCGTGATCTGCGGGCAGAGGCAGTACTACAGGGAGGCGAGGGCGCATTGTTAGTGCTGCTGGATATATGCAACGTGGATGGCAAAGTGGGTAACTTTACATTTCTGAACGCTGCATGGAAACTGCTGCTTTCAGTCGCCTCATTGGCAACAGTTGAGCAGTGCTTGTTTAGCAAAACTCTGTACTTCATGACGTCACAGTTAGAGCGGCACATCTTCACTCACGACTGGTCAGATGCAAGACGAGTGAGGTTGGCCGCTTTTGTAGCTTCGCACCTTGTTTCAACAGTCCGCGCGCAACCAGTGCTTGCCTTGTGCGATGCTGCATTTGTTTCTGTTATGACCGAATTGCATGCTACGGTGTTTTTTACAGTATCTACAAGTGAGCGCACGGAAGCGGCACAGCAGCTTTACCAGACAATTGCTCTGCGTTTGCTCGCGATTCTGAACGCACTAGGTGCTGTATGTGATAATACGAATTCGCATACCAGAGAACGGCAATCGCAGCTGCTTCGCAGCTGCCTCGCCGGCGTACCTCCCAATGTTTCTTCAGTTGCCGATGTGGAGGAGGTCGGGAGCATATCAGCCGTGAGTTCACTGGTTGCTATGCTGGCTGTCGGACAGTCTCTGACATCCCATTTGTGCGATGTGTCGCAACTTGGCACACTCCTAATTGCATCGCTTCTGTGGATTCCCGACATGCGATTCGTGCTCCTCGGGGACGACGAGGCGCTGGATGTTCCATTGCTTGGCCTGCAAACTGCTTCGAGTGAGTATTACGATGAAGGTCTCTGTCGTTCTGTAGCGCGACACGCAAAGGAGTTGCCATTTTGCCTATTTTATTCAGAGCTATCTGGAGAATCCGAGGCGGAGATATCTGAAGCGCTCTCTCCGGATGCACAGCTATTGCTTCTTTTGCGTTCAATTGTGCGGAGGAGCGTTCAGTTACTAGAGAGTGAGAAAGGCGTGTTATCTGAGGGCGGCAAAGAAGGGGTTAGCCAATCAGTGTGTGGTGCGCTGTTGCGTCGTCGTACTTTCAGTGTCCTTCTCGCGGCTCTTTTAGTGCCAAACGATGTAAGCATGGCTCGTGTTCTTCTCGTGTGGGAGGCGGCAATGGAGGCAATGTCAGATCCTTACCGTGAGGCCCTTTGCACAGAGCTACTTCTCCTGGGAGATTCACAGGTGGAGGCCCTCTTTGAACTGTCGGTAACCCCACATCAAGTAGTATGCTTACGCAGGTTTCTGAATGCCGTCGCCGTACTTCTGGCAGAGGCTTGCCGTCTACTGCATCGCTCGCCAGAGACGTTCGCTTCTGCTTGTGGCGTGGCCCCTATTGCGCCTGACAACGGTAGGGGCTACAATTTCTGCCACATGGCCAGTATTCTTTACCACCAGTCACAACTTTACCAGTGGTGGTTGGGTGGCACCACTCCCTCTGTTCGTGAAGCAGTATGTAGAACAGCTTCTGAAACAGTACGTGTGCTCGCGAATCTTCATGATAATGTGCAGAGTGCTTTTGGTGAGTGGAAGCAACAGAAGGACCATAGCCAACGCTTGTGCACGCTACTTGCCTCCGTTCCTGGATTGTTGAGTAGCATTCTGCGTGTGCAGCAAGACCATGAAGCCACCATGGGTAGTATTACATCTGTTTTTCTGGTACTCACCCAAGCTCTGCAATCCTTTTCTGAAGCAGCAGTGTCGTCACAGGAGCTTGGTGTCTGCGCGCGTTTTGTAGCCTCTGAGTTGGTTGGCTTAGCCAGTTTTGTTGCTTGTGACGATCAAACTTTTGTTGAGTGCGTACGCCGCCTAGTAGCTATTAGCTTTTTGGAAGACGTGCAGGTGGGAGCCACTGGGAATTCGGCGTCTTTCCACGAGGGAACAACGGTTGCATTGCCTCATTCGTCTCCACCAGATGGGATGTTGCAGTATCATGCCGCCGTGTCGCTGCGCCAATTTGCCCAGCGAAACGTATCAATACCATTAGAAGCGCTTCGGCTGACTGAAAACTTTTTGGTGTTCCTGAAGAAGCTTCTGCACAGCTCGGCACCTGCTCCCTCTGACGAAGAAATCAGGGCCCGTGCGCGCATTTGCGAAGAAACTATGTCTTCACGAGCAGCTGCATGGTGTGAATTTGCTTGCTGCAACAGTCGATGCCGGTCAATGGCAACGGAATCAATAACAACGTTTGTCCCGTCAAGTAACAACGTTGTGGACTCTGCCATGGATATCATTACTCGAGACGCTCCACATAGTTGTTCATTGCACGGCGATGACATGCAGTCTCTTGCCTCGCTTCAACGTTGCGATGAGCTGTTGAGGCAGGTACTGCGGTGGCAGGAATCAACGGGCCGTGCGCTAGAAGGGCCAGAGGAAGAAGCATTGAACAAGTTGGGCCAACTTGTAGAGGCCTCTCGAGACATGTCACGTAGCGCCATTGCGCGCAGAGAAAAGGGAGCCGGCTGACTGGTTGTTTTCGTAGCCAGTTGCTTTTGATAACTGCCGTATTTGTTGTGACAGGGCTACAAGTGCGCACAAATCACGTGTGCCCCTTTTCACAAAGTGGTGGGACGTTACTGCGGTTAGGAGTGACGATTTCGCAACCTTTTTATACAGAGGATTTGCTAAGTTGCCAGTCCTGACGTACATGCCACGTTTCCGCCACAGGTCCATCTTCTAGTGCTCTGGTTGCATTTTATATCGTGATTCCTCAGTTCCATTTCCCCCCTTCTTGCACACTGCGTGCCGTGCTTATTCCGGTATGAGTTAGCAGAGCAGCACCTACACCCACATAAGCAACACAGCTTTTAGTACCAATCTTTTGCTTTCTTTCTTCCCCGTCTCAGAGCGGGTACAAGAAGAAACTTATGATATCTTCACGACAAGCAGTGCAATCACCTTGCAGTGGCTCACTGATCAACAAGGAGGCGCAAGTAGGACGGAAGCGAACGTGGGGTGCACGTGACTGTAGCAGGGCCAGTAGTGTGTACCGCCCCTTGTGCCACTCGGGAGGATCAGGGCGCTCTGACCTAGCGAAGGCTTCTACTTCAGTTGTTGTCATTCTCGAGAAGGCCGGTCTCCTGCTTGGACGGGAGGGAGTTGTCGATGCCTACGACCGCGCAGGTACAACAGAGATTGCAAACGAGTCATTACGTGATGTTCGCCCAGATATCGTCCACCAATGCCTGCTTGCGCTGTTTGACTCGGAGCTTGCGCAGAGTTCGAAATGCACCCTGCGTGTGTTCATCAATATTTTTGTACGGGGTGGACGAACTGTTGAAGTCTCTCCCGGACTACGCCCTCCACGCACGCTACGCCGCTTCAAGGGTCTTGTCGCTGCGCTACTGCGTGATGGCATTGTGCGCTCAAATGAAGGTGATGTTCTTTTACAGATTTTACCCGGCTCACTTGCACCGGTGCTACCGTACGGCGCACAAGTTGTTGGATTGACAAATGCACACAGTGCCCCCGTTCTCACTCCTTCGAAACTTGCACTAACAACGCTTGAACGCCCTGTAGACGATAGCTTACAGGGTGGAATCAAAGGAGTTGCAGGTTTTTTTTGCATTCCCTGCACGGAAGACGGGAGTCTTGATGGTATAGATTACGTGACGCGACAGGTATGCCTAAGTGCGTACCCAATGACGGCGCATGTCATGTGTGCTCGCCTATGTGAAGGGTTCTCACGTGCCGTGGATGTTAACGGGGCGAGCGTTTAGTGCAATATCATTTGGGGAGATTACTACGGTGGGAACGTTCGGTTTGTGTGCGACAACGAGGTATGCCTGCTTATCATTGTTTTGGCTACTGTCCTTTCTTACCATTGTGGATGAGACACCGCCTTTGCAGTGTGTAATCAAGGTATAACCGCGCCGGGCAACGGGCACTACGCGATGCAACTGTTGTTTTTGCTAACCTCACTCTCTCTATCTCTGTGGCGCAGGTGCTACCTCTTGTATGCTTACACCTTGTGTACTTCACCCTTCTCTCGTTTGTATCCATAGCAACTCCTCCTGTACCTGCGCTTCTCATTTACTAGGGAATAGTACCACCATTTGGCTGAATAGCGGCTTCTACTTTGTATCGCTTCTTTTACGCTACGGACCTTGGGCTGTGGGGTGAAGAAATAGACAACCTTCCCAAAAATACGTACCCCATTGTCCAGTTCGCCCTCTTCTGTACACACCACTCTTCCCTATTCATCAAGGAGATGGTTTCTGCCATCCTGCCGTCAGAGTTCCGTTGCTTTCGCCACATCACTTACGTGTACGCACGCAATTTGCCAATACATGCCACAGAGGCGCAAGTAGAAGGGACATGTGAGCGCAGATGCCCGCAGCAGCAACCAAGCCATGTTTCATCATATTTTGTTCTCAGTCTCACACCCAGCAGTAGTCGTGGGTGCCCTATTCTGAACAATAGCGACGAAGACCGCCGCTTCTACATCAGTGAGGTACGAAGTGGAACTCGGCATCCAGTTTGGCGGCACATTCCATTGGAAATACGTAAAAGGTTCGCCTCACTTACACGCTTTGTTTTATCGTTGTACTACTACAGTGCTTGTGGTACTGACCCGCACCCGAACCCAGACACCGACTTCCTTCTGTATGAGATGCTTGTGGAGACGTCACATGTGCAGTATGTGGCCCCTAGTATGACAAAGGCGGACAGTTTGCCGCAGTTACCGTATCATGTTGATAGTGGACCCAACTCCTTTGTTGTATTTTTGCGTTGTGCTGATGGTATCTTCTTCCCTCTTCATCAAGGAATGCGGGCGGGGGATGGTGTTCCGAGCACTGTTCAGGTACGTGAGGGAACAGCACCACTTGTGACGGCCCTTGGTACTTCCGTGGCGTCTGCGGTACTGCCTGTTTCACCACGGGAATCTCGTAGTGGAGCAGTGTTGCGGCTTATTGATGGTGTTGAAAGCATAACGTTGGGAGATGTCAAGACCTGCGCTACTGGTACGTTGGCTTGGAGTTATCTTTCGGAGTTAGCAACAGCGAGACGAGAGGAGCAGGAGAGGTTGGCATATGCGAGAGCAGGCAAAAGCTACCAAACGACTTCGACTGCTGCCTCCCGCTACGCTTTACTCGAATCTCGATTAGCAAACGTGTTGAAACAACAGGAACAACGAATACAGGAGGTGCATCAGCTGCTAAACCGATGCGAGGAGGTGCGGCAATCTGTGTCTTCTCAACAGCAACAGTTAGACGTGCTCGAAAAAGTCATACATGAGAATGAGGCACATCGGGTTCATGCGGGTGCAGCCCTGAAGGACCGCGAGGAGAGGTTAAGTGCTCTCTCAACACAGCTCGATGAGGCTAGGCGTGCACGTTTGAGGGAATTATGGGAACTGTTTCCTGTGCACAAAGAACCTACCTCCGTAAATGATGGTGAGGCGGTGTTTACCATTGGTGGGCATCGACTGCCTTATTGGAGCCAGACAACTGGAGTGACTGCGGATTTGGTACGTGAGTGGAGCCTTGCACTTGGTTGCGTTGCCCATGTTGTCTCTGCTATTGCCTCTCTATACGGTTGTACCTTGCCCCATCCTCTGCTTGTATGCGGTGCCCACAGTTATGTTTTGCGTCGTCCCGGCCTTTCAGCAGCCACTGTGTTGTCGCCGGGAGGCGGGTCATCTGGAGAGGTCCGTCTACCGCTCCACGGCACGCGGGCTTCGGACCGCCCAGCAATGGCCGCGGCAGTCCAGCTCCTGATGACCAATGTGGCTACACTCTTTAACGTAATTGAGGAGGCGAGTATTTCATCAGGTGTAACTAGCGTCGTTGAGACGCCCGAGAGTGTTCGTTGCTTGGGTGACAAGCTGTACAGGCTATCACAAGTACCCCAGTCCCCTAAAGGAGATCACACAGTCTCACGCACTCGTGCACCGAATACAATATGAGGATGGACGAAAGCGTCAGCAGTTTTTAGTTTTGTGTTGCTACGTCCTTTAAGATCCCCTACTTCAATATTTCCTCTGCTTCATCAGTTCCTGTGTCTGGTCACAGCAAATTTGCACCTGCTTGTGTATTCTGCTCTGTTCATTGGCTTACTTTTGCTACTTCATCCAACCCCTTATCGTCTTGCATCTTGTTTTATAAAGTTTCTGCGATTATCTTGGCATGGTGATGAGTGGGGCTGCTAGTCCCCCCGTTCTTGGCGGTTGCGATGGTGCCGTCTCCATCCAGTGTCCTTGTGAGACGCGTGTGGAAGTCCTTCAGCGGACCCTGGCGCTACTCCGCCAGGAGGTGCTAGTTCCGTTCTTTGAACCTGTTGAGCGGTTACGCGTGACCAACAACAGGGCTGTTTTTGTTCAAGACGTTGTCAGCACTCTTGGCCGCTCAACATACGCACTGGCCGCTGACGCGTGAGTCTGCCTCATTTCATTTCTTGCCTCTAGCTGCATTATGTTTTTGTGAACTCGTGTACAACTATATATATATATTGGCTTTGCACTCAGCCGTCTGATGTTGCCATTGTAAATCAAGACTGCTATGCTAATAATGTTATTTACACAACAGCTTTTATACACAACTTGTGTAATAATAGCTGCTGTATTTTTTGTGCAACTAGTTTACGAAGGTCATGCCGTCTCTCCAAGCGCTGAGTGCCCCCTCTCTTCACCTCCTCGATCCTGTTCCTCTGTGCAACTTTACTTCCTGGCACCAGCCCCAGACAGGGCGAGGAGAACAAGCTCGCTTGATTGTGAAAGGGAAGAATAAGTCCTGATGAATGCCTAGGGTACCCTTTATCCGAAAGTGCAGGGCTCCACAACTAAGTCATGTTGCAGTGCGGCTTTGTGCCGAGCTAGAGCGTCTAAGCGGAGCTTGTGTGCAGGCGCCACAATCTGTAGACGTGTTTTTATTTCGCGCTCTTCTACTACGCCGGCTGCGGTACGACGGGTTCCTTTACGACCTTATAGTTTCCCATAGAGTGACTTCCAGCTCTTTCGTCACTTTGCTTCTGCGTGTCTTGCAGCCACCCCTCAATCCACGGGGGGAGACCGGAGCAGTTTCTGACGCTGTTGTTCTCGATGATCAGGCCCAGATCGTGCACGCTGTTCAGCAGGAATTCGTCTGTTTTGTTGCTGATATGCTCGAGGTATGGCTGAGTATACAACTTCCCCGTTGGGCACCAGAAGAAGTGTGGCGGTGTGCCACTACACTAGTAGCCGGTTATGTCGGTCAGGACGATGTGAATAGTCTCTTGCTTCTACTTCCCCTTGCCCGTCATCTAGTTTCTTTGGGTAACGCGGAGCGTTTCATTGTTAAGAGTGTGAGAAAGCTCCAGAAGCAAAAGATACACACTGGCGTTCTCTGGCTCCTGATTCGTTGCACAACTTCTTCGATCCTAGCTGGACAGTTTCTTGAGCTTGCTACAAGAGCTGTTTGCAACGCACCCACAGCCTCTCTACTGGTACCATTCGGACATTGGACTACAGGGAGCTCGTTTAGTCGACCAACAGAAATGCAGACGCCAATGGAAAGGGGAGGATCTAATTCTCAATGGAAAGGAATGCAGCGCCTGGTGAAGACGTTCCAGGGGCCCTCTATTTTTCCCTTTGAAGCCCATTTCCCTCCCTTCTGGTGCTTTTTACTCCATGAGATGATTTGTCATGCACACCACACGCTTATGGATGAGTCGGCGGAGCCACGTGCCCAAGTAGGCGCTCTTCAGTCACTTCGGCGCATCTTGTGTTCGTTTCGTCGTCATGGGCATGTTCGTCCTCTATTGTCACTATACAATTCCGTTACCACACCTTGGTACCGCACGCTGACCTACGAGCTATCAATATCTGAGGATGGCCCTCTTGCTCATTTTTCGTCGTCACTCGGCATCAAGCGTCTCCATCCCCTCGTTTATCGTGAAATATTGCTACTTGATGCATATGCCCTCATGACAATAGGGCATGTTGGTGAGGTGGCTACCGATGTTGACGTGGACCTGGAAAAACATGTTACGCGTATTCAGTTGCGTTGTGGCCAACACCTGCGTATGCTTGAGGAAAGCGCCCAAACAAACAGCATGAACCGCGATGCCACTGGGCTCCATCACGGTGCACGTAGGGAGATTGAGCGTCGGCTTTGCGAGGGTATCAGGTTGTCATTCAAGTTATTCCTTCGTCTTGGTGCTTATGTGGCAATCGAGGACCAGGTGCGCAAGTTTCCCTCGCTTGGAAGTTCGTTGGAGGTTGGTCAAGCCCTGATGTTCTTAGGCAAGTACACTGAGGCAGTCGAGGCCTTCACCCAATTTTTGTCAAGCACTCGACAGCACTTCGCCATTGGTCTACCACGCTACATTTGCTCTGCGGTACTGGGGGCCATTGAGGCAGCGGCAAGGAACCACTCCTGCAATATGGAGTGTGGGGAGGTTCTGCCGCTTTTGTTTGATCTTTACGACAAAACCCGAATTTGGAGGTTTCCTCTTCCTGCTGCCGTGGTGTTCGCAGCGATTGTCCGGGGCAGTGTCGGCGTCGCTTCGGACAACCCAGAGGAGGGGATCGCGCAACTTCGACTGCTCCAGGTTCTGCTTGAGCGGCGAGTGTCAATGCCAAAATACAAAAATGATGGCCTGCTTTTGAAGGTTGTGGAGTTGTACATTTCTCTCCTTGCAAAGAATCACAAGAGTGGGCTAGACTCGCGTTATTTTGATTTGCTGCGACGCCTGCAGCATGACAACCCGTTGCTCCCCATATATCGTCTTGCCCTTTTGGGATTCCTTAGTGCAGGCTACACCGATGGACTATCTGCTGTACTTCGCTGCATTGTTCCGTTGGCGCCCGAAAACGTAACGGTTTATTTATCGTCACTGCAGGAACTGCCACTTGCCGCTCTGGAGTCGTTATGCCTTCATATTGTGCAATCAAAGATGTCAAGAGATGAAAAAGCCACACTATTACGTGTCGTTTGCAGTGCTGCGGAATGCTGTCGTTGCTCAGAAGGACAACGAATGCCGTGGCGGTGCCATTTGTGTAGCCAGTGGAATAGGAAGGGCGCTCCCACATGTAGGTGCTGTGGTTCTTTGGAACTAGCAATGGTTCAGTGCCGGGTGTGTGGTGCGTTTACACCTACAAATGGATCTACGTGTCTTGTGTGTGGCGGTGTCGTGGAGCTAGCATCAGCAGTAACCGGCGATGCCATGGCAGAGGAGGATTGCACTGTTTTTGCGCTCCGGTTCTGGCGTTGCACCCGTTGTAATCACACAAACGACCCACAACATTTTTTTTACTGTGCAAAATGCGCCTCCCCTCAGCCGGCAGTTGAATCCGCATTGACACAGACTGCGTTTACATGTACCGTTTGCAACCGTCGAAACCCACTGGGCCTTCTCCGTCCATGGTGCCCGGCCTGTGGGACTCTGAATCCCGTTGCCTCCTCCCCATCCGCACCACCCAAGTCACTATGGAATTGTGTGGAGTGCCTTACGCTGAACCCATGGCTTCTTACCCATTGTCATGCGTGTGGCGGGATTAAGTCCCCAACAGCGGCTAGATTGGATCTCCCTTGGTTTACGCGTTGCTGTCGTTCATGCCAGGCAGTAAATGCTGCTTGGGTTTGTGTATGCTATAAGTGTGGTGAGTTGGTAAGCTGCCAAGATCAATCAACCGGCGAAGGGGAAGAGAGTACGGAAGGTGTCTGCCCTCCTCCAGAGTTAACCTTTGTTTCTTGTCCACATTGTGGAGGTTTATATGATGGTGAAGCGGCACTAACGTGCCCAAAGTGCCTCGCCTGCCGGCCACATTCACCCTGTATGCGCTGGGTGTGTCTAAGTGATAATTGTATGGAGGTTCATTTGCAAAACTGTACTCACAATAAGGTGCTGGTGTGCCGGTCGTGCGGTAAGTCGCATAGTATGGCTGCAGTTGCAGGGTACTACTCCATGTTACGGTACAGGAAGCCAATCTCCGATGGACGGCACGTATCTCTGGAACGGGCAGTTAGCGGCGACATTGACACCGATTGTACTTCTCTGGCGGTGCAAACACCGGGGGAGGTTGGCAATAGCATGGGCTCGCATCACGTCGCGTGTGAGAGTTACGCGCACTCACTGTTCACATACGATCCACCAACTGCACTTGTCCTTCCAGTACCAACAGGGCAGAATGTCTGTTCTTCTTGCAAGGCTTTTCTACATCAGCAAAATGTCGCCAAGGTTTGCCCTCATTGCCACTGTTGTAGTTTGCGCACATCAAAACATACACATCTTACTGCGTCAGAAATTGATGTTGGTCTCCGTTTGGCATTGAAGATAATGCTTAACGCTGCTCGCTGCGCAGCACAGGGGTCTTTTTCTTCGGGCACCCTATTAACCTTGCAGTCCCTTGTCAGAGTATTTCAGTGCTCTGAGGAAGCACAGTTACCCTGGTGTGGTCGCGACCTAAAGAGAGGCATGCGTTGTGGTGTCCACCCGCGTGTACCTGTGTTGGAGGACAATACTGTGCATAGTGCCGTTATGGATGTCGCGGAAATATTACGTTGCCTCTGTTCCGTTGCCCTGCTTGAGGGTGGCGCTGCCCATGCAGTTAGTGGTAACTCAGGCGCTTCGTGGCACATCAGAGGCCGTGGGTCGGTGTCGCCCTTGATCTGGTTGACCTCATGAATCACACAACTGACCACGACGAGTTGGGGTTTGACGTGCTTGCTCAGTTATGCGAGGTGGTTCGGCCCCAACAACGTACCCACATTTACCGCGAGACGCGCTGGGCCTATTTACGTTTCATGAAGCTGCCTCGAGAGTGGATAATTAACGACGAGTTTTGCAGTACTTGCCTGCTGCCTAAGAAATGCAGGGATCTCACAGTTGAGACTGAAGCAGCACGTACAACGATAGACGCAAAAAGCACCTGCCAGTGTCTTGAACATGCCAGATCCCACGTAGATGTTTCTTCCACTTTGGCGGTGGAAGCGAACCTCATCGACGATGCAAGATAGTGGGGTGTTGCTTTAACACTGCTGTCGGGATGTCAATGCTGTGGGTTCGATAAGTTGCAAATTTTTCCTTGTGTGTTGGTGACATTCCTACATATACACATAATTACCAGACAATGCACCTACCAGTCATCTTTTTTCTGTTTACGTGTTTTGCTCTTATTCAAGTCGAAAGGTTACGACTACGCTTTCGTCTGAAAAGTCGTTAACGTAGCGCACACTCTGAGTGGAGACGGAGGTCAGCCCACACTGATGAAGTACATACTTTTACTCGGTGACTCCCTAACAGAAGAAGGTTACTCGTCTGGATGGGTGTCACAACTAAGCGAGATGTACATTCGCCGAGCGGAAGTGTTGAACCGTGGGTTAAGCGGGTACAACACGCGGTGGGTGTTGGACATTATCAAAAACGAAACCAGTCGCCACCACTTACTCCCGCATCACGCTATCAATCCTCTATTCGTTACTATAATGCTTGGCACTAATGATGCCGGAGACCACGCGAACGGTATCTCACTGTACGAATATAAGAGTAATCTGAGAGCTATAATTGACCAAGTGCGCGGGAATATGCCTCCAGTTGGTGGCATATTTCTGATTACGCCTCCTCCTGTTGATGAGGAGGCGTGGGTGGAACGGCTTCGCGCTAAAGGTGTTGATATACAAACCAGTGATCTCCGCTTTGAGAAGATACGGCAATACCGTGACGCAGTTCTTCAAATCGGCGCAGCGGAGATGAATGCTCATCGTGATGTGCACGTGATTGACATGTACCGTGTCATTTTGGGACCGGAGGCAGACACGATGGAGTACTCACGTGGAGCGTGGTGTGACAACTTTTATGACGGGCTTCATTTCAACGAGAAAGGTGCTACTGTATTATTTTCGGCGCTTGCAGATGCAATTAAACGCTCGAGCAAGGCCCAACATATAATACCAGAGAACGTGCCATATGCCCTGCCCCATTATGAAACGTTTGCTCCTTTGTAAATCAAAAATAAGGAAACATGCCAAAGCGAACAAAAGCAAAAACCACAAATTCTTTTTTTTTAGAGTTAAGGCTGTAAGAGCGCGAATGAGCTTACGCGTCATCGACAAAACTTTCAACATATTTAACCATGGAAGGCATCTTTTGATGTATATACGTAAATACAAGCATCCGTAAGGATACCTTGCTCTTTGTTTCCATGCGTGCGTGCGGCGGGCTATGGCGTCCTGCTGATGCACATTGTGCTGCCCTCTGGTGTGTTCCCTTGTTTTGTGGTGCTGTTTCTGTGTACAGACTTGTGGTTGTTGCACCTCCCTTTCCTCCGCTGTGCATCTGTGCTCGCGGCTGCTTCTTTGTGCCGCGTGGAAGCGCCTTAGTGTGAAGTAGTGTTCGTGAAACTGGGATGCTGTGCCGGAGTGCAGACACTACTGCAGCCTTACGACGTTGGAGACGGGCTGCTGGATTGCCAAGTCAGGGCCGTTGCTCTCCTGTCATCTTGAGTATCCGGTGCTGTGGACACAGTGAGGTGTGACGCCTTTGCTTGGGTGTGCTCATTTTCCCCCTGATACTCGTTGCCAGTCGTATGTGTTCATGACTGCTGACACTCGTCGCTTTTCTGTACTCCTTTCGCTTCTTGCACTCTTTCCCACGGCTAGAAGACGGTGTGGATGAAAGGGACATATGAATATAGCGATGCTGTGGCACCGTCACCTGTGATGCCACATGACACGTGTGACTCGTCGCCGGAGCTGTCGACGCTGGCCGTGGCGGAGCTAGACCGCTTCTTTGCGATTCTGCGGTTTGTCTCCACGTGTCTGGCGTGCGACGGTGATCCCTGCACGGGCGGTGGCTCGTGTCATTGCCCAGCCTCTGTGTGTGACACTGGTGCTCCAGCTGACAGTCGCGTGATGCCTGTGCACGTTGTCGAGGCGTTGGAAGATCTTCGTATGGCAGTCACCAATGTTCCCGTGCACATGGACGTTATCACAGGTGCTCGCACTGCGCTGCATGCCGTGCTGCTGGAGACCTACCCGCAGCATGCCGGAGCGGTGAATGCTCTCTGCGGCAGCAGCTCGTTTCATGCTTGCCGCACCACCACCTTGCCGTTGCGTGGCTTCATGCGGCGCAGGGTGTATCTGTATCAGTCGATGCAGCAAATTGTACCTGGCTTGTTTGTTGGTTCCTACCACCCCGCGTCGGACAGGGAGCTGCTGCTCCAGCATGGCATTACGCACATCGTGTGCTGTATAGACGTCCCCCCACGTTTTCCAAAGGATTTCGTGTACATGCGTGTCGCTGCACAGGACTCTCCTGGATACAACATAGCAAGGTTTTTCCCTAGAACCAATGATTTCATCGAACGCGCCCTTATGAACCCGGATTCCGCCGTTCTCGTGCATTGTGGTGCAGGCATATCGCGTGCGCCAACGGTGGCTGCTGCTTATCTCATGAAGGCACTTCGCCTGCCGGCTGACGCGGTCGTTGTGTTGCTACACGAGCGGCGCCCCGTTGTCTCGCCCAATGCTGGGTTCCGCAGGCAGCTGCGTGAGTACCAGAGGGAGCTTGGTTTGTGAATTGCCTGGCAGTGCAGGGAAGTGTGCCCGTGTGCGCTGCTCCGCGTTGGGCGAGTTGCTTAATTTTTTGTCCGTGTGCTGCCTTTGCCTGTTTTTTCCCCGTTCCCTGCTTCTCTTGCTCGTGCCTCCCGTCGATGCTGTCGCGCCTTCTCCCTTTTCTTGCTTTGTGCGTCTTCCTTGCGCTGTGGCACGGCCCGCGCCCGGGGAAGCGAGAGCAGAGGTGTAGGGATCGTGGAAAGGTGTGCGTGTGTGTATTGTGGTTGCTAAAGGAAGGCAGAACTACACGAGCGTGTAGCGGACGGTATACAGGGCTGCGAGGGGACTGCACTGCACTCTGCCTCGGGATGTTGGGCTCCGGGAAGAGCAGCGGTGTTGTCAATGAGGCCGCGAACCTGAAAGCGAACCAAAACCTCACGTCAGCCATTGAGCAAATGGGGACGAAAGAGTATCTTCGGAGCCGTGACCTCAGCGACGCTGTACCGACACATCGGCGGGAGGTGGAGGGCGCCCAGCACGGCCCTGGTGGTGGGCACGATTTCGCCGCATTTGACCCTGCGGTGGAGAGGATGCAGGCACGCGTGGAGCGTGGGGCCGTGTGCGCTGACGATGGGGACGACAGTGAGCTCCAGGAGCTGAGGCGGCGGCGCGTGACCCAGATGAAGCAGCTGCACGCGAAGGAGGCGGAGTGGCGTGCGAAACAGCATGGGCAGTACCGCGAGATCTCGCAGGACGAGTTTTTCACGACTGTTGTGCGGGACAAGGGCGGAAGTGACGATGTTTGCGTGCACTTCTACCACAGGGACTTTGAGACGTGCCGTGTGATGGACAGCCGGCTGCTGGACTTGGCGCGCTCGATTCTGCGGGTGAAGTTTGTGAAGATTGACGCTGAGAAATCGCCCTTCCTTGTTGAACGACTGCGCATCAAAACCTTGCCGTGTTGTGTGCTCTTCCACAATGACGTGGCGGTGGACCGAATTTACGGTTTCGAGGGGTGTTCGGGGGAGGACGGGATGCTTGACGGTGACTTGTTGGCTGAACGAATACTGAATGCTCTGTGCCGCGAGCAGGAGGGTGGTCCATAGAGGTTGTGGTGTGCGTCTTGGGTGCCGTCCGCCATGTACGGTAGCTTGGCCCTGAATGCGTTGCCCGCATCTCTAATGCTTTTGGCCTTCACGTGCTTGGATGCCTTTGAGCTCCTGCTGTCGCCCCGCTTGCTGCAGAGGTCACCCCCTGTCAAGCAGGTCGCCTTCGCAACCAGAACTGGCTAGGCGCTTTAGTGGGAAGGGGTTGTCTGCTGCTGTAAGTGGGTGGTGGGCGGGACGCCTGTGCCTGTGCCTGTGCTCACTTCCTCATGTCAGCATTTTTTTTCTTAGACGATGGAGGTCTTGTGTTGCTGTCCTGTTGCGCTCCCGCGTGCCTTCTGTTGCTTTGGTGGTGTCCCTCATTGACTCCTTCCCTTGCTGGTTTAGGTGTTGTAAGTGGTGGAGCGCTGTGGGCAAAGGCGTGTGCAGGCACCCCCGCTTGTTGGTGACTAACGCAGAGTGACGTGGACGGAAGACCTGCTGGTGAACAGGGTAGGGGCGGCGCCACGCTTCCGCTACTGTTTCACCTGTGGAACCTGACTCCGTGTCCCTTATTGGGCCCACGCTTACCGCGCTTGGCCGTCGCCACGCGCCAGTTGCAACGTGCCCGTGTGTTCCATGCGCGGTGTGCTGACGCGGTTCCTCTTCCGCCCTGCCACGGCGACCCACCGCTCTCGGGGCAGGGTGCCCCATGGTGCTGTGGGTGAAGGGTTTGGGGGGAGTGGTGGCGATGCGCGCGTGCTTTCGCGTGGTCGATCAGGCGTGCATATGTACGCCAACAAGGAGGGTGCGTGGAAGGACTACACGGACGATCGCTTCCACGGTGCAAGGCAGTTGAGGGCGTACTGGGCGCGCATGATGGGAGACCGTGGCGCGCGGTACTACTTCTTCGGCACGCTCGTTGCCATTTGTCTTGCCGGGGCGAAGTTGTGGAGGGTGCAGCGGCAGCAGCAGCAGGTACTCGGCCTCATTGGACCCAAAAAGAGACCATACGGCAGCCGCCTCACCATCGTGCTTGATGTTGATGAAACTATTGTGTCCTATGGTGACAAGGCGTTCCGCATGAAGGCGGGGATGGTGCCGCGGCCATACCTGGCGGAGCTTCTCGACTACCTCTCCCTGATTGACGCTGAAGTTGTGCTGTGGTCATCATGCAGCGAGCGGTACATGCAGCAGGTGTTGAAGGTCATTGATCCCTCCGGCACTCGCGTTTCGCAGTTCATTGTGCGGCGCGGCGACTGGTTCACTGGGGACAACTACTACGAGAAGAATGTACTCTGGCTGAAGCGCCCGCTGGAGGACACGCTCATTGTCGAGAACCGGCCGCTGAGCGTTCGCAGCTGCAACTCCAACGCGATCCTTGTCGATGACTTTGTTCGCGGTGAGTACATGGACACAGGTCAAGACTACCCGCCGAATGATGAAGCGTTGCGCACACTGAGGGGCATTGTTCAGGACTTGCACGAGTCCGGGCGCGCCGTGCCGGAGTACCTTGCTGATGTGGAGCGGCGTCACAGGGATATCAAGGAGATTCCCTGCCACCTTGCTTTTCGTCAGCTCCCGGACGAGCTGGCGCGGGGGGTGTTCTACTTTGTCGGCGACAAGTACAAGTATCCCAGTGGAGCGTAGCGGAGGTGCGCGCGATCTCCATTCTTGTGACCCATTGCCCCTTCGCAGTGGTGCGACCCATCACTCGCAGCCTATTGCCTGTTTGTTGGAGGTGTTTCGCCTGCCGAGGGTCTTCGCCCACCGCTCTGTACCGACTCACCCACTCTGCTTTTTTACCTCATTTCTCCTGCACAGCGTAGGACACGTAAACATAGGGAGGCGCGACACAGTGCGGAAGGCTCGTTGCTGTGTTGTTCTGGTGGAAGGCGTACCGCGCCTTCGTTGTTCGTACTGCTCCCCGCGACCGCTGTGTGTGGGCCACCGGTGTTGCGTGGGCGTGTGTGAATGGAAGAGCGAAGGAACCACGAGCGCACCTTGGTGAGACGCCACGCATTTGGCGTGAAGGCGGACGTCCACGGTTGCATTGCGTGGGTGGAGGAGGGCACGCTCATCTACCCCATCGGCAAGACGGTCGCTCTCCATAACCTCAATACCAACACACAACGCTTCTTGGAGACGAGCCAGCGGGGTGGTGGCATCACAGCGCTTGCAGTAAGCCCCAACAGAAAGTTCATTGCCATAGCGGAGTGTGGTTTGTTGTCGAAGGTCTCAGTTTAGTAATCATGAACATAAGAAATGCTGTCCATATATATGCGTGTCTTGGAATTTTCGGGGGAGTGGTTGGGTGCGTTCGCCGGATGGCACGGAATGTCTTACCCTTCTGATGGCAACAAGCTTTGAGGAGTTGAGCATCATACGCGATCGGCAGGACTTCACGTTGCCGCAGATCAATCGCATTATCAACAGTGGTGGCAGGGGTGGTGGGGACTCTGCTGGTTGCGGGAGCGGTGCGCGCGGCGATCTGGTGGTCGTGCACACACAATCTTCGCTCTGTGTTGAGGTGCTTGAACCCACATCACATCCGATCTTAGTGCCAAGGGACCAACTTGTCGTGCGTGTGCTTGCCCGCGCGGACCCGGTGAGGGTGGAGTTTACTGCCACAGTGACATCGACAACGGACCCTGTTCCGGATGTTCCAGAGCTGGACAGTGAGCTGCTGCTGGTGCAACGAAGCAGTAGTGACATTAACCACGTAGAGATTCTTCTTGATGTTCGCGCAGCACGGTGCCGCTGGGCTTGCCAGCCAGTCCTCGTACACTTGTTTGAGAGAAAGAAGAGCCTTGCAACTGTAGAGCCGTATGCAAATATTGGTTTCGTGCGTGTGACCCCCACACACGGCACGACTGACGGGTCTTGTGAGTGTGCCAACTCCGCGCAGACTCTTTACCAGCGGCTCCGCAGCTATCACGATCATTACCAGCCAACGTTGGAGACCAGATCTGGGGCCGCTGACGGTTCTTCAATTTGCATCCCAGCTGTGCTGTCCGAGAAGTTCTGCAGGTGCCCCGTTGGCATAGGGGTGGAGCCGTGTGGATGGCCCGTGGTCACGAACGACTTTAATGAGCGCTGCGCCACGGTAATCGAGCCACTCTGTGGCATGTGGTCCTCCACAGCGGGTTCGCAGCGTGTGGCCATACACATTCCGCGCGGCGATTACATGCGGGAGCATATTGAGGCAGTGTATTACGAGCTTCTGAGGGAGCAGCGGCATGCGGAGCACGAACGGCAGAGTAACAGCCAGGATAGGGCCAAGGCATCCATAAAGGTGCGGGAGATGGAGCTGGAGGAGGCGAGGCGTGTGGAGAGAGAGACTGCCGACTCCTTGCAACAGGAAATTGCTCAGGTGCAAAAGAGCATGGTGCGGCGGCGTGGAAAGGAGCTAGCAAAACTGAAGAGGCTAGAGGACGAGCTGCAGCAGCAGCTGGGCGCCCTGAGGGACCGCGTCGCCGCATGCCACCGCGCGCTGCAGGCTGCGGAACAGCAACTGGCGCTGCTGGGTCGAGACAACGCAGTGCGCAGGAAGCGCTGTGAGCAGTTGCAGGAGGAGTGTGAGCGCCTAGCCGCGCGTGCAGAGCGCGATACGCCGCTGACAGTGGAAGTTGTGCTGGTTGCTGAGGAAAATGCACTGTTTGTCAGTAACGAAGGTACGCGGCTATATCCCGTTGACACGGGAGGCGTTCTGTACCAGGGCACGGTGCCTGTACTTACAGACTTCTGTGGCCGAGCAGTGCTGCTGGTGAACGGCCAGGAGGCAGTGCGGTGGGAAGTGCGCCCGGCGCGTTAGGTGTTAAAAATGCGTCAAAACAACGCTGTTAGTGTCTATTGTATTGTGGTAACTGAGCATAAAAGGGCGCCAAGACAAGAGAAACAAAGCTGCAAAACAAATAAATAAACACCTTAGTTCAGCGTCATGCTACAAAATACCCATCTCAGGTACACACAGTTTTCCCCCCTCTTAAATGTGAGTTAATACACTGCTCGCTTGACCATAAAATAAGCCACTACCTTTTTAAAATCACCACTGCCCGTGCGGTGCGGCCAGACGGGCACACCTGACAAGTGATGACGACTGACGCGCGCGCGAGGACGGCTGCTTGTGTGCGCACGGCTGGCGCGTGGCCGCTGCTGCTGCTGCTGTGCGTGCACGTTGCGTGCCACGCGCGCCTGGCCTCCGCGGAGGACGGGAGGGTCACTGTGAACGTCAAGCGCTACCTCTCCCTCCCGAGCGAGAGCTTCAGGGCAGGCAATTCGTACCGCGTGGACTACAGCAGCTCTGACCGCCTGTGCCGCGAGGCCGGTGCCGTGCTGGCTGCTGACCAGTCCCGTGCCGCGCACAAAGCCATTCTCCAACGATTCTATGCCCGTAAAAATGACAGGCCTTTGCACAGCTACCTCGGTGGCGATGCGCGGAGGAGTGCGAGTACGCTGGAAGAGCCAGCGCGCCGGTGCAAGGCCGGTGATGAGGATGCCTCGCTGAACTGCGTGTACCGGTGGAACAAGGGCCTTTTCGCGACGTCGACGCATGGCCGTGGTGCTGCGTTCTGGCGTGGCTCGTACCGCTCGGTGCCTGGCTCTGGTAAGCTGAACGGCTACAACGCTGAGTGGCGCTCACATCACCCCCGCAATGGCGGTTTGAATATTGTGTCGCGCACTGATCCTGATGTTCTGTGGTTCACATGGGCTGATATTATCGAACGTTCGTCCCGCAGTTCTGCAAAGGTGCCTATTGAGAAGACGCTATTGTCCAATTACATTGCTGTGTGTGAGGTTCAGGATTCCATAAGCACCAGCACCACCACCACCACCACCACCACCACTACTACTACTACTACTACTACGACGACGACGACGAAGCCACCGACGACGCCGACACCGACGACAACGACAACGACAACGACAACGAAGCCGCCAACAACAACGACGACCACGACGACGAGCGCTCCTGACGTCAGCGAGTGGGTGAGCAGCGCCACGTTTGTCCCGCCAGTGCCCGGTGCGAAGGGGCAGGTTGGGCGCGACGCGTCCTCCACGTGGGCGGAGAGGTACTGGTACGTCATCCTGCTCGGTCTCCTCGTGGCCATTGCCGCTGTGGTGCTCATCGTGCTGTGCCTGTGCCTTCGCTGCTGTGCTGGCGACGGCGAGAAGGTGACGCCGATGGTGCTGCGCGAGTCCGCCGGTGCACCGCTGTGCGTTGTTGCTCCCGTTGGTGACGGGGATGCCTACTACGCCGATGTGCCGCCGTTTGTGCCGTCACACGCCGATGGTGCCGGGTATGATGGCGCGTGGTAGCCGCACGCCGCGACTTCCCTTCCCTAGGAGCTGCGGTGCGCACGCGGTGGTGTGGTTTTCCTGTGGCCTCGGTGCCGCAGCACCGCCAGTCTTGCAGTGCGCGCATTGTGTCATGTGACGAATACCCTGCCGCTATTTTGTCCGTATCTGCTTCCCTTGTTTTGATAACTAGTACCTGTTCCCCAATTTCAGCTGAGCGTTGACTCGCGGCAAAGCGCGTGTTGTGTGCTCCATCGTACCGTCCTCTACTGTGACCTCCTTGTGTGTCTATTTTTTCCAGCATGCCCTCCTCCCTTCTTCCATCCTTCTTCCACCCACCACTACCGCCCTTCTCCGTTCTCCTCCCCTCCCCGCCCCTATCGCCACGCTCTGTGCCTGTTGCCGTAGCTTGCCGGGCCACCTGCCGGCTGCTGCGCCGTGTGGCTGCGCTTCCCCATCCCACTCACCGCCCGCGCCTGCCACCTGCCACCTGCCACCCCCGCCTCTTGCCCCCGCCTCTTTCCCCCCACTGCCCGTGCGGTGCGACCAGACGGGCACACCTGACAAGTGATGACGACTGACGCGCGCGCGAGGACGGCTGCTTGTGTGCGCACGGCTGGCGCGTGGCCGCTGCTGCTGCTGCTGTGCGTGCACGTTGCGTGGCACGCGCGCCTGGCCTCCGCGGAGGACGGGAGGGTCACTGTGAACGTCAAGCGCTACCTCTCCCTCCCGAGCGAGAGCTTCAGGGCAGGCAATTCGTACCGCGTGGACTACAGCAGCTCTGACCGCCTGTGCCGCGAGGCCGGTGCCGTGCTGGCTGCTGACCAGTCCCGTGCCGCGCACAAAGCCATTCTCCAACGATTCTATGCCCGTAAAAATGACAGGCCTTTGCACAGCTACCTCGGTGGCGATGCGCGGAGGAGTGCGAGTACGCTGGAAGAGCCAGCGCGCCGGTGCAAGGCCGGTGATGAGGATGCCTCGCTGAACTGCGTGTACCGGTGGAACAAGGGCCTTTTCGCGACGTCGACGCATGGCCGTGGTGCTGCGTTCTGGCGTGGCTCGTACCGCTCGGTGCCTGGCTCTGGTAAGCTGAACGGCTACAACGCTGAGTGGCGCTCACATCACCCCCGCAATGGCGGTTTGAATATTGTGTCGCGCACTGATCCTGATGTTCTGTGGTTCACATGGGCTGATATTATCGAACGTTCGTCCCGCAGTTCTGCAAAGGTGCCTATTGAGAAGACGCTATTGTCCAATTACATTGCTGTGTGTGAGGTTCAGGATTCCATAAGCACCAGCACCAGCACCACCACCACCACCACCACCACCACTACTACTACTACTACTACTACTACGACGACGACGACGAAGCCACCGACGACGCCGACACCGACGACAACGACAACGACAACGACAACGAAGCCGCCAACAACAACGACGACCACGACGACGAGCGCTCCTGACGTCAGCGAGTGGGTGAGCAGCGCCACGTTTGTCCCGCCAGTGCCCGGTGCGAAGGGGCAGGTTGGGCGCGACGCGTCCTCCACGTGGGCGGAGAGGTACTGGTACGTCATCCTGCTCGGTCTCCTCGTGGCCATTGCCGCTGTGGTGCTCATCGTGCTGTGCCTGTGCCTTCGCTGCTGTGCTGGCGACGGCGAGAAGGTGACGCCGATGGTGCTGCGCGAGTCCGCCGGTGCACCGCTGTGCGTTGTTGCTCCCGTTGGTGACGGGGATGCCTACTACGCCGATGTGCCGCCGTTTGTGCCGTCACACGCCGATGGTGCCGGGTATGATGGCGCGTGGTAGCCGCACGCCGCGACTTCCCTTCCCTAGGAGCTGCGCTGCGCACGCGGTGGTGTGGTTTTCCTGTGGCCTCGGTGCCGCAGCACCGCCAGTCTTGCAGTGCGCGCATTGTGTCATGTGACGAATACCCTGCCGCTATTTTGTCCGTATCTGCTTCCCTTGTTTTGATAACTAGTACCTGTTCCCCAATTTCAGCTGAGCGTTGACTCGCGGCAAAGCGCGTGTTGTGTGCTCCATCGTACCGTCCTCTACTGTGACCTCCTTGTGTGTCTATTTTTTCCAGCATGCCCTCCTCCCTTCTTCCATCCTTCTTCCATCCTTCTTCCACCCACCACTACCGCCCTTCTCCGTTCTCCTCCCCTCCCCGCCCCTATCGCCACGCTCTGTGCCTGTTGCCGTAGCTTGCCGGGCCACCTGCCGGCTGCTGCGCCGTGTGGCTGCGCTTCCCCATCCCACTCACCGCCCGCGCCTGCCACCTGCCACCTGCCACCCCCGCCTCTTGCCCCCGCCTCTTTCCCCCCACTGCCCGTGCGGTGCGACCAGACGGGCACACCTGACAAGTGATGACGACTGACGCGCGCGCGAGGACGGCTGCTTGTGTGCGCACGGCTGGCGCGTGGCCGCTGCTGCTGCTGCTGTGCGTGCACGTTGCGTGGCACGCGCGCCTGGCCTCCGCGGAGGACGGGAGGGTCACTGTGAACGTCAAGCGCTACCTCTCCCTCCCGAGCGAGAGCTTCAGGGCAGGCAATTCGTACCGCGTGGACTACAGCAGCTCTGACCGCCTGTGCCGCGAGGCCGGTGCCGTGCTGGCTGCTGACCAGTCCCGTGCCGCGCACAAAGCCATTCTCCAACGATTCTATGCCCGTAAAAATGACAGGCCTTTGCACAGCTACCTCGGTGGCGATGCGCGGAGGAGTGCGAGTACGCTGGAAGAGCCAGCGCGCCGGTGCAAGGCCGGTGATGAGGATGCCTCGCTGAACTGCGTGTACCGGTGGAACAAGGGCCTTTTCGCGACGTCGACGCATGGCCGTGGTGCTGCGTTCTGGCGTGGCTCGTACCGCTCGGTGCCTGGCTCTGGTAAGCTGAACGGCTACAACGCTGAGTGGCGCTCACATCACCCCCGCAATGGCGGTTTGAATATTGTGTCGCGCACTGATCCTGATGTTCTGTGGTTCACATGGGCTGATATTATCGAACGTTCGTCCCGCAGTTCTGCAAAGGTGCCTATTGAGAAGACGCTATTGTCCAATTACATTGCTGTGTGTGAGGTTCAGGATTCCATAAGCACCAGCACCACCACCACCACCACCACCACCACTACTACTACTACTACTACTACTACGACGACGACGACGAAGCCACCGACGACGCCGACACCGACGACAACGACAACGACAACGACAACGAAGCCGCCAACAACAACGACGACCACGACGACGAGCGCTCCTGACGTCAGCGAGTGGGTGAGCAGCGCCACGTTTGTCCCGCCAGTGCCCGGTGCGAAGGGGCAGGTTGGGCGCGACGCGTCCTCCACGTGGGCGGAGAGGTACTGGTACGTCATCCTGCTCGGTCTCCTCGTGGCCATTGCCGCTGTGGTGCTCATCGTGCTGTGCCTGTGCCTTCGCTGCTGTGCTGGCGACGGCGAGAAGGTGACGCCGATGGTGCTGCGCGAGTCCGCCGGTGCACCGCTGTGCGTTGTTGCTCCCGTTGGTGACGGGGATGCCTACTACGCCGATGTGCCGCCGTTTGTGCCGTCACACGCCGATGGTGCCGGGTATGATGGCGCGTGGTAGCCGCACGCCGCGACTTCCCTTCCCTAGGAGCTGCGGTGCGCACGCGGTGGTGTGGTTTTCCTGTGGCCTCGGTGCCGCAGCACCGCCAGTCTTGCAGTGCGCGCATTGTGTCATGTGACGAATACCCTGCCGCTATTTTGTCCGTATCTGCTTCCCTTGTTTTGATAACTAGTACCTGTTCCCCAATTTCAGCTGAGCGTTGACTCGCGGCAAAGCGCGTGTTGTGTGCTCCATCGTACCGTCCTCTACTGTGACCTCCTTGTGTGTCTATTTTTTCCAGCATGCCCTCCTCCCTTCTTCCATCCTTCTTCCATCCTTCTTCCACCCACCACTACCGCCCTTCTCCGTTCTCCTCCCCTCCCCGCCCCTATCGCCACGCTCTGTGCCTGTTGCCGTAGCTTGCCGGGCCACCTGCCGGCTGCTGCGCCGTGTGGCTGCGCTTCCCCATCCCACTCACCGCCCGCGCCTGCCACCTGCCACCTGCCACCCCCGCCTCTTGCCCCCGCCTCTTTCCCCCACTGCCCGTGCGGTGCGACCAGACGGGCACACCTGACAAGTGATGACGACTGACGCGCGCGCGAGGACGGCTGCTTGTGTGCGCACGGCTGGCGCGTGGCCGCTGCTGCTGCTGCTGTGCGTGCACGTTGCGTGGCACGCGCGCCTGGCCTCCGCGGAGGACGGGAGGGTCACTGTGAACGTCAAGCGCTACCTCTCCCTCCCGAGCGAGAGCTTCAGGGCAGGCAATTCGTACCGCGTGGACTACAGCAGCTCTGACCGCCTGTGCCGCGAGGCCGGTGCCGTGCTGGCTGCTGACCAGTCCCGTGCCGCGCACAAAGCCATTCTCCAACGATTCTATGCCCGTAAAAATGACAGGCCTTTGCACAGCTACCTCGGTGGCGATGCGCGGAGGAGTGCGAGTACGCTGGAAGAGCCAGCGCGCCGGTGCAAGGCCGGTGATGAGGATGCCTCGCTGAACTGCGTGTACCGGTGGAACAAGGGCCTTTTCGCGACGTCGACGCATGGCCGTGGTGCTGCGTTCTGGCGTGGCTCGTACCGCTCGGTGCCTGGCTCTGGTAAGCTGAACGGCTACAACGCTGAGTGGCGCTCACATCACCCCCGCAATGGCGGTTTGAATATTGTGTCGCGCACTGATCCTGATGTTCTGTGGTTCACATGGGCTGATATTATCGAACGTTCGTCCCGCAGTTCTGCAAAGGTGCCTATTGAGAAGACGCTATTGTCCAATTACATTGCTGTGTGTGAGGTTCAGGATTCCATAAGCACCAGCACCACCACCACCACCACCACCACCACCACCACTACTACTACTACTACTACTACGACGACGACGACGAAGCCACCGACGACGCCGACACCGACGACAACGACAACGACAACGACAACGAAGCCGCCAACAACAACGACGACCACGACGACGAGCGCTCCTGACGTCAGCGAGTGGGTGAGCAGCGCCACGTTTGTCCCGCCAGTGCCCGGTGCGAAGGGGCAGGTTGGGCGCGACGCGTCCTCCACGTGGGCGGAGAGGTACTGGTACGTCATCCTGCTCGGTCTCCTCGTGGCCATTGCCGCTGTGGTGCTCATCGTGCTGTGCCTGTGCCTTCGCTGCTGTGCTGGCGACGGCGAGAAGGTGACGCCGATGGTGCTGCGCGAGTCCGCCGGTGCACCGCTGTGCGTTGTTGCTCCCGTTGGTGACGGGGATGCCTACTACGCCGATGTGCCGCCGTTTGTGCCGTCACACGCCGATGGTGCCGGGTATGATGGCGCGTGGTAGCCGCACGCCGCGACTTCCCTTCCCTAGGAGCTGCGCTGCGCACGCGGTGGTGTGGTTTTCCTGTGGCCTCGGTGCCGCAGCACCGCCAGTCTTGCAGTGCGCGCATTGTGTCATGTGACGAATACCCTGCCGCTATTTTGTCCGTATCTGCTTCCCTTGTTTTGATAACTAGTACCTGTTCCCCAATTTCAGCTGAGCGTTGACTCGCGGCAAAGCGCGTGTTGTGTGCTCCATCGTACCGTCCTCTACTGTGACCTCCTTGTGTGTCTATTTTTTCCAGCATGCCCTCCTCCCTTCTTCCATCCTTCTTCCATCCTTCTTCCACCCACCACTACCGCCCTTCTCCGTTCTCCTCCCCTCCCCGCCCCTATCGCCACGCTCTGTGCCTGTTGCCGTAGCTTGCCGGGCCACCTGCCGGCTGCTGCGCCGTGTGGCTGCGCTTCCCCATCCCACTCACCGCCCGCGCCTGCCACCTGCCACCTGCCACCCCGCCTCTTGCCCCGCCTCTTTCCCCCCACTGCCCGTGCGGTGCGACCAGACGGGCACACCTGACAAGTGATGACGACTGACGCGCGCGCGAGGACGGCTGCTTGTGTGCGCACGGCTGGCGCGTGGCCGCTGCTGCTGCTGCTGTGCGTGCACGTTGCGTGGCACGCGCGCCTGGCCTCCGCGGAGGACGGGAGGGTCACTGTGAACGTCAAGCGCTACCTCTCCCTCCCGAGCGAGAGCTTCAGGGCAGGCAATTCGTACCGCGTGGACTACAGCAGCTCTGACCGCCTGTGCCGCGAGGCCGGTGCCGTGCTGGCTGCTGACCAGTCCCGTGCCGCGCACAAAGCCATTCTCCAACGATTCTATGCCCGTAAAAATGACAGGCCTTTGCACAGCTACCTCGGTGGCGATGCGCGGAGGAGTGCGAGTACGCTGGAAGAGCCAGCGCGCCGGTGCAAGGCCGGTGATGAGGATGCCTCGCTGAACTGCGTGTACCGGTGGAACAAGGGCCTTTTCGCGACGTCGACGCATGGCCGTGGTGCTGCGTTCTGGCGTGGCTCGTACCGCTCGGTGCCTGGCTCTGGTAAGCTGAACGGCTACAACGCTGAGTGGCGCTCACATCACCCCCGCAATGGCGGTTTGAATATTGTGTCGCGCACTGATCCTGATGTTCTGTGGTTCACATGGGCTGATATTATCGAACGTTCGTCCCGCAGTTCTGCAAAGGTGCCTATTGAGAAGACGCTATTGTCCAATTACATTGCTGTGTGTGAGGTTCAGGATTCCATAAGCACCAGCACCACCACCACCACCACCACCACCACCACTACTACTACTACTACTACTACGACGACGACGACGAAGCCACCGACGACGCCGACACCGACGACAACGACAACGACAACGACAACGACAACGAAGCCGCCAACAACAACGACGACCACGACGACGAGCGCTCCTGACGTCAGCGAGTGGGTGAGCAGCGCCACGTTTGTCCCGCCAGTGCCCGGTGCGAAGGGGCAGGTTGGGCGCGACGCGTCCTCCACGTGGGCGGAGAGGTACTGGTACGTCATCCTGCTCGGTCTCCTCGTGGCCATTGCCGCTGTGGTGCTCATCGTGCTGTGCCTGTGCCTTCGCTGCTGTGCTGGCGACGGCGAGAAGGTGACGCCGATGGTGCTGCGCGAGTCCGCCGGTGCACCGCTGTGCGTTGTTGCTCCCGTTGGTGACGGGGATGCCTACTACGCCGATGTGCCGCCGTTTGTGCCGTCACACGCCGATGGTGCATGTGGCGCCAGTGGTAGCGCAGCCGCTATTTTATTTCATTATACCGCACCATATATGGTGTGGTTTTCTGCTTGCTCTGTGGCCGCATGCCATTGTAGTGCCCGTTTGTCATGTACGAATGACCTGGCTGTTTTGTCCGTATTTGCTTTTGTTTTTGATTTATATGTTCCCCCATTTCATTGATGTGCCATACAACGCGAGCATTTGCTCTGATATTTACCACCAGTGTGACCTCCTTGTGTGTCTATTTTTTCCAGCATGCCCTCCTCCCTTCTTCCATCCTTCTTCCACCCACCACTGCCGCCCTTCTCCGTTCTCCTCCCCTCCCCGCCCCTATCGCCACGCTCTGTGCCTGTTGCCGTAGCTTGCCGGGCCACCTGCCGGCTGCTGCGCCGTGTGGCTGCGCTTCCCCATCCCACTCACCGCCCGCGCCTGCCACCTGCCACCTGCCACCCCCGCCTCTTGCCCCCGCCTCTTTCCCCCCACTGCCCGTGCGGTGCGACCAGACGGGCACACCTGACAAGTGATGACGACTGACGCGCGCGCGAGGACGGCTGCTTGTGTGCGCACGGCTGGCGCGTGGCCGCTGCTGCTGCTGCTGTGCGTGCACGTTGCGTGGCACGCGCGCCTGGCCTCCGCGGAGGACGGGAGGGTCACTGTGAACGTCAAGCGCTACCTCTCCTCCCGAGCGAGGGCTTCAGAACCCAACATGCGCACCGCGTGGACTACAGCAGCTCTGACCGCCTGTGCCGCGAGGCCGGTGCCGTGCTGGCTGCTGACCAGTCCCGTGCCGCGCACGAAGCTATTCTTGAACAATTTCATGTCCTCTCTGTGAAGTCCGTGGGCTACAGTTTCCTCGGTGGCGATGCGCTGAGCAACGCTGCATGCGTCGTAATCCCTTGGAAAGGTGCAAGGCCGGCGATAAGACTACGTCACTGAACTGCGTGTACCGGTGGAACAAGGGCCTTTTTGCGGCGGCGTCGAATGGTGATGGTGCTGCGTTCTGGCGTGGTTCCCTTCGAGGTGTGAGTGGTTCTGCCGCGCTGAACGGCTATCCTTCGCACTGGAGTGAATTGTACCCGAAAGACAGTTACCTAAATGTCGTGGCATGGTACCTACCTGACAATATGCTGTGTACTGGCGCGATGTGAACAGCGACCAGCCATACTTCGCACCGACGCCAATTCTTTACACGTATGTGACCAATTACATTGCTGTGTGCGAGGTCCAAGACTCCGTGAGCACAACAGGCACTGGCAATGGCGAAAGCGCTTCTTGGCATCGCCGCTAAACTTCCTTTCACTTCGACAAATGATGCTGGTGGTAATATTTTAATTCCAAATTCTTCGCCCAGCTCTTCGACAAACAATGCACCAGTTAGCTCGACTTGACTGCCATGCCTACGGTGGATGAGGCTTCTTTGGCTGCCTCGGGAGGTGGTTCTAACGGCACCAACGGCGCGGGACATCATCCAACAGGCTCGGCAGTAACCGCTGTCACAGCAACAAAGCCGCCGCCGCGACGAGCGCTCCTGACGTCAGCGAGTGGGTGAGCAGCGCCACGTTTGTTCCGCCAGTGCCCGGTGCGAAGGGGCAGGTTGGGCGCGACGCGTCCTCCACGTGGGCGGAGAGGTACTGGTACGTCATCCTGCTCAGTCTCCTCGTGGCCATTGCCGCTGTGGTGCTCATCGTGCTGTGCCTGTGCCTTCGCTGCTGTGCTGGCGACGGCGAGAAGGTGACGCCGATGGTGCTGCGCGAGTCCGCCGGTGCACCGCTGTGCGTTGTTGCTCCCGTTGGTGACGGGGATGCCTACTACGCCGATGTGCCGCCGTTTGTGCCGTCACACGCCGATGGCATGTGGCTGCCACAGTGCTAGCGTTTCAGTCCGCTCATTTTTATTTTCATTATACCCACCATTTATATATGGTCTGTTAAAATTGGCTTGCAATTGCTCCTTGTGGCCGCATGCATTGTGTGCCCCGTTTAGCTTATGATATTCGATTGACTGGCTGTTTTGTAACACCTTTTTTGCTTTTGATTTTTCAACTTTTATTTTCCCCCATTCTCATTTGATGTGCCATACAACGCGAGCATTATGCTCTGATATTTACCACCAGTGTGACCTCCTTGTGTGTCTATTTTTTCCAGCATGCCCTCCTCCCTTCTTCCATCCTTCTTCCACCCACCACTGCCGCCCTTCTCCGTTCTCCTCCCCTCCCCGCCCCTATCGCCACGCTCTGTGCCTGTTGCCGTAGCTTGCCGGGCCACCTGCCGGCTGCTGCGCCGTGTGGCTGCGCTTCCCCATCCCACTCACCGCCCGCGCCTGCCACCTGCCACCTACCACCCCCGCCTCTTGCCCCCGCCTCTTTCCCCCCACTGCCCGTGCGGTGCGACCAGACGGGCACACCTGACAAGTGATGACGACTGACGCGCGCGCGAGGACGGCTGCTTGTGTGCGCACGGCTGGCGCGTGGCCGCTGCTGCTGCTGCTGTGCGTGCACGTTGCGTGGCACGCGCGCCTGGCCTCCGCGGAGGACGGGAGGGTCACTGTGAACGTCAAGCGCTACCTCTCCTTCCCGAGCGAGGGCTTCAGAACCCAACATGCGCACCGCGTGGACTACAGCAGCTCTGACCGCCTGTGCCGCGAGGCCGGTGCCGTGCTGGCTGCTGACCAGTCCCGTGCCGCGCACGAAGCTATTCTTGAACAATTTCATGTCCTCTCTGTGAAGTCCGTGGGCTACAGTTTCCTCGGTGGCGATGCGCTGAGCAACGCTGCCATGCGTCGTAATCCCTTGGAAAGGTGCAAGGCCGGCGATAAGACTACGTCACTGAACTGCGTGTACCGGTGGAACAAGGGCCTTTTTGCGGCGGCGTCGAATGGTGATGGTGCTGCGTTCTGGCGTGGTTCCCTTCGAGGTGTGAGTGGTTCTGCCGCGCTGAACGGCTATCCTTCGCACTGGAGTGAATTGTACCCGAAAGACAGTTACCTAAATGTCGTGGCATGGTACCTACCTGACAAATATGCTGTGTACTGGCGCGATGTGAACAGCGACCAGCCATACTTCGCACCGACGCCAATTCTTTACACGTATGTGACCAATTACATTGCTGTGTGCGAGGTCCAAGACTCCGTGAGCACAACAGGCACTGGCAATGGCGAAAGCGCTTCTTTGGCATCGGCCGCTAAACTTCCTTTCACTTCGACAAATGATGCTGGTGGTAATATTTTAATTCCAAATTCTTCGCCCAGCTCTTCGACAAACAATGCACCAGTTAGCTCGACTTTGACTGCCATGCCTACGGTGGATGAGGCTTCTTTGGCTGCCTCGGGAGGTGGTTCTAACGGCACCAACGGCGCGGGACATCATCCAACAGGCTCGGCAGTAACCGCTGTCACAGCAACAAAGCCGCCGCCGCCGACGAGCGCTCCTGACGTCAGCGAGTGGGTGAGCAGCGCCACGTTTGTTCCGCCAGTGCCCGGTGCGAAGGGGCAGGTTGGGCGCGACGCGTCCTCCACGTGGGCGGAGAGGTACTGGTACGTCATCCTGCTCAGTCTCCTCGTGGCCATTGCCGCTGTGGTGCTCATCGTGCTGTGCCTGTGCCTTCGCTGCTGTGCTGGCGACGGCGAGAAGGTGACGCCGATGGTGCTGCGCGAGTCCGCCGGTGCACCGCTGTGCGTTGTTGCTCCCGTTGGTGACGGGGATGCCTACTACGCCGATGTGCCGCCGTTTGTGCCGTCACACGCCGATGGCATGTGGCTGCCACAGTGCTAGCGTTTCAGTCCGCTCATTTTTATTTTCATTATACCCACCATTTATATATGGTCTGTTAAAATTGGCTTGCAATTGCTCCTTGTGGCCGCATGCATTGTGTGCCCCGTTTAGCTTATGATATTCGATTGACTGGCTGTTTTGTAACACCTTTTTTGCTTTTGATTTTTCGACTTTTATTTTCCCCCATTCTCATTTGATGTGCCATACAACGCGAGCATTATGCTCTGATATTTACCACCAGTGTGACCTCCTTGTGTGTCTATTTTTTCCAGCATGCCCTCCTCCCTTCTTCCATCCTTCTTCCACCCACCACTGCCGCCCTTCTCCGTTCTCCTCCCCTCCCCGCCCCTATCGCCACGCTCTGTGCCTGTTGCCGTAGCTTGCCGGGCCACCTGCCGGCTGCTGCGCCGTGTGGCTGCGCTTCCCCATCCCACTCACCGCCCGCGCCTGCCACCTGCCACCTGCCACCCCCGCCTCTTGCCCCCGCCTCTTTCCCCCCACTGCCCGTGCGGTGCGACCAGACGGGCACACCTGACAAGTGATGACGACTGACGCGCGCGCGAGGACGGCTGCTTGTGTGCGCACGGCTGGCGCGTGGCCGTTGCTGCTGCTGCTGTGCGTGCACGTTGCGTGGCACGCGCGCCTGGCCTCCGCGGAGGACGGGAGGGTCACTGTGAACGTCAAGCGCTACCTCTCCTTCCCGAGCGAGGGCTTCAGAACCCAACATGCGCACCGCGTGGACTACAGCAGCTCTGACCGCCTGTGCCGCGAGGCCGGTGCCGTGCTGGCTGCTGACCAGTCCCGTGCCGCGCACGAAGCTATTCTTGAACAATTTCATGTCCTCTCTGTGAAGTCCGTGGGCTACAGTTTCCTCGGTGGCGATGCGCTGAGCAACGCTGCCATGCGTCGTAATCCCTTGGAAAGGTGCAAGGCCGGCGATAAGACTACGTCACTGAACTGCGTGTACCGGTGGAACAAGGGCCTTTTTGCGGCGGCGTCGAATGGTGATGGTGCTGCGTTCTGGCGTGGTTCCCTTCGAGGTGTGAGTGGTTCTGCCGCGCTGAACGGCTATCCTTCGCACTGGAGTGAATTGTACCCGAAAGACAGTTACCTAAATGTCGTGGCATGGTACCTACCTGACAAATATGCTGTGTACTGGCGCGATGTGAACAGCGACCAGCCATACTTCGCACCGACGCCAATTCTTTACACGTATGTGACCAATTACATTGCTGTGTGCGAGGTCCAAGACTCCGTGAGCACAACAGGCACTGGCAATGGCGAAAGCGCTTCTTTGGCATCGGCCGCTAAACTTCCTTTCACTTCGACAAATGATGCTGGTGGTAATATTTTAATTCCAAATTCTTCGCCCAGCTCTTCGACAAACAATGCACCAGTTAGCTCGACTTTGACTGCCATGCCTACGGTGGATGAGGCTTCTTTGGCTGCCTCGGGAGGTGGTTCTAACGGCACCAACGGCGCGGGACATCATCCAACAGGCTCGGCAGTAACCGCTGTCACAGCAACAAAGCCGCCGCCGCCGACGAGCGCTCCTGACGTCAGCGAGTGGGTGAGCAGCGCCACGTTTGTTCCGCCAGTGCCCGGTGCGAAGGGGCAGGTTGGGCGCGACGCGTCCTCCACGTGGGCGGAGAGGTACTGGTACGTCATCCTGCTCAGTCTCCTCGTGGCCATTGCCGCTGTGGTGCTCATCGTGCTGTGCCTGTGCCTTCGCTGCTGTGCTGGCGACGGCGAGAAGGTGACGCCGATGGTGCTGCGCGAGTCCGCCGGTGCACCGCTGTGCGTTGTTGCTCCCGTTGGTGACGGGGATGCCTACTACGCCGATGTGCCGCCGTTTGTGCCGTCACACGCCGATGGCATGTGGCTGCCACAGTGCTAGCGTTTCAGTCCGCTCATTTTTATTTTCATTATACCCACCATTTATATATGGTCTGTTAAAATTGGCTTGCAATTGCTCCTTGTGGCCGCATGCATTGTGTGCCCCGTTTAGCTTATGATATTCGATTGACTGGCTGTTTTGTAACACCTTTTTTGCTTTTGATTTTTCGACTTTTATTTTCCCCCATTCTCATTTGATGTGCCATACAACGCGAGCATTATGCTCTGATATTTACCACCAGTGTGACCTCCTTGTGTGTCTATTTTTTCCAGCATGCCCTCCTCCCTTCTTCCATCCTTCTTCCACCCACCACTGCCGCCCTTCTCCGTTCTCCTCCCCTCCCCGCCCCTATCGCCACGCTCTGTGCCTGTTGCCGTAGCTTGCCGGGCCACCTGCCGGCTGCTGCGCCGTGTGGCTGCGCTTCCCCATCCCACTCACCGCCCGCGCCTGCCACCTGCCACCTGCCACCCCCGCCTCTTGCCCCCGCCTCTTTCCCCCCACTGCCCGTGCGGTGCGACCAGACGGGCACACCTGACAAGTGATGACGACTGACGCGCGCGCGAGGACGGCTGCTTGTGTGCGCACGGCTGGCGCGTGGCCGTTGCTGCTGCTGCTGTGCGTGCACGTTGCGTGGCACGCGCGCCTGGCCTCCGCGGAGGACGGGAGGGTCACTGTGAACGTCAAGCGCTACCTCTCCTTCCCGAGCGAGGGCTTCAGAACCCAACATGCGCACCGCGTGGACTACAGCAGCTCTGACCGCCTGTGCCGCGAGGCCGGTGCCGTGCTGGCTGCTGACCAGTCCCGTGCCGCGCACGAAGCTATTCTTGAACAATTTCATGTCCTCTCTGTGAAGTCCGTGGGCTACAGTTTCCTCGGTGGCGATGCGCTGAGCAACGCTGCCATGCGTCGTAATCCCTTGGAAAGGTGCAAGGCCGGCGATAAGACTACGTCACTGAACTGCGTGTACCGGTGGAACAAGGGCCTTTTTGCGGCGGCGTCGAATGGTGATGGTGCTGCGTTCTGGCGTGGTTCCCTTCGAGGTGTGAGTGGTTCTGCCGCGCTGAACGGCTATCCTTCGCACTGGAGTGAATTGTACCCGAAAGACAGTTACCTAAATGTCGTGGCATGGTACCTACCTGACAAATATGCTGTGTACTGGCGCGATGTGAACAGCGACCAGCCATACTTCGCACCGACGCCAATTCTTTACACGTATGTGACCAATTACATTGCTGTGTGCGAGGTCCAAGACTCCGTGAGCACAACAGGCACTGGCAATGGCGAAAGCGCTTCTTTGGCATCGGCCGCTAAACTTCCTTTCACTTCGACAAATGATGCTGGTGGTAATATTTTAATTCCAAATTCTTCGCCCAGCTCTTCGACAAACAATGCACCAGTTAGCTCGACTTTGACTGCCATGCCTACGGTGGATGAGGCTTCTTTGGCTGCCTCGGGAGGTGGTTCTAACGGCACCAACGGCGCGGGACATCATCCAACAGGCTCGGCAGTAACCGCTGTCACAGCAACAAAGCCGCCGCCGCCGACGAGCGCTCCTGACGTCAGCGAGTGGGTGAGCAGCGCCACGTTTGTTCCGCCAGTGCCCGGTGCGAAGGGGCAGGTTGGGCGCGACGCGTCCTCCACGTGGGCGGAGAGGTACTGGTACGTCATCCTGCTCAGTCTCCTCGTGGCCATTGCCGCTGTGGTGCTCATCGTGCTGTGCCTGTGCCTTCGCTGCTGTGCTGGCGACGGCGAGAAGGTGACGCCGATGGTGCTGCGCGAGTCCGCCGGTGCACCGCTGTGCGTTGTTGCTCCCGTTGGTGACGGGGATGCCTACTACGCCGATGTGCCGCCGTTTGTGCCGTCACACGCCGATGGCATGTGGCTGCCACAGTGCTAGCGTTTCAGTCCGCTCATTTTTATTTTCATTATACCCACCATTTATATATGGTCTGTTAAAATTGGCTTGCAATTGCTCCTTGTGGCCGCATGCATTGTGTGCCCCGTTTAGCTTATGATATTCGATTGACTGGCTGTTTTGTAACACCTTTTTTGCTTTTGATTTTTCAACTTTTATTTTCCCCCATTCTCATTTGATGTGCCATACAACGCGAGCATTATGCTCTGATATTTACCACCAGTGTGACCTCCTTGTGTGTCTATTTTTTCCAGCATGCCCTCCTCCCTTCTTCCATCCTTCTTCCACCCACCACTGCCGCCCTTCTCCGTTCTCCTCCCCTCCCCGCCCCTATCGCCACGCTCTGTGCCTGTTGCCGTAGCTTGCCGGGCCACCTGCCGGCTGCTGCGCCGTGTGGCTGCGCTTCCCCATCCCACTCACCGCCCGCGCCTGCCACCTGCCACCTACCACCCCCGCCTCTTGCCCCCGCCTCTTTCCCCCCACTGCCCGTGCGGTGCGACCAGACGGGCACACCTGACAAGTGATGACGACTGACGCGCGCGCGAGGACGGCTGCTTGTGTGCGCACGGCTGGCGCGTGGCCGCTGCTGCTGCTGCTGTGCGTGCACGTTGCGTGGCACGCGCGCCTGGCCTCCGCGGAGGACGGGAGGGTCACTGTGAACGTCAAGCGCTACCTCTCCTTCCCGAGCGAGGGCTTCAGAACCCAACATGCGCACCGCGTGGACTACAGCAGCTCTGACCGCCTGTGCCGCGAGGCCGGTGCCGTGCTGGCTGCTGACCAGTCCCGTGCCGCGCACGAAGCTATTCTTGAACAATTTCATGTCCTCTCTGTGAAGTCCGTGGGCTACAGTTTCCTCGGTGGCGATGCGCTGAGCAACGCTGCCATGCGTCGTAATCCCTTGGAAAGGTGCAAGGCCGGCGATAAGACTACGTCACTGAACTGCGTGTACCGGTGGAACAAGGGCCTTTTTGCGGCGGCGTCGAATGGTGATGGTGCTGCGTTCTGGCGTGGTTCCCTTCGAGGTGTGAGTGGTTCTGCCGCGCTGAACGGCTATCCTTCGCACTGGAGTGAATTGTACCCGAAAGACAGTTACCTAAATGTCGTGGCATGGTACCTACCTGACAAATATGCTGTGTACTGGCGCGATGTGAACAGCGACCAGCCATACTTCGCACCGACGCCAATTCTTTACACGTATGTGACCAATTACATTGCTGTGTGCGAGGTTCAGGATTCCATAAGCACCACCACCACCACTACCACTACTACGACGACGACGACGACGAAGTCACCGACGACAACGACGACCACGACGACGAGCGCTCCTGACGTCAGCGAGTGGGTGAGCAGCGCCACGTTTGTTCCGCCAGTGCCCGGTGCGAAGGGGCAGGTTGGGCGCGACGCGTCCTCCACGTGGGCGGAGAGGTACTGGTACGTCATCCTGCTCGGTCTCCTCGTGGCCATTGCCGCTGTGGTGCTCATCGTGCTGTGCCTGTGCCTTCGCTGCTGTGCTGGCGACGGCGAGAAGGTGACGCCGATGGTGCTGCGCGAGTCCGCCGGTGCACCGCTGTGCGTTGTTGCTCCCGTTGGTGACGGGGATGCCTACTACGCCGATGTGCCGCCGTTTGTGCCGTCACACGCCGATGGTGCCGGGTATGATGGCGCGTGGTAGCCGCACGCCGCGACTTCCCTTCCCTAGGAGCTGCGCTGCGCACGCGGTGGTGTGGTTTTCCTGTGGCCTCGGTGCCGCAGCACCGCCAGTCTTGCAGTGCGCGCATTGTGTCATGTGACGAATACCCTGCCGCTATTTTGTCCGTATCTGCTTCCCTTGTTTTGATAACTAGTACCTGTTCCCCAATTTCAGCTGAGCGTTGACTCGCGGCAAAGCGCGTGTTGTGTGCTCCATCGTACCGTCCTCTACTGTGACCTCCTTGTGTGTCTATTTTTTCCAGCATGCCCTCCTCCCTTCTTCCATCCTTCTTCCATCCTTCTTCCACCCACCACTGCCGCCCTTCTCCGTTCTCCTCCCCTCCCCGCCCCTATCGCCACGCTCTGTGCCTGTTGCCGTAGCTTGCCGGGCCACCTGCCGGCTGCTGCGCCGTGTGGCTGCGCTTCCCCATCCCACTCACCGCCCGCGCCTGCCACCTGCCACCTGCCACCCCCGCCTCTTGCCCCCGCCTCTTGCCCCCCACTGCCCGTGCGGTGCGACCAGACGGGCACACCTGACAAGTGATGACGACTGACGCGCGCGCGAGGACGGCTGCTTGTGTGCGCACGGCTGGCGCGTGGCCGCTGCTGCTGCTGCTGTGCGTGCACGTTGCGTGGCACGCGCGCCTGGCCTCCGCGGAGGACGGGAGGGTCACTGTGAACGTCAAGCGCTACCTCTCCTTCCCGAGCGAGGGCTTCAGAACCCAACATGCGCACCGCGTGGACTACAGCAGCTCTGACCGCCTGTGCCGCGAGGCCGGTGCCGTGCTGGCTGCTGACCAGTCCGTGCCGCGCACGAAGCTATTCTTGAACAATTTCATGTCCTCTCTGTGAAGTCCGTGGGCTACAGTTCCTCGGTGGCGATGCGCTGAGCAACGCTGCTGTGTGGCGTGAACCCACGAAGTGGTGCAAGGCCGGCGATAAGACCACGTCGCTGAACTGCGTGTACCGGTGGAACAAGGGCCTTTTTTTGTTTTCCCCTCCAATGGACGTTTTTCGGAGCATTTACTGCTATCACTTGTTGTATTTTGCCTCTTTGTATCTTTTGTTCGTGTTTTTTTGTAAAAGTGTTCTAACTATGCCTTCTTTCCGTAATTATTTTTCTTTTTGCTGGTCTCATTTTGTGACACCCCTTCCTGCTTTTTTTTGCTGTTGCTGATGTACAGCTTTTTTTTTCTTTGTTAGTTTTTGTTTGTGATGCGTAATGGATTGTATATCCCCTTTTTTGTATCTGCACACTCCTCCGTTTATATATATATGTGTATTTATTCGATTCTAACTTTTGGTGTTTTTTATTGGCTTTTATTTTTTCTCTTGTTTGTCGTTCATGTGTTTTTTGGCTTTTCTCTATTTTCGTTTTTTTATAATCCCTTTTACTCCCTACTTTATATGTTTTTGTGTCTTTTGTGCTCTTGTTTTTATTTCACATTTAGTGTTTTTGTGCTCCTGTGCTGATGATTTCGTGTGCTACATCGTCTTTGCCTGTGGTGTTTTCGCAGTCTTTGCTCTATTTTCCTCTCCCGCTGCCTGATGCTCCTATTGAGAATGTTGTGGAGGTGAGAAACACGCTGCCTCGTACTGGTGATGTCGCTGAGAATGTTGTGGCGTTCAAAGTGCTCAGTGCTGTGCGCCGGCGTTATGGTGTGCGACCATCCTGCGGTCTCATTCCCCCTGGTGGGTCGGTGAAGATCATGTTTGTGTTGGACGTGCAGCAAGTTCGTTACCGGGAAAGGAGGCGAGATGATGGTACTCGGTGTTCCTCCTCAGGAACTGTGCCAGGCGTAGACGCGGACGACGAGCTGATTGTGGATGTTGCGGTCGTGCCAGTGGACGTGGTGCGGGGGTTTGTAGAGGGACAAAGATGCGAGACAATGCGGGCCCTTGTGGAGGTGGCACGGCACAGTGCGGCCGTGGCGAAGTTCTGGCGGGCGCGGGGCCAAGTGGGGCCGGGGGAGCATGGTGCTGCTCGTCAGCGGCTGCGCTGCGTCTACGCCGATGGCCCTGCCCCTGAAGGTCTGGTGGTGCGGACGAACCGGGGTGCCCCGAAGGGTGATACTGACGTGAATGTGGCGGTAGCGCCCTTCGCCGACGGTCGTTGTTTTGGTGCTCGTGTGCCCGCTTCCACTACTCCAGCGATGCCGCGCACGACTGGCGATGCTGTAGGCGCCGCTCTTCCTTCTGCCGCTTGCGGCAGCACGGCAATGACACCGTGTTTGGGTGCTTGGGCACAGTTCAGGGTGCCCGTGCCGGTGTGCTTGCTGCTGGTACTACTTTCCCTGCTGTGTGCTGCCCATGAGTGCGCTTCGGCCGGTTTCTGGTTGTTCGCTGCATGGTAGTGGACGTGACTCTTCGGTGCGTAGCACTTGTGCTACTGTTGCCTTTCCGTGAGAGCGATTCTGGTGCCCCTACCAGTGTATTGCGCCTTCTGTCCCGTGAGGTGAGAGCTGTTCTGTAGTGGAGGTGGGGCACCTGCTACCGCCACTTGTGTGTTACTTTGTTGGGCTGCTGCCTGTGCGGAGGGTAGTGTGGATTAGGATACCTTGCTCTTTGTTTCCATGCGTGCGTGCGGCGGGCTATGGCGTCCTGCTGATGCACATTGTGCTGCCCTCTGGTGTGTTCCCTTGTTTTGTGGTGCTGTTTCTGTGTACAGACTTGTGGTTGTTGCACCTCCCTTTCCTCCGCTGTGCATCTGTGCTCGCGGCTGCTTCTTTGTGCCGCGTGGAAGCGCCTTAGTGTGAAGTAGTGTTCGTGAAACTGGGATGCTGTACCAGACTGCAGTTCTATTGCTGAGATCGCGACCGACTACAGTTAGTGTTGTGCCTGGTTCTGGGCGTCTGCCCGATGCGGCTGTGCTTACTCGCGGGCGGGACATATTCGCCCGTCCTGATTTTCCTGGAAAGCGCGTGCTGCATAACTGGCGCTTTTTTATTAGGGCTGGGAAAGCTACGACAGGCCCCCCTGTGGGGCAGGAATTCTCGAAACTTGGCCTGAAAGCAATGGATTTCGCAAAGTCATTTAATGATCGAACAAAGCCGTTCTTCAAGGATGATGTTGAACTGATCGTGCGTATACAGGTCTACTTTGACAAGTCTTACTTGTTTGCCATTGAACCGCCACCAACTGCGTGGTTCATTCTACGTGCGCTGCGTAAGAAGCGTCGTGAGACCGGGCCAGTGGGCGTCCGTGGACATTACTGCGCCCTTATGACCCTGGAAATGGCCTACGAGATTGCTAAGATGAAGCCGTTGTGCTGGGGCCGTCCTGAGTATCCGCTACTGGAGACCCGTGTGCGCCGTGTTGTTGGCCAGGCGCGGCGGATGGGCGTTTGTTTCATTGGTGTTGACACACTTCAGGATTCACCAGTGAAGGGCGTGACAGCTTCTCAGTATGCAGAGGAATGTAAAGCGTATCGCGAAGCGCACATGCGGGAATATGAGGCACTGCGTCAGCGTGAGCTCGAGAATGCACCATTGATAGAGAGACTCCATCGCCCTGCTCTGCACTCGCTGACGGATGTGGAGGTTGAGGAGGGATTGCGAGACCCTCGTCTGTTCCATTCTCTATGGAAGGCAAGTCATCCAATGAGCATTGTCCATCGGGACCTGCAAGAACGCGAGGTCGCACGACGCTACCTGAACGCACGTGGTTGGTTGAAGGATATGACTCTAGATGAGATGCGAATTGTCTTCTTGAACCACCGTTTACCCGACACGGAGCGCCACAACCAGCTCGGAGATGATGCAACGTTTTCTCAGATGTCCTGGGGAAGAGATGCGCACCGCCCTTGAGGCAACAATCTTCGAATACGGTGCGCGGTGCTATGCGCATTTAAGTAGGTGAGTGCTTACACTTTCCAGCTTGCTTTACGAACCAGGAAGAAAATGTGTGTGCGCATGCAATAGCTTTCCATTTAGTGGTAACAACAACACCCACAAAAACAAACAAATAAAAATGGTAATATCTTCACTTCCCATGTTATGTGTTTGCAAACTGTACTCTGTTCCATCCTGGTTTTATCGTTCTTAGTTTTATAGTAATGGCGTGCTGCGCATCTTTGTATGCACTGTTCTTTGCAGCGCTGGTCTGCGTGGTCCTGTGCCCGTTTACAAAAGTAGAGGAAAGTTTTGCGATGCAAGCGATGCATGACTTCATTTTTTGTGATGATATTCAATGCTTTGATCATGTGCGATTTCCAGGCGTCGTTCCACGTACTTTCAGCGGATCGTGGTTGGTGGCTGTCATTGTGTTGCTCCTTCTCTTCCTCTTTCAGACAGCCGTTGGATTGCTATCTTTTTTGCTTCTTTCCTTGGGATTTAACTTACACCCGCTGAGTTCGGTGGCCTTGCATTATGATAGCATGCACCATGTGTATTTGTCCCAGCTAACGTCATCCTTTCCAATGTTATTTTCATACTTGTGTCGTATGGCTTTGGGTGTGGCAGTTTGCTGCGCATTGTGTTATGTTGGCCGCGGGCTCCATACTCTCCACCATGATGAAGGTGTTGGTAGGGCGTTGAAGGTAACTGTGTCTCGTTCACGAAAGCGTCCGTGTTGTAATGCCGCTCAAATCTTCTATCTTACGTGTATTGCACAGTTTCATTTGGTGTTCTACTCGACTCGCCCGCTCCCAAACACTTTTGGACACGTCCTGTGTACACTTGCATGTGGTTCTGCTGTTCGCGGAAAATATTACAGGTCTGTCTCATTGATGAGTGTTGCAGCCGCCCTGTTTCGTTGTGATGTCCTGGTGCTACTTGCTCCCTATTCTGTGTTTCTTGTCTTCCATCGACACGTGGCACTTCTCTGGGGCATGTTTGTTGGTATTTGTTCCGTCGACTGGCGGTTTTGTTGAGCATTGGGGTCGACAGCTTCCTTTGGGGGCGTTGGGTTTGGCCGGAAGCGGTCGTTCTCCTGTTCAACACTGCTGAAAACCAATCGTGGAAGTGGGGCAGACTTCCTGTTTCCTGGTACGTGTTGGTGGCCCTACCTCGTGCCCTTCTTTTTCTCTACCCGCTTTGGCTGCTGCTTGTGAGTGTGGCATGGTGGAGGGAGTTGGACCGAATCGTCGGGCGCGTGCGTGGTCATCGTTGTGAGTCATATCCAAAGATATCGGCGCCATTGCCGGTTTCGTGGCGTCAACAGTTTACAGGTATCGTCGTTGATGTTAGCGATGCTTATGGGGCACTACTTATACCCACAAGCGTGTTCGTTTTGCTCTACAGTTTGCTTCCCCACAAGGAGATGCGTTTCTTGATGATTGCATTTCCTTGGATGCTTGCCCCAGTAGCAGTGTTCATCTCACACGTCTGGAGTGAGCTTTTGGTTGGGGTGGAGACTTCCGCAGAGTTACTGTGGAAGAATGGTAATATCTCAGTTGCGGATAAAGCGCAGCCCAGCGATGCCACACCCGGACACAACACACCTCGAAGCAGAGGCAGAACGGAAAATTGCTCATATGCATCAATCGGTAGACATTGCACCTGGTGGAAAGTCGGCTTGCGCTTTTCTGTTGTGTTTCTGTACCTATTACAGCTGGCAACTGTCGGGGTTTCCGTGTACCTGAGTATTCATAACTATCCTGGAGCAGAGGCACTCATTCAGTTGCATGATGTTGTGAGCAGAGATCTGCTTGACGGCAGGGGCCCCTGTGTCGACAAAGGGCTGGGCGTCAAGGGCAATAGTAGCGTTTCGGTGACTATTTTTATCGATGCATACGCAGCGATGACTGGAATCAATCGCTTCCAAAAAGTGCACAAGGTCACTTGCGTGCCGTCGACGCAGAGTGTTGTGGCTTCGCCATACCTTCGGAGACTTGTGGCGCTCCTGGCCCTCCCGTTTCATGCACATGTCAACCTGTGGAGACAAGGGGGTCCTCATTTAAATCAAAGCCATTCCATTAATACGACATTTGGCACAGCAGACGTCGCTATGATGGGGTGCGAAGCCGGCCTGCTAACGTACACCACGGGATCCGATCTGCCGCGCCTCCTGTTGCAGCGTGATGTGGAGCTCCACTACACGAAGGATCCCGCACTCTTTGACGAAGAACGTGACCTTTACACAACTGAGGGCGTGGACTATCTTTTGGTTCGTTACTCCCAGCGCGAGTGGCATCGCTCAAAGGGTAAATTTGAGGAACTGTTTTCTGTTAATGCCCCGAACCCACTTTATTCGATAAAGCGCCACCTTCAGCAGCTTCTGAGATGGGGAACTCGCCACAAAGCCGCTCATGATGCTGAGTTCACCTCTGTGGAGGGGGGTGAGCCGTTCTTGCTGGCACTACGTAGGCGGTGTTAAAATGCGGTGCTGATCCGTCGGAATTCAATAGCAATTTTTTGCAGAGCGCACGACGGCGCTAGCATGCTGGTTGGCTATAAGGTGTACTCCTGTCTGCTGAGTTGTCAGTTTCGGGCGAGAAGGGTCGGTCTGATGGAGACACAGTGCATGGGGGCATGTGGCATTCTAAATTTTTGGTACTTGAACCAAATCCGACACCGTTAGTGCCAAAACCTGCCCCAACGTCTCCTGGTATTCATTGTGCCATTGGTGGTGTTTGTTTATCGTCCGGCTGATGGCATGTATTACCACCCACTTTACCTAAACAATCGCCCTTTCTAATCAATGGAGAGTACACGGTAGTACGTACACCATACAAATGATGCGTTGAACCAACTGGTGCCCCACGTTTTCAGAGTGGGCTTGTGCGTAAGATGCCGTTGAAACTAGACGAGTTCACACCTTATTTGTTTTGCTTTTCCTTATTTCCCGCACTTCGTCGCAGTTCAAGGGCCAATTTTCAAAATTTCGCCCTCTTGCTTACCTCGTTACTATTTTTTTCACTCTTCCCTCATCTGTTTTCAACAGCCACGAAGAGATGGGAACCACCGCTGGTGTTTTTAATGGTCGTAATAAAACAGTAACTTTATTTTGGTAACAATAGCAAAAATCAAAACAAAAACAACAACGACAAGAACAAAAATTGAAGTGGGCCGTATGTGGAGGACGGCGATGTGCCACAGTAGAACTGTTTTTATTTGTCCTTACTTTTTCTGTTTATTATTGTTATTATTATTGTCTCCCTTTTTACCGGTTTTTGAATCCCTCTCGTGTTGGGCCAGTTGAAATCGGGAAATAACGAACTTTAACGGACAATCTTTTTCTTGTTTCTGTTTGACCAAATGAGAGAAATGCAATGAAAGAGAAAGGAGCCCACAATGAATGAGGACATGGAGACAAAGATAGGGAGGGGAGGGGTGGGGGCATGGGAAGCGGAAAGAAATAAGACGGATGGGTCGCGAATTTGCTTCACATGGCGGCCTTGCTCCTCTCATCTCGCTACTGGAAGAGCGATCATCCATTTACACTGTGGGTGGGGAGACAGTCACGAGTTTCCGCCGTCGTCCCATTTCGCTGTTACAGAGCGTTAACGCTTCCGTGAGCTTCTCAATTGTGCTGTGGACTTTTTTCCATTTGGTTGTAGGGGCCCTGCTTCATTGGAAATAGGAAGAGTGCTTCACTCCGTTTTGTCTACATTTATTTTCATTATTGCCATTGCTGTAGTTTGCTGTCTTCTGTCCTGCTTGGCGGCGTGCTGCATCAACATTGGTTGTCCAAGCAGTTTTCAGCTGCCATTCTATATCTTCCATGACGGTAATTACTGACACACAGCAGGCGTCAAGGAGCAAATCGATGAAATAAACGAAGCGGGAACAATACTGTAACGCAAGGAGTGGGTGAACAACACACATAAGAAAGAAGAGAGGAAGGGAAATTAAAATCGCTTTGGCTGTGGACTGGCTGACATGACATCCTGAGCTCCACATGCTGGTGGGTGGTGCATTGTTTTTGCCAAGACATGTCTTCGCAAGTGCTAAAAAGGCCGTGCTTATTACTACCGTCATTGTGCCACGTGATGGCAAGTAACACCGTTTTGTTCGCTGCGACAGAGAAAGGCTGCAACCCAATGTCTGCTTGTTGACCTTTGTCGTCACTGCAGGCGCTTGTGGATGGGACTTTGATTGGAGTTGCTGACCGTTTATATGACGGAGGGGAAAAGCTCACTGGAAGCGGTGGGAATAACGGTCGGTGGTCTAAGGCCCTGCTTGTGGCTTCAAGTGTGTGTGAGTGGTGGTGGGTGGTGGTGGCGGTGGTGTGGTTTACGTATGGAGGCAATAAAGCGGACAAGAGCGATGAGGGGAGTTACGTTTTGATGCATAATTCACTCAAGCTGAAAAAGCAGTTGCCATTCAAGTTGTTTTTATGTTACTATCGTTGTTATGGTTGTTACTGCTATTGTTGTTGTTATTACTGTTATTGTTGTTCTTCACTGTGTTGGTATGTTGCATGGTGTTGGTAATTCTAATCAGTGTACAATGTAAGTTATACAATGCAGTTCTTTACTTGAGCCCTGGTCTGCTGATTGGTGTGGTGGTGGGCGTACTGAAACAGCCGAAAGGTATGTAGATATATCGCGAGATGCTGCACAGCTGGCAGAAAACATACGAAAGTGATGTTGTAATTGGTAATGCCACTGCGATGCGGCCACATACATGCAAACAAGCAAACAAACACATACAGATACATACATACATACATACATACATACATACATACACATGTTGGTCCATCTTATACTTCATTCCTCCTGCATGGCGAAGAAGGCACAAGTTATCTGGCAAGCTAATCGAAAAAAAAGCATAAGGGAAAGTTTAAGCGAAACTACTCTGTTATCTGTCGAGTTAATCAATACCGCACAAGACCGGTTGTTCGGAGGTAAACGAGGCAGAGGCACACGTACACACACGAACAGGAGAAGGGCACACGCACAAAAAGTGAACCTTGTGTGCCTGTGCTAAAGTGGAAAGCGCTACGTGTATAGACAGGAAGGAAGGAAGAAGGGAAAGAACGAATTGCCTCTTAGGTGATTATTTCTTGTCGTTGCAGAGGACATACCGCGTTGTACAACTCTCGGCAACAGCCAGTACAGAAGGTGAAAGGGATGGGACGTTACGCCGTTCGGGTAAGCGGGCTTCCTGAAGGGAAGAATGAGGACGACGTTCGTGAATTCTTCAGTCGCATGGGGACCGTGGTGTACTGCAAGGTGAAAGGCACGGGAGCCACAGTCGAGTATGAGAATGAGGACGACTACCGTGATGCACTCAATCTGAATGGTGTGGAGTTTGTCGATGGCTATACCATCAAAGTGGAAAACGAGTCATCCACAAATGACGAGAGAAACGCAAGTGGTAGTGCGGGATGCAACACGGATTCGAACGGGGATGCCTTTGCGGGCAGTGGTGAGGCAGGAAACAGTGAGGGGCGTCCACAATACTTTGAGGACTTCAAGGTCGCGGTGAGGCGCCTTCCTGACAATGCCACTGAGCAGCAGCTGCGTGATCTTTTCGAGGAGTACGGCAAAATTACTGACTTCTTCATGGAGTCAAACCGCCGCTACGCTTTTGTGGGTTTCGAGAACGCAGAGTGCCTTGAAGCTGCTCTGCAGGCGAACGGCCGCGAGTTGAATGGGTCCATTATTGAGGTGGAGAAGAAGCGCAGTGGCGTGCGTGATCTGATGGATTGCAAGATTGTGATGAAAGGTCTTCCCCCTGCTGTCAAGCAAGATGACATTCGCTCTTTCCTTTCCCGCGTGGGAGAGCCGATTGACATATTTATCCACGACAAGAAGCAATTTGCCTTCGTGGGCTTTGCCGACGAGAAAATGTGTAGTGCGGCTCTACAGCTCGACGGCACAGAGTTTGATGGTTATCGAATTCAAATTGAACGTCGCCAGCGGCAGAGATGCTTCAAATGCAACAAGGAGGGACACGTGGCTATTCAATGCCGTGTGGTTGACCAACACTGCCGCAACTGTGGGCGCATGGGCCACCAGGCACGGGACTGCCGTGTTCAGCTGCGGCCATACGACCGCCGTTCCAACTACTATGGTCACAATGGTGGCCAGATGGGCGGCGATCGCCGCATGGATCACGGCAGGCGCATGGACTATGACCGGCGCGGAGATTACGATCGACGTGGTGACTATGACAGGCGTGGGGACTTTGACCGGCGAGGTGATATGGATCGGCGTGGTGAAATGGACAGGCGTGGTGACATTGACCGGCGAGTTGACGCTGACCGGCGTGGTGACTACGACAGGCGACCTGAAAACGACCGACGCCGCCCAAGGTCGCGTTCTGAGTCGTACGAGCGCCACCACCGTCGTCGTACTCGAAGCCGGAGCCCCAAGCGATTTGTTCGTGAACGTGACAGGAGTCGAAGCCGAAGCCGCAGCGTCTCCAGGCGCCGCCACTCGAGGGACGGCGACCGCAACAGGGGGCGCGATCGTCAAAGTCCTTAAGCTTTTAGAACAGGCAAGTAAGTGGCTATGTTCACATCTGTGTATACACGCTTACTGTCTTGCGAGCTTCCCTCACTTGCAATGTGTGTTAAGGTCCCCGCAACAACAGCTGGCGACATGTTCCTTATGTTATTGCTGTAAGCAGAAATGAAGAGATACAAAAAAGTGTAGGCTTACTTATGCATTTTAACGATAATTTACATGGCTAAACAAAGTTGGGAAGGCGAAGAATGAGAGAGAGAGAGAGAGAGAGAGAGAGACCAACAGATGTAATGAAATAATATTTGAGGTAGCAATCGTGTGCGGGCGCATGTTTTTTAGCGTTATAATAGCATAGTGAAGAAATGAATACGGATGACAACGCCCTGTGCACACGGTTGAGAGCGATGGAAATGAGTTGGCTCGTTTTTGTATCACGTCAAATACAACGTGAGTTGTCTGCAGTTGGTTATAGAGTGCGAGTCGGAGTGAGTTCATAAAAGAGGCTGAGGGAATGTGTTTGGACACTGCCGTAGCGGGGAGAGGAGATGCCTACGTGAGGCGGTGGACACGTGTGACTTGTTTTTTTTTTTTTTTTTTTTTTTTTTTTTTTCTTTTTCTTTTTTTTTTTTCATTTTCGTCGTGCCTGCCCCAAGTAGCTTGCCACTCTATTTTCTTCAATTGACACAATGACATACCCATCTACCTGGCCGGTGCGCAGGACCATGCGCATTTTTTGATTCTCCGCCCTTCCTGCGAGTAAGCATGATCAATGGTCCATTTCAATAACTTTCTGTGAAACAACGTGAATGTATCAGAAGAAAAAGGAAATAGTAACAACGATGAAGGTTGTGTGTTTTTTTTTTTTTTAAGTAGAATGCGTGCTACGATGGCAGTGTGTATTCGTTGCACTTATACATTCAAATTTAGGCCCGTTGCCTGAAGCATAGAAGAGAGAAAAGGGCACAACAGCAGCAGTAGCAACAACTACAACCACAACCACTGCTGCCACTTTCTGGTGTCTTATAGCCATCTTCATTTTATTATTATTATTATTGTTGTTGTTGATTCCCCTTTATTTCCGTGCTTGTGCATGGCACTCCGCGTGAAGGCTTCCAACCGCTTTGTTTGGGCTGACATTGCATCTTCCTCTTCCTCTTATTATTATCATCATTCCTTCTGTCACGTGGGTCGAAACGTGGGGGAGTGTTTGTGAGAGGTTCTGTAAGGTGGTGGTCACTGGGAGGCAAAAAGGAGAAGGGCGTTGATGGGGAGCAACAACAACGACGAAAAAAAACAAACAAAGAAACAAACAAAAAAAAGAGAATGGGAAAGAGTAGAGAGACCGTTGGTTTAAATAGGTTGAGGTACTGAACTTACTTTTAAGTTTTTATATTTGAATGGTCTGCCTCCCTTTTTTTTTTCATATTTATATATAAAACACGTGTGTGAAAGAGAGTCGGAGGGTGGGAGGGAGAAGTGCAAGAGAAAAAAGCAAAAAAGGAGGAAGAAGGAAGAGGGGAAAAAGAGGAGGAGGGAAAGACACAAGTTTAAACCGTCTGTCCGTACTGACAATATGGCCTCGCCTAATACGTATTAAGGAATAAAAATTGGGGTGGGACGGTGGTGCGCGACAGATTGTACCAAAAAACATTTTTCACTCTCTTGCCTACCCAGGCCACTCCACAGCCGAATGTTTTTTCTTTTCTTTTCCCTCTTCAAAGAGTTTGCGAAAAGAATTGCCTGGGCTCAGCTAACAAATTTAGATCTTCTCTTCGGTGCGTCTGTCGGCTCCATGTGCGCAGGCAGTGATTTTAAGGAAACACAAGTTGTTTTTTTTTTTTTTGTAACTGAAGGGAACAGGCCGACGAACATGTCGTAAATCCATGCAGAGCGAAAAAAATGCCAGTTCGGAAGACCAAATGCGTCGGATGCTCAGACACATCAAAAGCGTCCAGGACGCCAACGGAATGCTCGCGGCTGAGGATGGGATTTTGAAAGCCGGGCGGGTCCAAACGGCGGCGGAAACGCGAGGCTTGAGCATGCAAGGGAGCGAGCCCAACACCCAGTTACCGCGGCAGTGGGCAGGAACAGTATTTCATGCGCCCACAGCCGGGGAGCGGCAACAGTTGGATGGTGCACCGTTAACGACAAATGTTGGATTTCGCGGAATCCAGGTGCTGCGGGATAAGCTCAGCGAGACCTTCTCCAAACATGAGGGAAAGATTCTCATGCACGAGGGCGCGCTCGAACAATCGGAGGCGACCCTGCCGGAACACTTATTTGCAGTGTCCCGCGGCGTGTTTCCAATGCCCTCAAGGCCCTGTTTTTTGTTGCAAGACGCGTGGGATGCAGCGGCGGCGTGGGCGCGGACTGTTGGCGAAATGGGCCTCGCGGAAGGCCTGAACGGATAGGCACGCGCGCTTATAATCGACGGCGCCCCTTGCGTGCGAAAAGCGCGCGCCCACGCATGAAAGCGGAGTCGCCCGGCGGAGGGCCGAAAGGCCCTCGAAGAGAGGAAGGCTCGCGTCAACAAGCGCGGCAACAGGAGCGCAGAAACAACAAGCGTCTGTGCCAAGCAACGCGCGATGCCTTCGCTGCGGGCGAATGGGGCACCACAGTTCGACGCGCCATGCGAAGATGGCTCACGAGCCTCGTTGGAAGCCAAAAAGCGCGCAGCAGCCCCGGAAACAGTGAACCCCGTGGCCGATATGGTGTTGGATTCCGCCGCCAAAGAAAGAAGACAACGCTGTAAGCAAGCCTGGCCGGTTGCACTCCCGAGGCCAAGAGAGAGGCAGCCAGCAACAGCGGGAGAAGCAGCGCGCAGCTTCGGCAAGCAAGCGGCAGCGCTGGGAAACGCAGCGCCAGCACCCAAACCGCCGAAGGCGTTCGCAAACGACGCTGGCATCATAAAAGCGACGGACCGCGATCCGCACCTCCTAGCTTGGGCGTCGGAAGCGGGCCGTGTCGCCAAGCGAATGCGAACGGGGTCCGCGTGGGAGCAGAGCATGTCCATAATGAGACGCCTCGGAGAATTCGCAACAGCACACGGCCGGAAATGTCGCAGGGGAACGGGCCCCTTTTATTGTGAGTTTGAAGCTGGCGAAAAGCAGCGCCGTGCAGCGCACAATGGCGCTGTTATTGCTGATGGTGTCGGGGACGGCGCCGCCTCAGATGTTTCCTTCGGGCCTTCGCAGCGCAGGGGCGGAAAATCCCACAAGGCAGACGCCGCCAGTGATGCGGCGGGAACCGGACCTCGTTTGCAACGCGATGTGGTCCGAGAGGGGCCGCGTAGCAATGCGGCTCGCGTGGGTCACGGCGGGTCGCTGGAGAGGAATTGCGCTGCTGCGGAAGAAAGAATTTATCGGGCACCCGAGCGACCGCAACGCCCTCATTGTTGACTGGGGGCTCTGCCGAAAACATTCGAGGCAGACGCGAAGAGAGCATCACGCTACGTGGCGATCGCGGGCGCGGATGCCGCCGCGATGGGAAGACTTATTGCAAAAACGGTGGCTTGGGAGCGGCTCGCCGCACTTGGCGCGCGCGCTTTGGAAAAAGCCTTGTGGCCCTACGCCGCGACGGCGTATTCGACAAAACCGGGAGCGCCGGCGCACGCGGCCGCGGCGGCGGTCGAACACGATTTGGGGCCGAGAGCTCCGACGCAGCTGGGGAAGCACGCGGGCCCACCAGGGCTGCCATGCGGCACCGCGCGGTGCCCGGGACACTGGGCCGCCGTTTTGAACAGCTCCGCGAAGTTGACGGCCCTCATGAGGAGGGCGCGCCGGGCATGGTCAAATTGCCTTGTGCGCCCTCGAGGGCCGCGTGCAAAGGCAGGGTGCCAATGCCGCTTTTTAATGGCCGCGGCGCTCTGGGACGCACTCGGATTACCAGAGCGGCCGCCGAGGAGGAACAATGGCGATTGCCGTTGTAGCGGGCAAGGTGCCGCCTCAACAACAAGGCCCTGCGGCGCTTCGGCGCGGTGTGGCGCAATGTGCTTCGGTCGCCGGAACTGCATCCGTCAAGCCACGGCACGAATTTGAGAATTGGCGGCCCAAACGCCAAAGAAATGGAGAGGACCGGGGTCATTTTTGAAGCGTCGCAAAAACCTACGGAAGCTTGGATGGTGCCCTTCGCCATTGTAGAGAGAAACCCGCCTGACCGAGAAGGCGCTTCATTGCATTGCCGAAGGGAAAAAAAACCACGACGACTGCGAGGCTGAGGCGCCGCCGCGGCATGCGTCGTGCTTTTCAGGTTCTGTCTTTGGCGAGGTCGGGGCCGTATTTGATCTGAAGGCACCCTTCTTCCAGGTCAGCCTGCCGCGAGGCAATCGCGCAAGTTTCCGCTGCCGCACGGAAGCGGGGAGGTTGGTGGAGCTCACGCGGCTCCCAACGGAATATAAGTGCAGGCCAGAAATGCTGCACACCGCCGCCCGCGCGGCGGAAGGACGTAGAGAGGTGGGGCCGCGTAGCAACCCAGAATACGAGGCAGTGCGGCGCCACGCCGGGCGAGAGCAACTGCCTCCCCAAGAAGTATGGTTTTATCGGCGCGCCTTTCAACCACGAAGCTGGCACCGTGTGCCTGAGCCGGAAAACGATAAGAAACACCAGGGAGGCGTCGTCACTGGAAAGACTCGCGGTAGCGGAATTGGAGCGCCTGACGCCGCGCATGGTGTATGCCGTGGGTGTGTGTGGCGGGCGCCGCGCGGGAACGAGAGCCACACCGCATTTCACATGGTGAGGCGCGCGCCGTGTCTCTGGCGGTCGGATGCTTTGCTGAGGCGATGCCAAAAAATCTGCACATTTGCATTGGCAACGCGGCGATGATGAATACAATGAAGAAAGGCAGCGCGCGTTCTGGTGCGCTGGTGCGCGAGTATTCGCTTGTCGATAGGACGTTGCAAGAACAAAGTGTTCAGGCCTCTTGTGCCTACATTGCCTTTGCTGAGAACCCTGCTGACTGAATTTCTGGTCGAAACAGGCTGAGAAAGATGGATGTCGCGAAGGGGAGCGCGAAAGACAAGGTGATAAACGCCTTCCCGCTTCTCCATTTCGTTAGTCGTAGTTTTCAAACGCTGTCGTTCAGTAACAAATTTACGTTTTTCCTGTATTTCGCGGCATTGCCCAATTAAGTGATAATTTAACCACATTTACCTTTCATTTTTTCCTCGCGGGCGAGGGTTAGGTAAAGTTTTGTCTATTTTCTGTGTTTCCATTCATTCTACATTATTATTGGGGTACACGTATCTTCGTCGTTAGACAACCCCCTTTCGTATTCCTTTTGATGTAATGTCAATGTGCTGAGGTGGATGAGTTTTTATTTATTTATTTATTTATTTTATTTTATTTTACCATTTAAGCCCAGTTATTGTGCTGTTCTTGAACATACACTTCCCTGCAAAATTTATCGCACTCTTCTTTGGTCCCTCCTGCCCAGTGTTTTTCAGTCAATGTTGCTGACTCACACCCACCCTCGCCATTCTCTCTCTTTCTCTCTCTGTGTGTGATCAGTGCTCCAAGCAGTCGTTTTCCCATTCTGTTATCCACTACGTTCTTTTATTTATTCATCTTTTCTACAAATGCAGGAAAAGAGATTGTGCCCCACCTAAAGCACAGTTTTGGGACTTCCTCCACTTCTGAAGTGGCACACCGCTATTATTTTTACTACTATTATTATTATTTGTGCCATCTTGAAAGATTCCGCCAATCGCGGAGGACGAAGGCTTCATCAGCGACGGAATGTCAGGAAAGTCCGGTAAGATTCTTGTGGCAGATCTGCCCATGATGTACCCGAGGGATTTCAAGCGCTTTGAGGAAGAGGGCGGTGTGTGGGGTCGGCAATGGCGTGTGCGTCGCCAGCAGCTGACCTTCTCGCTTTTCACAGCAGGGGCACTCACATTGGCTGGATCGTGGTACGTTGTGTCCCGCCGCAACACTGGGCTCGTTCTGCTCAGCACATTCTCGGGCTTTGGCGTTCTCGGTTTTTGTATCGGTACCGCCATTGCCCCCCAGCTGTACCCAAACTTAGCTAGCAATAAGGAAGTATATATGATGCGGCGTGTATGGTGGGCGAAGGAGTGTGCTAAGCACTGGGACTACTCACAGGTGGATGCGGACGTCTGGAAGGCAAGGTATCCACATGTCCCACTACCACAGGGGAGGTAGTGTGGCAGTAAAGGGTGGTTCTATGTGTGGAGAGCAGTACATTATTCTGTTGCTCTTATCATCTCACAGATCACTGCCCCTGCCAGTGACTTAAGTTTCTGCCGATTTCAAGTTCACTTATAGCGTAGTCCCCCCATGTTTTTATTTCGATCATTCTTTCTTTCATCTCTCTTCCCCCTTCTCAACTCACACTAGCCATTAGCATCTACCTCCCCTTCACCCTACTTCTCTTCTTATGCATGGTTATATCTTGATCGATTTAACCCCTTAACAGAGGCACAAATAGAAATGGGGTTTGTGGGTGGGTGGCTGGGGTATTTTGTTATCGATGATAGCACATCAAGGTGTTCATGTGTTGTCTCTGCATGTCTGTTGTTGTTGTATTGTTGTAGTTGTTGTTGTTTCTGCTTCGAATTTAACACCTACGATTTTTCCTTTTATTATTTTTAGTCTTTTCCTGGCGACGTGGTTAGTGCACTTGTGGTGCCGCTTACCTTGTCATATTACTGTCGTGAGCCCTGTCCCTTCTTGTCGATCCCATTTCTCGTCTCTTACGCTGATTGAGCGGGTTGCAGGAAAAGCAAACGCTTTTATCTGGTGCTGGTCGCATGTGAGGTTGGGGGCCTCCCGCAGGAATTTGGGTTCAAGTGAGAGGTACACGTACGTAAGCGCAAAAACTTATTTATTTATTTTCACCAGATGACTTTTCACTCCCGCCTGCGCCCTTCCACCGAAGGAGGATCGAAAAACAAAAAACAAAACCAAACAACAACAACAACAAAAAAAAAAAAACCAGTCAACTCACGTGTCAGCGTCAAGTGTTGCGTCTCACTAATTCCGTCTTGGTGGACTATTGCCACGTCTTTCATATTTTCTGCTTTTCCCTTCCCCTCTTTTCCATCGGCGCTTTTAACCCGAGAGGTTTACGAAGGTGCTGCTCTATTTTTGATCCTTCGCTTTTGTGAACGCAGTAGTTGTGTGCCTCCGAGCGCGCGTGCACAGCTTCAAGACACAAGACAGAAAGGGGAGGAATGCCCCACCATGGCGTTGACCCTCATCGCCCACCCACAGCTGAACTGCAGTTGCAATTATTTCGTATTTATGCGAGCACTAGTCGCCAGCGAGAGTGGTTCCGAATTCATGAAGAGAATGCAAAAGCATTGCTCAAGATGACGGAGTCGTTGCACCAGCGATTTTTTCCCGGGGAACCGAGTCCTTTTCGTCCACCTCACGACCATGACAATGACCACAGGGATGACGGTGGACATGGCACACATCGTGCTGCATCCATCACCGGTGTCTTCACTGCCCCCGGCCAAACGGCGACAGTGAAGGTAAAAGGGCTTGGAGATGAGGAATGTTTCGTATCGCTCCCTCCTCTTCTCCCTGGAAGTGCTGCCACGGACAACGGCGGCCCTTCTCACACTAGTGCGCCAGCGTTCATTACTACCAACGAGACGGATGAGGCTGTTGTCGGTATCTATCGTGCTGTACCAGACTTCTTGCTTGAGTTGACGGCAGAGCACATCCACGAATGCTTTGGAACAGAGGTCGCCACGAGCGCTGCTGCACCTTCACATGTGCTTTGGATAAAATCACATTATCGCTTGTGTCGCTGCTTGCTCCGCTGCTTCGATCTCTCTGTGATGTTGCAGAGATGGCAGTTGATTGTGTTGGACATCCCTCCACACACTGGCGTGGCGCACCCGCGCTTGGCTGTGGTAATACTTACACGGATGTAACCGACCCCCATCTCTACAGCGGTGCATGCAGTCGTGACCGTTTCATTGCGACACTTTGTACTGTGGCAAGGCACCTCTTTTATCTTCTACACGAAGTGTTGTCCTGTATGTCACTGCGACATACAACACTGCATTTGCTTTGTCAGGAGGAGCGAGAGGCCGTTGATGAAATGACCCGTTGCGTTTTTCACATGCATGGAGTACTGCTTTCACTGTTAAGCAAGTGCCCTAGTGCGCTGTCAAGAGACGGTCACCCAGCACTTGTAGGCACAGTGCCAGTTGGCCGTCCTCTCTCGCCATCCACCGTGAATGAGGCATTCGACTTCCTTGAAGCACTATGTTTGCACAATCAAACCCAAATTTCCTAAATAATAATAATAATAATTGACAATATCGGTGCGTAACAGTCGCAGCAAGATGTCCCATCACCCCGATCCCTCAAACTCATCCAATCTCTTATGGAGGCCTTGGGTGCCAGGCGATTTTATCGATTACCACGACTCCTTCATCACCCCTCCCGACACCCGGGCGGTGGCTCGATTCAACCACATTTGCATTGCTTGACGCCACTTCACTACATGCGCCAACATCGACGCCTACCAGCGATATCTACAACTTTTTTTTTTTTTTTTTTCGCTCTAAAGCCCCGCCTCCTCCCTCGACTACCCCCTTCTCTGTCCCATTTTTCTTCTTATTTTGCGGCTCCGCATCATTTTGTATTTATCACTACTTTAAATTTTGAACGGCAGAAATAAAAGCGTCAACTAAAGAATGTCATCATTCACAAAACAACTCCTGTACTTACCAACTCTCCAGTTTCACAAAAATAGCAGTCGCTGATGAACACAGACACACACACACATATCTGAGTTGCCCAACTCCGATGTCTGTTCGTTTCACAGGCGTATGAAAATATATATCCGCCTGCATAAACAAAACAACGGGAACAAAAACAAAACAAAATGTAAGCGTCGTATGCCATTCAGTTTAATGACTTTCCCTCATTCCCATCTTGCTCTCTCTCTCTTTCTTTCTTTCTTCTTCTTTTTTTTTTTTTTGTCCTTTCTTTTTGTTCCCACACCCTTCCTGTGTATGTGCAAAAGCCCCAACACATACGAGCGGTCGTCCACGTTGCTCCAAAAGGTGGAAAGCTACAGGAGGTGGCGAGTACGACGCCAGTCCTGCTGGATGACATGCCTTACAGCGCCAGTCGTTCCTTGTTTGTTGTGCATCAGATCGCACCACGTCACACCACACTTCTTCATTTTCTCGTCTAAACAACCCGACAAGTACTGATTGCTTGTGGCGACTGCTGCAGAATCCAAGGCATTGTCTCACAGAGATCTGCCGCCACGAAAACGTGCGACGGCTGCGCCGTGACAGTTTCCCTTTCCCTGGCTGTACATACGCTGTTGTGCATCTCCTGTGCGTCTTGCCCATTTGCGCTAGATGTCTTGCGCTTGTTTTATTTTCCTTCCCATTCTTGTTTAACAGTAGGTTGTTAGTCTAATACGGGGAAGTTGAAGGTGCCGTGGGTACGGTGAGCAGTGTTTGGCGTACAGGCGCCCGCTTGCATACGTGACGACCTCGAACATTTTGAGCTCGCCACACAGGCTTTTACACTACCGCATCGTCGCCAAACACAGTAGAAGGCGTTTGTGCCAGTTTTGATCTTCTATACTGAGGGGCGTGTGAGGTTGCCGGATGACCACCGCGCCTGGCAGCGGATCGCGGAGGGCAGAGGATGCGGAGGCACAGGAGATCCCATCGGAGGTGGTTGTCGTCCACCGCCTCGGTAACTTGACTGTGCGTTTGGGCGAGCGGAAGTGCCCCACTCGTGAGGAAGCAGAGGCAACACTTCTCTACAAGGAGCTGAAACACAACTACGTAAACCAACTCGATAGATTACTGATTTCTCTGGTCTGCTTCATTATTTCCGCCTTTTGCTGTCATGTATTTAGCGCGCTTGCATCGGAATGGCTAGTTGTGAGCAATGGAAAAACTCACCGCGCGATTGGACTTTTTGTTACCTGTCGTGAGGCGGTATCGCGCTTCTGTTTAGCACACAGTGACTCCATGTTTGTGCGCGCTATTTATGACAAGAAGACATCCGCGCTTGTTTGCGAAGTGACGGAGTCGTATGTGCGCGTGTATATAATTCTACTCTGGTGTTTAGGCGTGACCCAACTGGTGTGCATTTGCGCCGCATTGTTTCTTTCTTTGAGGGTGGCCTGTCGCCCTACGCGTTCCCGTTGCTCAGTAGCCGTCATGTATCTTCTTGCTGCTCTAATTCCCATCACTATCGCCACTATGTGCTTTTCACTTTTTATACAAAATGTGACCAGCGCACCTGCGAGGCACTGCACCTTGAACCGCCACAGTGCATTGTGTATAAGGGTTGGGGCTATAATATCACTATCGCTGCAGTGCTACTCGACATTCTTGGCTGCCTGACGTCTGTTTACATGTGCTCCTATCCAAGTTCGCTACGTCTCCGCGCCCACGACTTACTGCAGCAGCAAAACAAGGCGAGTCACGATGCAAAGGCGGACGCGTCAACTGCAACAGGCACATCAAAGAGTAACTGGTTCACCCGTATATCGCAGTCGATTCGAAGCGACCAGGATGGCTTGTCTTACCTGACGGCAGGGGAACTGGGTGTCTGCATCAAGGGAGCCGATGATTGGGTCTATGACCACCGCAGTGACATGTTCTACAGTTTCGCTCTCGAGATGTTTTGGGACCCGATTACTCGTCATTACTACAGCACAACCCTGCGTTCGTGGCACGTAACTCCGGATGGCTACGCCGGGCTGAACGACATACACAGTCCTAGTGCAGCTTCGCGGCGCATACTGAACGATGGAACATGTGGTAGTGTTAACAACTCCCCTCAGCGGTAGCAGTGCACAGTCTACGAGGGCCGCCACGCGTGCTGACATGTTGCGAAGGATGGCAAGGGAAAGAATGGAGATGAAAGCACATCTCGTTTTCTTCTTCTTCTTCTTCTTCTTCTTCTTCTTCTTTTTTGCTTGCTTTGATCGAGAAACTTCAGGAAACGCCTTTACTTAGCGAGGAGTCGGCGACAACAAATATAATTAAGTCGGATAACAATAACAAACAACAATAAAAGGGACAGTGCACGATATATGTGGGTCAACCCCTGCCATACTTCACGTCAACGGGAACTTGTTAATTGTCACCCACTCCCACTTTATCCATCTCTTTGCTCCCATACATTTTCATTTTTATTTTGAGCACTCTTTGAAGTGTAGCACGCTCTGCTTACCTATTCCTGTGTGCAGTGTTTGTGTCGCCAATATATGTTCCGATTATATATTCCATTTGGCTTCGTTGTTGGTGTGTTTTTATTTTTATCTACTTTTCGTTTACGTTTTGTGCTTAGTGTTGTCCTTGATGGTCAGTCCGGTATGACATTCATTGTTCTTTATCTATTTATAAATCTTTACAAACACGCGCGTGCACACACACACACACACACACACACAACGATCAGCACCCGCATGCTCAGGCCACCATCGCTATGTCACGCAGTCCGAATAATTGCAGTGACCGGCTCAGCAAAGGTAGTGACAAATACGCTAGTGACCTCGCCAGAGCATCCTGTTGTTGTTAGTTTCCTCACTCCCCCACCTCAAGTCGATATCATCCTTCCATCGCGCTGTACTCTTTCCCACCTTGCCAGTTCATGTGGCTGTGCTGTTGTGCTACTCCCCATACTCTTCACAACTTGGAAGGGAAAACAAACAAACAAAAACAACGCTTCACCATCATGGCTACCTCTTCTTCTTCTTTTTTTCTGTACCTTTCAGCAAGCCACGCACCCCAATATCTTCCCGGGGGTTGTAGTTGCCGTCTTCAGCGGAGAGGAAAGCACAAAAATTAAGACTCAAGTGACATTTGTGCCATTGGAGAGCGCTAATAAACGTTTAAAGAGGAGTGAGCGAACTTGCGCCTTTAAAACAAGCACCGTTGCGTAGCTACAGTTGTTATAATAATAATAATAGCAGTAAAACATCTTCGTCGCAATAACAGCAACTGGCAGGCGGACAGCGCATAAATAGTTCTGATAGGTCGTTGCGCTTGTGACAGTGGTGGTGGGCGCCCTGGACCGTTGTGCTCAGGCCGATATACAGGAGAGTTATTTTGTGTATTTTTTATTTTTATTTCATGGCTTCTACACGTGGGCGTGGGATGCGGTCAAAGGCGAGGGCTACCGTGAAGACTGAGCCTGTGGGGATACGGGAGCCGGAAAGACCGTTTCTGCACCTCAGCCGCGGTTACGTGTATGGACCTGAAAAACTCGTTTTCTCCATTCAGGTTACTGTCCCCCTCCAGGAGCTTCAGAACCGTGTAGCTATCAACGACCATGTGCTGCGGACTGTGCTTTTTCGCCCTTTGAAAACATTGTTACCGCAGACCGACTCGGCTACCGCCAAAGTTGCAACTACATCCTCGTCTCACTCCGTTGAGCACTGGACAGCGGATGAATCATGTCGTTTTCTTGTGTATGTGGAATCCATCAGTGTCCACACCGATTCCGCGCGGCAAGTTAGTCACAAGGGCGATGTACAGCTGAACGTTACAGTTTTGGGTGTTGCTGCGAATTTGCGACACGGCATGATGGTCGGTGTAGTAGTTTCCAATAGGTACGTTGACACGATGGAGGTGCGTGTGAGCTGCGAGGCCCCCGCAGGACAGCAGCAGCACCAACATCGGAAGCGGCGGCGGGCGCGTGACGATGATTATGCCGAAAGTGACGACACAAGTAAGTCGCATATTCTCGTGACGGCACGGTGCAGAAGTGAAGAGCCTGTCGTTGTTGGCCACGTAACTTTCATCGTTTCAGAACCTGGCATGCTTCGTTGCGTGCCTATTCGTCCGCCGCGCCCTCCTCTTAATGCCTTTAAATTTCAGGTGGGAGAGTATGGGCCGGAAATTGTGATAGAAGGGAGCGAGAGGCCTGAGAGAGGAGAGCGGGAAGGGCGAACGAGGCATTGGGACCCCTGATCACCTGATGTTTCCACCCTTTGCTGCACCGGGGCACTGTAAAAATCAAAAAAAAAAAAAAAAAAAAAAAAAATCAAAAAGAAAAAAACAATCAAGGAGGCGATTGCCTTGCAGTATCTACCATGAACACGCTCGCCAGCCGAGGGCGTCCGGTGTTTTTGGCGTGCGCGCACATCATTGAAAAGCAGCCAAGGTACAACACTAGGAGTAACTGGATGATATTTTTCTATTTTTCCTTTTCCTTTTTTCTTTTTCTTTTTTGATCCAACGAAGTCTCTGTGAGTCAAATGTCGTTCAAAGCAAGTCAGCTCACTATTCAACGTACAGTAAATGCGCCCCCGCTTCCACCACTGAAGGGTGTGAAGTTTGGTAGTATATTTTCGCCACATATGCTGCTCGTTGATTCTGATGCCACTGGTAAATGGGGTAAGCCGTCTATTGTCCCCTTTCACAACTTTTCCATGCCCCCGCAGTCCGCCTGCCTGCATTACGCACTGCAGTGCTTCGAGGGCATGAAAGTTTACCGAGATTCAAAGGGTGGCGTTCGTCTTTTCAGACCAGAGAGGAATTGTGCACGTTTTCTCTCTAGCACACGCCGTCTGTGCTTTCCCGACTTCGATCCCAGTGAGCTGTTGGCACTAATCAAAGAGTTTGTGAAGGTGGAGAGAGACTATGTTCCGGCGGAACGCGGCTATTCCTTGTACCTGCGCCCAACTGCTATCGGCACTGCAGCAGAGATCGCTGCTGCCCCCTCTTCAACTTCTCGGATATTCCTTATCGCGTCTCCTGTGGGGCCGTACTATTCTGAAGGACTGAAGCCCGTTAAGTTGCTTGTGGAGGAACATCGACGGCGCGCATGGCCGGGCGGGGTTGGAAATGTTAAGCTCGGTGCCAATTATGCCGCGCCCATGTTGGTGCAGAGGCAGGCGCAGGAACGTGGCTTGCATCAGGTGCTGTGGCTTGGTGCCCACGAGGACGTTCAAGAGGTCGGCGCGATGAACTTCTTCTGCCTCTGGAGGCCGTCCAGCGGATCCTCGGAAACTGAGCTGATCACGGCCCCGCTTGACGGGACGATCCTTCCGGGTGTTACGCGTGATTGTGTTCTCGAGTTGGCGCGAAAATGGGGCGACCATCGGGTCTCAGAGAGAAGCTTCACCGTCGGGGAGCTCGTGGAGGCGCTGAGGGAGAATCGTGTTATTGAGTGCTTTGGCTGCGGCACGGCCGCTATTGTCTCACCGGTGGATGGACTGAGCTACAAGGACGAGTTCTTCCAAATACCACACCAGGACCCAGCCAAATCCATCACACAGCGTGTTCTTAAGGAGATCACTGACATTCAGTACGGTGACGTTGAACATGATTGGTCGCATCTAGTCGACATTTGAGTGGGATCAGTGCACAAACACTGTTGGGCAGCTTTCTTTTACAAACAAACGCCACGTGTGCCCGCTTTTCCTTCTCACTCTATTTGTCCATCTATCCCCATCAGTGTGCTCCCTTGAACGATTGCCAGCATGTGTGGGCAGGCCGGACAACGTACATGTGTTCCCATCCTCGCGTCCTTGTTTAGTTTTATTTTTTATTTTATTATTATTATTATTATTATTATTATTATTATTATTATTATTATTATTATTATTATTATTATTATTATTTGTGGGTGAGGTAGTTTCTCACCGTTCCTTGAAGCGATTGCGAAACTCCTGTTAACAATATTATCGCTGTTTTACAACTGTTCCGCGAACGTCTACACCATCACCACTTGTTTCATTCAGTCGCCCACTTATAGAGCCCCTTACTCTTCCCCTGGTACGTGTTTCCAGTACGTGAGTATACCATACATCCTTTCCTCCACTTGTTTACCCCACTACTATTATTTTATTATTATTGTTTTTTTTTCCAGCCAATTATGCTGTGCGACACCTGCTTCCTATTGCCGTTAGGCCCACGCTGTTCCTGTGGTTTTTACCGTTTGTAAAAGTGTAATGACATTCGTATGGATTCCTTCCTTCACCATCCACTTATTTTCCCGCTACCAATACGTTCCTCAAACGGGAAGTGGAGAAGAGGAAGAGGAAGAGAAAGAAGTTGTACGGTGGCATGGGGCTTTGCGGGGATGCCTTTCTAAATGTTTTGGTCATCTTCCCACTACCTTGTGCGCGATTTTATTTATTTATTTTATTTTATTTTATTTTATTTTATTTTATTTTTTCATTGGTATCCGATTCCATCTACTGGATTTCCGCCCTTTCCCTTGCAATTTCATTATTTGCCACCAACGCATTGCTGGTGTTCACGCAGTGGCATGTGCAAACATGGGAAAAGAAGTGTCCACGTCACAGGGCAGGGCGTAAAACGACACGGGCAAGTTTAGTATGGCTCACGTAAGCCAGTGTCCATGTCTGTACCGGAGTTGTGCAAACATTCTTACACCTTCCCACCCGCACATAAGTCATAATATCCCAGTCACTCGCTCTCTCTCTCTCTCTCTACATATATTTCCCTCTATTTTTTTTCTTTCATTTTACCCCCTTCTCCGCCTCGCACCGTCTTATACTACCACCTACAAATGCGGAGTTCATACAAATTACCCTACTATCAGTTAACCAACAGTGGAAATTAGCAACACAAATACCAGGCGGGGTCTCATCCTGTAGGAGTCAAATATCACATTACCTCACCGACACCACGGGCACCACTTGCAAGAAACATTATCTGCATTAATACCACTACATCCAATTGAGTAACAGAACAAGAGGTACCATGGCTGCATCCGTAGACATCACACCCGAACAGGTTCTCCAGTTCACGTCTCCTGCGGCGGACTTTCTATGCCCCGTCACGGCAAATATATACAATATTGAGTTTTACTCATTTGTAATCCGTGACGACGAGACGAAGAGGGTTATGTTTCAGGTGGAGCGTGATGCTGCGGGGCACCCGTCAGTCGACTTCATTGCCAGCCTCCCGAAGGACAGACAGGACGCGCTGCGCACCATTTACTACCGCTTTCCTCCCTCTATGCTTCGCAGCACCCGCATCTCTGCGAGCCTTGTCTTTGGGGTGAATGGTGACAAGCCGGCACCGAACTTCCGAATGATCGAGCGGCACTACTTCCGTAACACGCTCGTGAAGTCGTTCGATTTTACATTTGGGTTCTGTATCCCGCACTCGCGCAATACGTGGGAGGCGCTGTATGACATGCCAAAGTTGAACGACGAATGGTTAAAGGCAATAGAGAGCGGATCTAACGAAATGGTAAGCGACAGTTTTTACTTCGTGGACGGCCGACTGGTGATGCATAACAAGGCGTTTTATTCGTACAATGCCCCCGAAGATGACTTTGACGCTGTGTCCGACGATTGAGGTGGATACATCTCTTTCTCAATTTTCCTTTTGTGTTACGTAAGGCGATGCTTAGGAACGTGTGTGAGTGGGTTATGTGCTTTGGCTTACATTGATTGGCCGGCTTCTCGCCCTCCCCCTGGCTTACCTACTTATATTTTGCTTTATGCGGTGTTTGCTGCTTTAGGTTCTGAGAGGTGGAGTGGGACTGAAGGTGGGTGGGGAATGGGGAAGGTGAGGAGCGAGTGGGCTAAAAGGAAGGATGGAAAGCAAGCCAAAGAAACAAACAACAACAACAACAACAAAAAGAAAAAAAAAAAGCAGCGGCTGTTTCTGTTTCTGTTTGTGTATGTACGCGGAGTGTGGGGTGTGGAGGTATAAAGGAATAACATAAATGAAAATGGGCGGAGAGGGGAAGCAGGGAAAAGGAAGGCACTGGACAGGCGCGCGTGGGAAAATAAAAGAGGTTGTCGGGGGTGGGGAGTGAGGATGAAGTGGCCCCGGTATGGACAAGTGGTACTGTTTGAAAAGCCTTGGCGGAGTGTGCGGGGAGAAGGAAAGTGACACGACGACGTGCGGGCCTTGGGCAGACTTTGGGAAGGGATGGAAGAGAAAGAAAAGGAACAAATGAGCGGTCGTCGGGGTAGTGCAACGGGTGTGTTCTGACATAGCAGGAAGCAGGTTAGAGGACCAACGGGTTCGCTTAGTAGGTCACACTTGGAAGGTCGGTGGACAGAAGTCGACTTATGCCGCCCGGGTATATGGGCTGAATGAATACAGATAAAAGGCCAATATATATATATATACTGTTCATTTCATTCATGCGGTAACAAACATGCTTTCACACTCAGCTGTATGTGCTGTTTGTATTTGGGTGCTTTGGATATGGTCAGCGATGACTGGAAGCAGAGGGAATGGGCGATTGTAAACGCGCGTGCATATACACACCAAGAGAAAAAGAGGGAAAGAAAGCTGAGTGGGTGGGTGTAATATCTATGATTTGCCTTGAGGCGCATGTCTTTATGCAACTATGGGACACTCAGAGCTCCTTATCTCTCTTGCCATTTATGTCTACCTTTTCCTCACTTTTTTTTCCGTCTCGAAAACTTTTTTGCATTACCCTTTCTCGGTGTCCGCTTTTGTATGAGTGCATGTGCGTGTATATTTACACGTGTGGCGGCACGTGTGGCTGATTTATCAAACGCTCAAACACGTGCTTCCCTTTAACTCAAGGTACGACTGTGCATGTCTACACTCTCCATCTGCCTTACCAGATAAGGGGGTGTCGGGATTGTTGTTCATGAGTGTTTCGCGCCGCTGCCGAGTAACAAACCGCGCCACAACAGTTCATCCCTTTACTCTTCTTACATGATTTCCAACCTTCGTTTAGTATCAGAGGCATACAACATGAAGCAACGCAGCAGGAAAACACTGTCATTCAATTACTACTTCTTGCATCGTTACTTTCCTCATGTGGCCCGCTCACTTCCTAACCCCGCTCAGCTCTTTCGGCCCGGACTTATTCGCTCCCCCGGTCTTCATCAAGAAGTATCTTCGTTATTATTATTATTATTATTATTATTATTATCATCTTCCTTCACCCTTAAGTTGACCAATGCTTTCCCCTACTTTTATCAATCAATGTCCAGGTATATGTGCCTGTATACAGGTCTTTTGTGCATGTGCATCTGCGTCTCCCTTGTTGTAGGTCAAAATTTATTGCTAGCTGGTATTCGCCCCGTGATGGCAACCTACTTGATAACCATCCATCAGCGCGCTCCACCCCCATCCCTCTCACACACCCCACCCCACCTACTATGACCGTCTATTTGCGCAAGATGCCACGGTAGGATGCAGCTACGAGGGGAAGCGCAGCACACGGCATAACCGTACGGCTTCCTGTGTTTCTAACTGGCCCCTTTTACTTTGGACACTGCCGCACATTGTAGTGCTTCTTCCCATACCTCTCTTCAGCTTATGCCCATTTTTTTTCTCTACACTTTTTGAATGTGTTCACCGCAGCTCACTGGCAGAACAGCCTTCCCTGTGCGTCTTTGCGCGCAGTGGTTTTGTTCCTTTCCAATAAGGAAAGTGGCTGACTGGGGTGGGTGAGCATTGTTGCATTTGAGCTGGGCTCTTTTCTTCCAGGGTTTTATGTCGCACACCTCCACTTCCTGGGCCCAGGTGCGGAGGGGCCCAGGTACCGCAGTGAGGGCGCCAGCGGGAACAAAGTACCGTGTCTACGGCCTTGTTGTAGTGAATGGGGGCGCCGATGACCGCGACACAGGCCGTCGTCGTACGATTTACATGTCTAGCGACCCCTCAGATGGTGGCGGTCACACCGCTGTCGGTGCAGAGGCAGTTGATGAGTGGGCGGAGACAAGCCCGAAATCAGTCGACTTTGCTGCTACAAAAGTGGCGGCACCCACTTCAAGCGGTGATTCTGGAGCGCTAGATGCACATTGCTCTGTGAATGTTCGCGAGTACGAGCAGCTGGCTAAAATGGTGCTTTCCATGCCGCTTGGTGTCTCTGTGGACGAGCGTTCAACAGTTCGGGCATATGCATGGGGGAATCGTGTCGCGCGAGACGTGCGGCCACTTGTCTGGCGGTTGTTGTGCAACTGCGTTCCCTCAACACCGGCGTCGCATTCACGACAAGAGGCAGAGCTTCGCCGAAAGCGACAGGAGTACCAAAACTTCGTCTCCAAGTACTACAAAATGACCATTGCTGACTTCCTGCGGTGGCATTCGCCAGAGCGGCACACTGGAAAATACTGGGAGAATCGAAGCGTTTTTCGAAGTCCCCGCGGCCCACGCGTTAGCTGTGGTAGTGTAACTAGCGAGATGGTTTCTCCAGACGACGGCGCTATTCTAACGCAAATAGCACTAGATCTTCCACGACACACGCAGGCAATATTTCACCATCCCAAGACGGCTGCTGCCCTGGTTCGCTGTCTTTTCCTCTGGTCACGGCGGTACCCGGCCGTTGGATATGTGCAGGGCATTGATGATATCATGGTAGTTTTTCTCTTTGTCTTTCTGGAGGAGGCCATAAACCAATTTAACCTAAGCCATTCCAGAGGGGAGAGTCTTGAGCGCAGTGGTGCTAGTGAAGAAACGGAGGCAAGTATCAGTGAACCCGATAGTCGTAACACGTCTGTCAGGCGTTCGTGTATTTCTCCACAGGTTGTTTACTGTAATGACGTTAATGAAATGGATGTCGCTCTGGCTTGTCTCCCGGTGGAAATGTTACAGGCTGCCGAGGCAGACGCCTACTTGTGTGGGGGTTTCTTCCTTTCCTGGCTTCAGGATAACTTTGTGCAAGGACAACCGGGTATCCGACGCACTGTGAACTTGATGGAGCGAGTGATTGCCGTCGTAGATCCAGAGCTTCTGCAGGCCATCACATTCCATGGGATAGGCCTCATGGACTGTTGTTTTCAGTGGTTCCACTGCCTTCTTGCAAGGGAATTATCAGTTGATCGGTTACTTGTTCTATGGGAAAAGTACATGGCACTTGGAAATAGCGAAATGGTGTTGGACTTTCATGCGTATGTGTGTGCCGAGCTTCTTCGAGGCGTTCGTGACAGCGTGATCGGCAAACCCGTCGATGAAATTTTGAAATGTTTGAAGGATCCACTAGGCGTCCGCTCTGGCCACTCGTTCCAAGGGTCCCCTGGGGAGAGCGTATCCAACCGTCACTGGTTGGATGAACTCATTGGACGGTCGTCACAGTTGTTTCGCGACTACCCGCCAAGTTCCATTACATAAACTACAAATGAATGACAAAAAAAAAAAAAAAAAAAAAAAAAAAAAAAAAAAAAAAAAAAAAAAAATGGAGGAAAACAAAAAGTTACACAAGAGGAATGGAAGCGTGCCACATGCTTTTATTTCTAACGCGGTGTTTTCTTCTTTCTTTCTTTCTCTTTTTCGCTCCCTTTCACTGCCCTGGATGCTGCTGTTGTTTGACGTTCGCGCGGTTACTGTTGGGTTTCTCATCCCTGTCCAACAATAACATTGCTAGTCTCATTCTTGCTGACAGTTGCTGGTGTGCTCTGGAAGGCAGAAAGTGGGCCTCTACCACCGTCACCACCACAAAAGCAAACGTTGTGCGTGGTTGGGGGAGTAAAAACGTTCATTTTCGCTGCATTTGTATGCACAAACTTTGGTTGAATGTTGACCGCTATTCTTATTCACTAGTTTCCTTGTGGAACTTGTTTGCGCTCTTGCAGGCTTAAAGGCATACTGCCCCTGGTTTGGTCTGGCTCTTTATATTTTTAAGCGACGGTCTTGAACTCTCTCTCTCTCTCTCTCTCTCTCTCTCTCTCTCTTTCTCATGCTATTTTTTTTCTTTGCTTCCTTTTCCACGTGCGTGTGTATGTATGCATTGGCACTGATGCTGGGTGTACAAACTTCTAGGTCCACAGCTTTTACGAGCGCCTACACACAGGGCTTGTTGGTGCTTTTCGGGTGCAAGTGTTGTAGGAAGGCTGCTGTGGCTAGAAAGGTTGGTTTTGAGTGAAGGAGGGTTGTTTTCGCTGTAGTTCAAACGCACTTTGTGGCCCACTATTGACGGACATCGCACTATCGTCGCGGGTGTGTGGCAATGGGGACCAAGTCAAAAAAGAAGGCGAAGACACGCCTTGACGCCTATTATCGTCTCGCCAAGGATCAGGGGTTCCGCGCGCGTTCGGCTTTTAAGCTTATACAGTTGAATAGGAAGTATGATTTCCTTGCCAAATGTCGTGTCCTTGTCGATCTCTGTGCCGCACCCGGTAGCTGGTGTCAGGTAGCTGCGAAGCACATGCCAGTGGGATCCAAGATTGTCGGTGTCGATCTTGTGCCTATTGCCCCGATTCGCGGTGTGAAGACGTTTGTTGGCGATATTACGGATGACAAGACAAGGAAAATCATCGTTACGTATCTCAGGCGGGAGCCAGTGGACTGCGTGATCCACGACGGCGCCCCTAACGTTGGTGGCGTGTGGTCGCGTGATTTGTTCGAGCAAAATTCACTTGTGCTGCACGCAGCCAAAATGGCAAGCACTCTGCTGCGCCCTGGTGGTTGGTTTGTAACGAAAGTCTTCCGCTCTCAGGACTTCCACAAACTCGTGTGGGTGATGAAGCAGCTGTTTGACAAGGTGGAGGCGACAAAGCCGCTTGCGTCACGCATGGAGTCTGCTGAAATCTTTGTGGTTTGCGCAGGGTACAAGGCACCTAAGCAACTAGATCCTGCCATGTTTAACGCACAGAAAGTCTTTTCCGATGTTGAGGAGGAAAAAATCCTCACACCCTCTGGTGCACTGGCGCTTCCAAAGTCAAACGTGCCTCTTGGTTACGAGGAGTTTGCAACTATTCAGCACCATGTGGCTACCTTCTCTGACTTCCTAAACTGTAGTGACCCAAAGTCCTTCTTGCGCTCGCATCACGAGCTCCGGTTTACGTCACCAGAGGATAAGGCACTGCTGCGGTCAAAGTACTCCAAGAAGGAGTTGGTGTATCTCTGCGGTGACTTACAGCAGGTTGGGAACGCTGATGTGCGGCGAATGATTCGATGGCGCGAGCAAATTTTGCGCGAGAAGGCCCAACAACTAAGGAAGCAGGAGCAGGGCAGGCTTGCTGATGGCGAAGGGTTCGATGGGAACAGTCTTGTTAGCGAAGGAGAAGAAGAGGAGGAGGAAGAGGAAGAGGATAAAATTGACTTTGATAGCGCTGAGGGTGTTGCAAGAATTGCCCGGGAATTGCTCGAGCTCCGCAAAAAACAATCCAAACAGATAAAGAAGAAACAGAAAAAGATCATTGACCGAAAGCTGAAGCAGATAAGAGGTCTCATCAACTACGATCCGAATACCAGTGCTGAGCACATGACAGATGCAGATGGTTTTGAGCATGGTGGCTCTGACGATGAGTGCGAGCGTCCTGAGTCCACCGCAGAGGATGAGGGCAGTGAGAACGATTTCACCGTTGAGAAGCTTGCTCTGGTGGATGAGGTGGACGTTGCCGGCATACTTGACAAGTATTGGGAGGAGCCAGGCGAGCAGTTGAATGACCCGCTGAACCCCGTTGTAAATGTGAACATAAATGCTGAGAAGGATTGGGACCTTGGTAGTGCAAATGACGATGAGATGGAGGATGGGCAGACCAACCCTGGTAAGCGCTGTGTGGCTCACTCCATACAGCTTGTGGAGGGTCAGGAGGATGGTGTGGATGTTGACAATTATGGCAACTATGTTACCGCGAAACGCTCCGCCCGTGTAACACTATTTGAAGAAGGCATTACTGCCGATGCAGACGAGGAAGGGGAAGTCAAAGAAGACTCAAAGGCTGAAAGGCGCCGGCTGAAGGACGAAGGCGATCTGGAGGCTGCTGGAAAACAAAGCAAATGGCTGCGTCATCATGTGAACATTGAAAAGGTGCTGCGCGACACATTCCCGACACCACGTGACAATAATAGGGCGGGGCGGAAAAGTAAACGGCTGGAGGAGGATCGCATCGAGATGACGGCCCATTCCTCACTTGATCACATGATGGGCAATGGGAGGACGGAGCGCAAGAAGATGCGCTTTGATGATGGCGTAGGGGACAGTGACGATGACGATGACGATGATGATGATGACGATGTTGTCTCCGACCTCTCAGAGGGACGTTTCAGTGATAATCGAAGCGACCTCGAGATAAATGAGGGGCGAGTGGACCCTCGCCGACGACGTCAGATTGTGCCGGACATTGGTAGGTTGACGACACAGGAACTTGTGCGTCAACAGCGACGGCAGACGTTGAAGGACAATGCAGAGAAGCGGCGGCAGCGATCGCGGCAGGGTGGTACTAACAAAGAGACGGAGTTTGAGGAGGTGCCTGTTGCTCTCACTGATCCTGAGATACGCGCCAGGACACTGGCGATCGCCACGCGCATGCTTGACCCCCGTAGTCGCCGCGATATTTTGGAGGCCTCCATCAATCGCTACACATTCAATGATGATGACGATCTGCCTGACTGGTTTGTGCGCGACGAGCAGCGCCATTGCCGAGTTATCCTTCCCGTCACAGCAGAGGAGGTGGAGGCGCAGCGGAAGCGTTTCAAGGAGTTAAACGCACGCCCCAGCAAGAAAGTGATGGAAGCAGTGCAGCGCAAGCGGCGTCGTGCGCAACGGATGTTGAAGGGGCTCATTGAGCGAGGGAAATTGGATCCAAGGGCTAGAGAGAAGGCAAATAATATGAGTGTGAGGAAGTTTATGCGTTCACAAGCAGTAAAGGGAAATAGCGGGCGGCGGAAGAAGGGACCACTGGACAAGAAGAAAATGGGTGAAATGCGTCGCGAGAGGCAGAAGGCCAAACGACGAGGTAGGAAATAGCCAGTAGTGGTGCGCTTGTGATGTACTGTCTTTTGTTGATGGTTTTACGCGCATACACATGCACGAGTGTGTGTGTAAGCACGCCATGGTGTCCTCTTTTATCTGTCATTTTACACTGCCAGACAACAACAGCACGTATACCACCTTCTGGTTTCTTTGTTGCTACTGCCCTTGGGCGCAATGTGCACAAAGCGGCATTTACTCCTCCTCGCCCCACGCGCTTGAGTCTACAAATTTCCAAAGACTTTCGTATGACATTCATATTTTATAGGAATTCACGTGTAAAAACGGTGCCGGTGTACGGTAATCAAAACTAGTGGGCATGGGCTAAGAAGAGAATCCGGTAAGTAACAAAAAAAGCACCTTAAACACTGACAAAAGTGATAAAGAGGAAGAAGACAAACGAACAAAAAAACAGAAAAGAAGAAGAAGAAGAAAATAAAGTTCATCAGTTGACCGTTCCCTCAACGGCGCTATGCCATGTCTGCACTGGCTGTGCAATGCGGTTGTCCGCGTGAGCGTTGCGTTGTTATATGTTGCCAGTGCGCGTGGTAGCTAATGTGCGTGTTTTGTGCTTTTCCGTTAATTTTGTTTCCCTCGTACAACCGTTCGCCCCTCCCTTTCTTTCGCTGCTGGCAAAGGTGAAACAGGTATATTTAGTTCATCCTTCTCATTAACGACGATTCACATCGAGGCTCGTTGGAATACTTCCCAGGTTGAATTCATCCCATTAATAGTCTTGTCAAGGATTGGGCGATAGCACGCGCGTTACAAGAGGCTCCAGCACAGACAGTGAGACGACTATCTTCCTAGACGGTGGGCGGCGTTTTTCTGCTGTTTTGAGGCGGCGTTGCGCGGTACGCACGAGTTTGACAACATTTGGTTCTTTTCTGCTTAGCCCACCACTGGCAAGCAAGTCTTCGCCGACCCAGTCGCTGTAGTCGACTTTGAAGTGCAGTGTTGTCGGTCGTAACTGAGGCATAACTTTTGTTGCGGGAATTTTGGATATAATCAAAAACTGGCTCATCATGGGACGTCAGAGCATGCTTGCGAACATTAACCGCACATTGCAGATCACGCTCACTGACGGCAGGGAACTGACTGGGAAGCTGCTGGTGTATGATCGCCACATGAACGTGGTGCTTGCCGATACGCAGGAAAGCCGTAAGGAAACGAAAAAAATGAAAGATGCAGGAATCAGCCCACAGCGCAACCTTGGCCTCATTGTACTACGCGGAGAGCACGTCATGGCTGTTTCGGTCGTAGAGAATAGTAAAGGCGAGGAAGGGAAGCAGGTGGTTGACTTTAAGAACGCACCACGGGAAAAGGGTGCTGTCGCGAAACGGTCACGTGAACAGGTCATCGAGTCCGGAGATGGAAGTTCTGCCGGTGGAAAAAGGGCCCGTCAGGCCTAGTCTGATTGCTGATTGCTGCCCCTTTCTTTCTATTTGTTTTTTTTTTTTTTTTTTTTTTTTTGTCTTTCCCCCATCACCATGCTCATGCCAGTTTCCTTTTCGCACATCAGCGACTCCGGTGTCATCATTCCCAACGACACAAACAATAGGTGACTCACCAATAGGCGTGAGGGACGGGCAACTCTCTCAGTGTTGTGAATAAGGGGCGAGTGAGCAGAAAAAAACCAGAACTCCCGAAGATTCCTTCTCCTCCTTTGTTTCGGCTGTGCTTATGCGATGAGTGTCGGATATATGTTGTGGCTGCCAGGTAGCGGAGTACCATGTAGGTAGCGTTTCTGCTTACGGCGCCAAAGATGGATAGAGGGGGTTGGGAATCTCTTCCTGTCCATCGCTGTGGCTTTATCCGTCTCCTTCCATGCACATGTTTACCCAAAAGAAATACATTTATGCCCCTGGCTGTCGGTGTGTGTGCATCATTATTATTTATTGATTATTTTTGTTCTTGTGCTGGTTCCATCACTCACTCATTCACTCACTGTTTTGCATAGAAACACCCACAGCCGTCTATACTGTGCCACTTGCTTGTTGCTTCCTTGGTTATGATGCACTCGAGCTGCAAAGATCGCTAGACAGATCTCTGCTGCCTCTTTGCGATTAGGTAGTCCAAGCTGAACTAGTTGAAGTACTCCTCTCTCTCTCTCTCTCTCTACGCACCACCACCACCATTCCTATTCCTAACGTATTTTATTCGTCTCCTTGTCACATACATTTCCGCACCACACAATCCTTCTCACATTGTTATCTAGAACAAGGAAAACTGATAGAATACTTAAGCTTACGCATTCCGAGCTTTGTTCATTGCGAAAGTCCAGAAGCGTCTGCAGGACATCAAGGAGTGGGTAGAAATTGTATAGATATTGTCATTGCTTAGTTGTGTGTATATATATACTAAACTTTGTTGCTGTTGTTGTTTTTGCGCGTGGGCGTCCGTGGCGGTACCGCCGAGAAAGAAGGAAACGAGTGGCTTCGTAGGCGGTTGATTTCATTGAATACTAAAAAAGAACGATGCCTCCAAGATACGGACGACGCGCTGGGGAGGCCCAGAGTGGGGCGCCTGACTCGGAGGTATCAGTCTCCGTTGTGAAGCGGGAGGGCCACGGGAACACGCACAGGTTGGAGCGACCAAAGGATGAAATTGTGTCGGTGGATAAACTTCGCAGCCTAGAGGACGGTACCGATCCCAAGACCAGGGAGCAAATGGAGGACGAGAAACGGCTAGAAAAGGAGAGGCTGGTCAGCCGCGTGGCGGAGACGCCTGTGGGTTACACGGTGGTTATGCCGAAGCTAGCTGCCCTTGACATGACCAATATTTGGAGTGACTTCTTGCAAACTATTCCACAGGATTATGACATTTCTGCTCTCACTGCCTGTCTTTCGCAGCAGCTGGATGACGAGGACGTGCCGTGGAATCCAGATATGCTTCTCGTCCAGCTTACATCTGACATGCTAGATGTTGGAGAGACCAGTGACAACATGGGCGCCGCTGCGGGTGACGGCGCGGCCGGTGACTCCTCTTTGAAAGATCAAAATGCTGCGTCTTCAAGTAGTGAGGTGCGGCGACGCCAAAAGCAGATTCTTGAAAATACAGACGAATTGGAGGAGCCAAGAGGGGGCCGTCGGCGGAGGAAGGGCCCAGTTGAAGTTGGCGACGACACTCAAGCTCCAGGCTCTCCGCGTGCGTTCGCGGAGGGCGAGGTCGCACCGAGGAAGAAGAAAACAAGTACGCGTAGAAAAGCACCACCACCAGTGGAAGATGAGGCACCGGCCAAACCCCCCAAGCCGAGTCGTTCACCTGCTTCTCCTCAAAGTAAGGCATAGAAAAGGTTTCCGGCTCGTTTGAGGGTGAGGAGGGTGGCTTTTGGTGTGCTCTGCACTGGTCAATTGGCAAGTACGCTCTGTGGGTTCCTTTTTTCTCATTCTACCTGCCGAGCTGCCGTGGACGTGAAAAGAAGGCAAGTTAAACGAACGGTGGACTGGACAGGAAGCAAATGTGCCATGTAGTGGTATAGGCACTAGTGCGGAACGGGAGTGCTGTTCAAGTTGCTAACCCACTGGACAGCGCGCAGCCACGTCAGGGAGTGAACAAAAGAACACACACACGCTCTCTTGTGCTTTGTTTTACCATTACTTCATTGTGCTTGCGTCGTATGGTGTTTGTAACGCACCATTTTTCGCTTATAACGCACTAGCCCTTCTGAAACGTAGTTATTGTCTTTGTTATGGCTACTTGTTGGTTGGGAACAGTACAATTTCGAAGGTATGGAATGGGGTGTGGCAACTCCAACTGTGGAGAGAAACAAGAGAGTCAGAATCGAGAGCCAAGATACGTGTGCTCCTTTCCAGTTGTGCATGCGCGTTGTGTCTGCTTTACTCTGGTGGTGTAGACGATGGCGGCGGTGGTGGTGGGGGCTAATGGCGTGAAATCAAAACAAATCATGTGTTTCCACCCTCTTTTATTCGCCCATTTCTTGTAAAGTCTTATAGCACGCTTCTGTTTCTGACTTCGTTGAGCCCACAAGTGCAAGGCACGTCAAAAAGTGTGACGCGCCTTGTCATCCTCACACTGCCTCCTTCCGACGCCTCGCTTTTCCTGACATGTGCACCATTTGTGATTTGCCCACCATACGCGTGTGAAGACAACATACATGTGGGCACGCGACTCTCTTGCTTCGAAGTGTTTGGTCATTATCTCTCTCATTCTCTTCTACACACGAACTCTAACTTGGCGCTGACTTACAAACATGTGTAGGTGAGGAGCTAGAACGAAGCCACACCATACCGTCGTTTCAAATATTTACTTTTCAGGCTTTCCTTTCCTTAATAGTTCCAATGAGCACTGGAATGAAGCGCGTTCTCGTGCTGAACGCAGACTCCTTTGTAGGAACGCATGTCTGTCGTTGCTTTCACGAGGCAAAGGAGTATATTGTAGATGGCACTCTCCATCGCCAATCAGCAAAGGAGCGGTCACTGCAGCAAATACAGTGGTGTGCAGAGGAAGAATTGGAAGAGAGTCTGCAGACGAGCCCCCGCTCAACGCAAATGTATAACTACCCCACTACGGAGTATTCTGTAAGCCTGAATCAACATTCTGACAGGTTGACGGCTACGCCAAGGCATACAATACCGTTAAAGCTGAGGCCCTACCTTAACGCTGTCATGCCCAACCATGACGAGATCACTGATTTCCTGTTTCGGGACCGCCTCCTTTCTTACGATATAATTGTCGCGGTGCTTGAGGACAATGCCTTTGAGGCTGATTGTGCAATAAAAATACTCCAGGGGTCCCATTATGAGGTAGAGAAGACGTTCGTACTTGTGTCAAATGTGATGACGTGGACGCAAACTGATCGTCATGAACACGAAGTAAAGCTAATGAAGCGCCGTGAGAAGCGCGAAGCTGAGCGTGCTCGGCGGATTGAGGATGGCGAGGAGGAAGGAGAGGAGGAAGAGGAAGAAGAAGAGGAAGAGATGCAGTTGAAAGTATGGACTGAAGACGAATATCGGCGCAGGTATCCCGACACTCGATATCACTCATGGCGGGCACTCGAACGTTTGGTGAAGCGAGCCAACTCGGAAACGTTACACACGTATGTGTTATGGGCGGGTCTGCCATATGGATGTGGGGAAGATTTGCTTGAGCCATGCTTCCTCTCTGCCTGGCGCCATCAGCAGATGCTGCAGTATGGTGACGGTTCTAATTACGTTCCCACTATTCACGTGAAGGATCTTTCTCGCATCATCTTCTTGCTAGGGTCCTCGTATGATACACTTGATGACCGTTATATGTTTGCCGTGGACCAGGGAAACAACACGCAGGCAGAGATTCTTCAGGGCATTAAAGAGTACGTTGGCGGCGAAGTTGCTGTCACTGACCCCGTTGTGGATCGTGACGTCTTTGTCTTGACAGAGATGCGGATGCAGCAGGAGGAATCGGAGCGCAAAAAACTGCAGGATGAGGTGAGTGATGAGATCCAGCAACTTGAGGATATGATATGGGGGCTCCGATATAAAAAGAAGGCACTGTTGGGTGACCTCAGGGTTCGGGAGAAGCAAGAGCTGGAGTGGTGTGTGTATAAGTCCTTAATTAGTGCTGAGAGTGGTGGCAGCAGTGAAGGGATCAATGAACAATGTAAAAAGCAGATTGAAGAGGATATGGATATTCTAGTCAAGCTTCAGGAGGAGATTGACAATGCGGAGAGTCTGTTGAAGGAGAAGCAGCAGCATAGAGGAATTCTCCGCGAGCATGGCTTGCTAAAGGAGCTCACGAAAAAGGAAAGAAAGATCAAAAAAATTTCAGAGATTCTGAAATTGGAGTCCACTGACTTGGATTCACTCAAGATGGCAACCTGCACGACGACCACGGATGAGGATTTGATGGTTGATGCCCCTCGTGGCTTACCCAACTGGTTCAGTGCTGTGAACGTACGGTGTGAACCTGGAGCGGTGCTCTCTCTTCTTGACGAGAGTGAATGGACCTGTATTGGTGGCTTTTGTGCCAACCTTGAGAAGGTGGTTCAGGAGTTCAAGGCGGAAAGAAAGCTTCAACCTATGCGGATAGTTCTCTCTGGCCCCCCGCTAAGTGGCTCGGGGGAGATTTCTAGCAAATTAGCTCAGTTGTTTGGTATTGTTCATCTTACTGAGGAGAATGTGATAGAGGCTTTCAAGAGCCATGTGGCAGATATACGTGCCAAAATAATAGAGATAATCCTCCGTCGGCGCTCGCGTCGCCATGCGGCTCGTGAGGAGCGTATTCGTCGTGAGCGGCAGAGAAGGATTATGAAGCGTCGTCGTAGGAAGGTGTCTAATAATGATAATCAGGAAGAGGAAGAGGAGGAAGAAGCAGAAGAAGATGCATTTGATGAAGATGAAGAGCAGCACGACCAAAATGATGAAATTGGTGACGATGAGGAAATTGACGAGGAGTTTGATGAAGAGGAAGATGAGGATGGCATGGTGGCTGGTGTGAGTCGTATTCCGCTTAATCTTGAGGTAAGTGAGAAGGAGATTTTGAATGGATTTGAGGAAGAAGAGGAGGAGGAAGAGGAGGATGAGTTGAGCGATGTTGACACGGCCGTTGGTGAGGAGGCGATGAAAGTGTTGCGTAAGATGAATGAAGAAGAAAGAATTCAAATAGAGACATGTCGCGAGGATTATCGATTTTATGTACAGATTTTGAAGTTGCATCTTGTGAATGGCGAGTTTCCATTACCTCCCCAGGAGGAGGAGGAGGAAGAAGAAGAAGAAGAAGAGCAAGAGGAGAGAGAGGAGAGTGAAAAGGAGGATGAAGAGGGAGCGGGCGAAGAAGAGGATATGGCTCTAGGGGCGGCTGAGGAAGGGCAAGATGTTTCGCAGAATGGAACGCCGGTGAGGTCTCATGTGTCTGATGCGCCGCCTCCACCCGTCATCCGCTACCTTGACGAGGCGCTTGCCGTGATGGTGCGCTGGCGATTGCGGCAAGAGGATTGTAAGAACCAGGGGTACATACTTGAGAACTTCCCATCTACTGTGCGACAGGCGCGCTTGGTGTTCCTTGCAGACGCTGAGGAGCAAAAGCAGCCAAAGCAGACGGCCAGCGATGGTGAATGGACACCACCAAAACCGCATGATATCTCATTTCCATTGCCGGTTATTGAAGAAATGGAGGAGGAGCAGAAGAAAGACATGCTGAACATGATGAATGGGAAGGCATTTCTGTCGGCAGAAGAAGCGCTTGTGCCAACGAATGACGTCCTGTTTCCTGACTGTTTTATTTATATTCAGTGCGGGACTGGTGTGCTACAGTATGAGCTAGCCGCCATGGAGGCGGATGCCGGTAGTAAGTGTGATGGGTTGGCATTCTATGAGAAGCTCACTCAGTTTCTGTCTAACAACCGTCCCAATGCCCCACCTACTGAGTCACTTCTCTGCTGGTTCCAGACTGTAACTGTGGAGAAGCTTGAGTCAGATGACGAAGCTCCTCCTCCTGTGGGGCCCGATGGTGAGGAGCTGGACTCAGGCGATAGAGCGCCCCGCGTAGCGTCTGTGGTATTCGTGCCGTCATTCACAAAGATGCCTTCCACCCAAGTGCAAGTGGGGATGAATACTGTTGAGCCAAAGGACAACACAAACGATGGGTTTGACGAGTACTGTGAAAAGATTCGCAAAACCGTTCTTAGAAACATTGGTCTGTCCACATGTGGTGAAAAGGAGGCTGTTTTATCGGATAAGACATCTGCAGAGCAACAGCAAAGCATTTTCGAGTATGAAATGGAGGCTTTGGAGGGGCTTAGGCGGGTGGTTTCGGATGCCGAGGCGAGGAGTGAAGAGGCTGCACTGGAGAAGGAGCGTTGTAAATTGCGTCTCTCTGAGGCGAAGGAAATGGCACTGACGATGGAGGGAGTTGAGGGCTTACCTACAGAAGTTTATCTAATGCGGTATGTGCTGCCAAGCCTCACCCCGCTGATGGCTGAAGTTGTGCGGCTGCGTCCGGAAGATCCAGTCACGGTGTTCGCAGATGCTCTGTTTAATCACAAGCGCCAAACGGAATTGTAGCGACGTTGCGGCTGTAGTTGTGCGAAGGCGGCGTAGTGGAGCGCGGGGGAAGGGTGCCCAGCAATGCAGTGGGAGATCACAACGGGCGTAGATGCACGGAAAGTTTCAGGCGGCGTTGACGAAGAAGTGTAGCTTACCACCCTTATTTTCAGCACGTTCATCAATGAACGGCGGACCGATGGAATCCCACGTGTTGACGTTCAGGTATTGTTGGTACGATTGAGGTCATTTTATTTTATTGCACTTTTCCACTGTTTACTCTCATCCTTTGCCGCCAGGTATGTAAAGCAACCGCCAAGCTGCAACGCATCTATTTCGCTCCCAACTTTTCCCATTACCACCGCTATTTTCACTCATTACCGCCATTATCTTGTAGCACCTTTTATTCCCTTGTGTGTGTGTGTGTGTGTGTGTGCGTCAAGATGTAAACGCCGGGTCTCTCTTTGTTCTGCCATTGTGAATTAGATACCGCCCCGCTGTAGACTGTTGCTGTGACCGCTCGATGACCTCACGAATGTTTGTGCTCCTGCAGTGCCTCATTTCTTAACTGCCTGCATTCCCCTTTTGCCTTACTGTGGTAAGTGATTGGCTGTTTCCTAATTTTCCACCATAATAAATGATCCGTTCTTTTCCTTTTTCTTTTCTTTTCTTTTCTTTTCTTTGTATCCATTGCTTTATTATTGCTATTAATATTATTTACTTGATTTAGGTACTGTGGTGGGTTGAGGTTAAACAAAGAGTAAGAAAGACGACAAAGTAAGGTAGTGGCGTAATACAATCACTGAACAGGTGCTGTGATTGAGACGATTGCTACAGGAGGGCAATATTCAGGTGGTGTTACGCCTAGGGGTAGAGAGGTGCACATTACAGCTCTCTAAGAGGCGCGACAGCGAACGACGACGACAACAGCAAACCCCTTTTCTGATTTCTTCTTCCTTTCCTTGCAATTACGTGTCAGTTTGGCAATTGTTTCGCCAGGCAGTTCTCATTTGCTTCTTTTTTTTCATCTTGCGACCCGCGCCAAATCAGTAGCAGGAGCATCTACATCGCTGTGAAAGGGCAGGAGCGAGGACACTTAGCCCAGGCGTTTGCTGTGGTGACTGCACTTACTCCCAATGGCCGAGCAACTCAGAAAGCGTATAGAGGCATTAAAGTTGCGTAAGGCGGCGGCTGAAGATGCTCTTGCGGCACCGAAGCCTCCTGCAGCACAGCCAGCCAGGGCAGAGTCACCGCCGCAGGTGCCTCCCTCGGCATCTGTCAATAAGGCTGCACCCTCTCTTCCCTTGGCCAATCTGCCTCCAGCTTTCATGTCACCACACAACGCCGTGGTGAAGTACCGGGACTCAATCAAAGATCCTCTATGTGCCCCCTTTAGCACTGGGAATGCTGTTGCTTTGTTTAGGGCACTGTTGGGCTCCTTTTCTGACGTTGCCGTGTCTCGTGGGAAGCGTGGGCGCTCACCTACTGGCGAGGATGAGGTTGGAGGTAGCACAAGAACACAATCCAATATGCATGTGAGTGTCGGGCAGGAGCAGCAGCAGCAGCAACAACAACAACAGCGAGGGCATGTGCCTGACGATGGGAGACAAATTTCTCTGGACGCGCCTAACGAGGACTATAAAAAAGTAAACACAAATGGTCATGATACCACCAGTTCGTCACTTCGCACGGTAGCTTTTCATTTCTTCCCTCATCTTAAAGCAAGGTGTTTCACCAATAGCGCAAAGGGCGAGGGAAATGGAAACGATTCCAGCAGTATTTCCTTCTCAAAAAGTCCCGATGCGATTGGCCGCCCTGGCAAGACGGCAAGGGATGAGGCCGGTTCTGTTATTGTATCTGGAAAGCTCCACGCACCGTGTCGGTCGGTAAACAACTATGCTATGGTTTGCCCCATTGCGCACGGTGTGTACGGTGTGGTGTATAGCGCAACGGAGCGGCAGCCAGCGGCAATGCATACCGACGGCGCAACTAAACGAGGGTCGCGAATGTTTGCGCTAAAGCAAGTACGGAAAAGATGGCTCGCGGAGTCAGAGGTTGGTTTTCCACCTTACTTGTTACGTGAGTTTGATCTTCTGCTCCGTTTGCGACACCCAAATATTGTGCGTGCCAGGGAGGTGGTGCTGCTCGATAAGGTGCGTGGAAGTGATGAGGACGCAGAGCGTGGTGGAGGTTTGTTTGGTAGTCGCAATGAAACTCCTCCCCATGCTCAAGGTGCTGGGGAAGGAGCGGCGACTATGAGGGGTGAGGAGATGAGGAAAATGAGTGAAAACTGTGATAATAGCAACCACAGTGCCTCCAATGTGGAGAAGCCATCTGGTGATGCGGGGGAGGTGCAGCAAAAGTTGCCTCGTGTGTCGGAAAATATGCGAGACGTGTACCTTGTAATGGAGCACTGTCCATATGACTTAAAGTCATTTATGTACCGCAATCACGAGGGTGGCTTTCGGCTTCACTTGAGTTCCCGCAACACACACCCGGATGCTCCCAAAAACTTCTTGTCGCGCGTGAAGTGTGTCATGCAACAGTTGTTTAGTGGCCTCGCTTTTTTGCACGATCACCGCATTTTGCATCGCGACATCAAAACTTCTAACATACTTATTAGCTCTGAAGGTCTAGTGAAGTTGTGTGACTTTGGGCTCGCTCGTTTGTATCGTGAAGGGCAGGACCTTACTACCAATGTTGTGACGCTAATGTACCGTGCCCCTGAGCTCCATTTTGGTTTGCGCGACTACTCGTACAGGCTGGATGTCTGGTCTCTTGCCTGCATTATGGCAGAGCTTTTCCTCCAGGAGCCGCTGTTTCACGCAGAGGAAGAGGCACGGCACTTTGCATGTATCTGTGATACCATTGGAATCCCAACTGAGGAAACATTCAGCGGACTTTACAAGTTGCAGGATGCCGTACGTGTGATGCGTTCCCTAAAGCAGTATAATCGAGATAATAAGTTGTCCGAGGTGTTTGCTCGTTCCCCTCGCGCTGGGGCATCAACGCTGCCACCCAGTGGGTTAGATTTGTTGCAACGCATACTGCGATGGAATCCAATGGAGCGTCTCTCTGCTCGTGAGGCGCTGAATCACGAATTTTTTCGCGAGGATCCGTTACCATGCTCTCCTGATGAGTTATTGCGCCCACTACCATCGGCTGTGGTGGCTGGTGGCGGTGCAAGCAAGCAAGTGACACCTATCAGTAAGGAAGCGAAGCTGGCAGAACCAACCTCAGGGTCTGATGCGGTACCACAGGGGAATACTGAAGCACGGCAGGGGGATCTGGATCGAGTGAAATCGTTGCCTCCAGAAGAAGAACAGAACACTGTCGCTGATGCACTGGCTGAAAAAACTGCAGATGCCACGAGTTTGTTGGATCAAGCGAGGAGGGGAGGCACAGAGGGCAGCGGTGCCCATGAAATAATGCCTGATGTGCCAGGAAGTCCTATGTCTGACACCAATCCAAAGCAGTCCACGGTAGGTAGTCACAAATCGATGAGAGACGGGGTGAGCCCGGTGAGTGAGGACGAGGCTCATCGTGTGTCACATCAAGCGAGGCTGCAGGCGAACAAGGACTGTGATGACAGTGCGCTTAGTAATGGCCAGTGAGGGATACACAAGTGCCGTATGGACAGTTTGACATGCGTAACACAAGTTCTCACCGTGTCGCTCCTCCGGGCTCTGGAGGGTATGAACCTCACAAAATAACTTGCATACGTAGCAGTGTGTGCATCGTTGTTCGTGGACTGAGTGCGACACATTTGTTCTTGGCCTTCTGAGATGTTTCTTCCCCCTTTTTTCTTTTCTTTTCTCTCCTTGTGGTTACAATTTTTTTTTTTTTTTTATTCCGCCGTCACTCACTCACCATCAGCATGTGTATGCGTGTGCGCAGGTGGCTGACAGTAATGAGGTTTTGGTGGCAATTTTTTGCCCTCCCACCCTCCTTCCTCTTGTGGTATTTTTGAAGTACTGAGCTACCAGAGGTTATGGTGTGTTGACTGCATTAACATTGTCTCGATTTTCGTGTTGCTACTTCTGTCGCCCCACATTATTGCCGTGGGATGCCCTTGATGTTCTGCGACCCACGTTCCTCATGGAGAACAAGATGGGGAGTCCCACAAGTCACCAGTGGCGACCCACATGAACAAACAAACGAACTAAGAGAAAAATAAATAAATAATAATAATAATAATAATAATTTAAAAGTGAAATTGTGTAGTTACAGGCAATTTTACGCGTGCGACTAGGAAAGCTGAGGCTTAGAGATCGTGGCACAATTGGTGCTACGCCTGCAGTGCGGAAAAGAAATATATATTGCAACGAGGAAGAGCAATAAATAAAGGGGCGTTTGCTTCCGCTCTTGACTGCTTCTAGCCGATTCGGTGACGTTGCAACGCAGTTTCATACGCCGTGCCCAGCCAGCCGAGCGTGCCACCACGATCCACCGGCAGTGCAGCGCATATGTGATCACCCACACTCATACACACTAAAGCACTGCCATTGCCGCTCTTACTCCGTTCCTGTTACTGCGTGCTGATGGCGCCTTACACCAACGTGATCACACGCTTCTCCATGCGACAGTTACCGATGCTTCCAAACTACCCTGCAGCGATGCAGGCAAGCAGTGCTGTAATTCGCAAAGGGGAACGTCTGGTGTGTGGAGGGTTATGTTGCGCATGCACATCACGTGAATATCAACAAACTAGAAAATTAAACTGCCTCCTGATAGCAGTGAACGCACACGCGTTCATGATGAAAGGAGAAATACACATTATGCTGTCGGAACTGTTTAGCAATGACTTTCTTTTCTTTTCTTTTCTTTTCTTTTCTTTTCTTTTCTTTTTTTCATCTTTGTTATTACTGTTTCCCCTTCCACCTTTTCCCGTCTTTTTCTATAGGGCTTCTTGCAGCATGTAAAAGCTGTACTCGACAGTGTTGTGGTGCTGTCGTGAGCGCGGTGGCATGCCTCCCCGCCTCGTTCTTCTGCTGCTCCCACTGTTTGTCAAGGTCCCCTTTTCACTAAAATGTTCTTATCACTATGTTTTTTTTTTTTCCTTTTGCCTTTTTCTTTTCACTTTCTCATAGGTTTTGACCGTAAATCACCTTACCCACACTTGCCCTTACAACCCACCACACGATGTAGTGTGTTTGTGAGTCCATTAGTGTAGTCCTTCTGTACAGGGGAGTGGAAGGAGGCGTGGCATCGTGTTATTTAAGGTCGCTTGAAATGTAATGAAGAGCAGCATATTTCTAGCAGGCAACTTTTGCTAACAATCACCGATTTACTAGGCGCACACTCTGCTATTACGCGACACTCCAACGCGGGAGTAGCGATTACGCCCGGGCTACTTTTGCTTTGGCGTGCCGTGAAAAAAAGAAAAATCGCAGCGTCATCACAGGTACGCCCCGCTTGTCAGTCGCGTGTTTCCGCTGGTCTTCTACACGAGGAACTTAACACGCATATTGTTGACCAAGTTCCGTTGGCCGAGGAGGGTCTTTTTGTTTCCACCCTTGGCATCAGCTTTTTAGGACGATACGATTCCATTGCCATATCGCGCTGGTTGGCCTGTGGCTTTGATCAAAACCCATTTTGGTGGCATTCACTCGCTTTCGGCTAAACTATTTGGTCCCGTTTGGGGCGGAGCTGATTTAAAGAATGGTATGTATGGGGTATTGGTGCATTTCATCCAACTTTTGAGCTCCGCCTACATTACTTTGTCAACTCCTTGTGCTCAAATTTCTTTAGGAAGGAAAGGCGTGTTGTCGATCAATGATATTTGGGTCCGAGCCCCCGATGTATCTTAAGCGCCCGGGAAACCGTGGCATTCGGATGCACGAGGCAGACATTCTTCAACACTACCCGGGCTATAAGCACCCGCTGCACCAGGAGCCAGACAGTCTTGGCTATATAAGCGAAGCCAACCGACTATTTCCAGGCCTCAAGTACGTCCACGAACAACAGCAGGAGCGTGCAGAGGCGCTTGAGCGCAATGTGCGCGTAGTAGAAACCCATCGACAGCGCCACATACAACGGGAGGCAGATTTGTTGGGAAGGCGAGAAAAGAGCTTTGCACGCATGAAGCTACACAAGGAGGGCGTCGTAGGTCTCTCCATGAGGAATGAGCCTGGGGACGGGAGGGACACGATCACTCAGGAGTGCCGGTCGGCGGAGGCGCGCCAATTTCACGATTATAAGCTGGCACAGGGGGCACATGTGTACTATACGCGGCAGCAGCGCATGGCTAGAATGAATAACAAGCACGATTACAACATACTGACGGGGGAGCCCATTAAGCAGGTTGCTCCTCCGCCCTTTCCGGGCCCACTACCGGACAATATTGTTTTCCCATTTCATGCAAGCAATATCACACGGCAGTAGACGGGCAGGGGCAACCCGCATTTTTATAGTTTGCAGTGTTTCTTCTTCACCTGTTTCGTTAGAGGGAAAACGTCACCGTTAATGATGACAATCGCACCAATAACAACTGGGCAATAATACACCGTGCTATGTGTATTTTGTTCCACACTACACCAGGGATCACGGCGGTGCTCGGGGACCGGTATGCTTTCATTGATAGTTATGTGTGTCCCTGCCCTGTTGTTGCGCAGTCTTGATGGAGAGTGTGGCTGGTGTGTGTTCGTGTTTGTGTGTAGTGGCTGTGCAGCGCCTTCTCACACAATCCTTCTCTTCACACCATAATCCACGATCCCGCTTGCGACCTGCCAGTGGTGGTGTGACCATATATTTGCGCCTGTTGTGGAGACGTACTTGACACTCGTCTACTCCTCTTCCCATGTAACTCAAGTTGGTGATCACCCATGTTACCGATCGTCCCGCACCCACCGCTGTCTCCACTTCGCGGGGACCTTATTTTACTACCGGCTTTTTTTTTTTTTACTCCTTTCTATTTTGTAACGTTGAACACTTTATGAGCCCTTCTTACACCAATTTGGCGATCTACTGAAAGGGCGTCTACGAATTAAGGGACATTGAGGCGCTGTACTGTTTAGTGGCAGCCCCGCGTTGGTATTTTTCTACGTCCTAAGCACCACACGTGTCCTTCCTCTGGTGTGGGTGAAGGAAGACGGGCTCGTTCGTATCGTTGACCGATAAATAATACTAAAGAAAGGCAAAGCAAAGAAAAGAAAAAAAGTGTCTGACTTGAATCCTTTGCATCGGTCTTCTTGCAGGCGTGAAGAGCGGTGAGAGGAGGAGATTTGGATTGCTTAACATTTTCCCTTAGCAGCGGTTTACTGACCTAGAGCATGCAAGGAGGCGTCGAAGGAGACGACGATGGAGCGTCACCACAAAGTCGTGCTGCTGCTTCCGAAGATGTCGCTGACCAGACAGGGGCGACCTGTGTGGAAACTGCTTCAAGCCCGTCTCCTACACCTGGTGTGAGGACTTACTCAACCCCACCTCCTCCGCCGCAAGGCGCTGGTGTGGCCACGGAAGCATACGTGCACCAGCGCTGGAGCTCACTTAGAGCGGCCTGCTTTGCCACGCCCACAGTGGGATCCTCAACGGACTCCCACTCCTTTGCTAGCGATCTGAACTTGACCTTTCCACCTCGGGTGTCGTCCCGCAGACGATGCTACATGTCAAGAGCAAGTAAGGCAGCGTATGTGTTTACGATGAATGCCCAGGAGGAGTCACACCAATCTCCCCCGCTGGAAAGCATTAAGACGCGACGTGGAAGTGCTGCTGGCAGCATGGGGAAGGCGGTTTATGGTGATGAATTGAATGCGTCTCCACCCTCTTCTTTCGCACCTGCTGCTTCTACCACAGTGAGCACCTTGACTAGCAAGTGGGAGGGAAATGACAACCTTGCATTGGCGGCAGCGGGGGAAGGCGTTCAAGCAGCAAACTCTATACAGGAAGCAGAACCACTTGACCTCGCGCTGACACGTTCGCAGTTTGCCGCGTTCCGATTCTCAGAGACCCAGCATGCCTTACCGAAATCCATTCTTTCCACTAGCTTTGCAGGGCGGGATGTATCTCGTGCATGTGGTACTCAAATTCAAGCGCACAGTACTACGGACGTTGATGGCATTTCCGAGTCACTTCCTATCTTCAATGATTCAAGCAGGCGTGCCATTACAAGCGGGACCGACTTTGCTGTTATTCAGGCTAGTGACAGTGTGCACGCTACTGAAGGGGAGAGGAGACGAACCAAATGCCCAATAAGTTATAGAGTCATTAAGGTGCGGTCCAGCAATAAAGATGCAGAAAACAACAACGACAACGACGACGACGACAGTACAACCGTTCATTCTGATGATTGCTACTTTTCTGACGGTTGTTCTTATTTACCCTTAAGGATGTGGGCATTTGCTAAACGCTGTTTGTGTCCATCTTACAGCGGAGAAAGGAGGGAGGAAAGTGAGAGGGAGAGGGAGGGAAGAGCAAGAGTGTTTTTTAATAGTGTCAACATGCAGCGACCAGTGGACCAATCTGCTTTTCACCACTGCTTGGAAACAGGGTCCGTCTGTGCGAGGAAACTCCTCAAATTGTGGCGATTTATAAACGTATTTACTGGTGACTTGCCTCGCACTTCATGCATTTTTTGTCTTTTAAATTATCTGGCTTTTGTACTCGCGGTGATTGCCAGTATGGTGCTCTTTGTAGCCACGTACAATGGCCGGCTGTCCAGTGTGGCTAGCGTACCACTTTGTGAGGACGTGGGAGTGCTGACAGTCGTGCCCACAGAGGTTACACTCAGTTTGGCTTCCATCATTCTGAACAGTTTGTTCGCTTCTCGTTTTGCCCTCCGTGCTGTGCGATTCGAAAACACCGGGAGTTTACTGTGTCATCTCTTTGTTGTGCTTGTACAGGCAAGTTGCGCAATTTACTACATACTCTCGGCCAACCAGGAAACTGCAACTTATCGCGTACAGGTATGGTCAAAATCCATGTTCGGTATCAGCACTTTGCTGCTGTTGTCTTCCTGCTTCATGTACGACCTTGTGTCAAGAACGTTTGGCTGGCGGATTTTCATGAAGGGCATAACGTTCTCAAACATTCTGCGGCGCCACAAACTACACATGTACGTACAGTCATGTGCGCAACTAGATCTTGTCAGCACTACGAACATCACGATTGTTGGACCCTTTCTTGCATTAGGCGAGGGAGAGAAATGGGTCAGCTTGATTTCAAGCCTTCTTTCAATTGTGCTGGCATACGCCCTCACACCGCTGTGCAAGAAACAGGCACAGTGGTTTCTCGCTGTATTTGCAGTTGCTACTGCGGCGTCGGCGGGCTTCAACAGCTACTTGATTGGCTGTGCATTCTCTAAGTATATACTTTCAAGTGCACATTTGGGCAATGCAAAGAGCTGGATACTCCTGGAAACGCTTGAACACTATCAAGAAGAACGTGGAACCAACCACATCGATCAGGTAGCGCTCCCGAATCATTGTATAAATGGCCGTGCATGGGGCATGAACTCATCCGGTGGCAGCGTGAGCGGTTACCGGACCATTTACACAATGTTGTCGGCAAACATGTGGGAGACGCATTACTATCGCGAGAGCACTCATATGCATCCATCTCTCCTCCCTGGCGCCTGTAAAGCAGCGGGTGGCACCGTACCGTGTTGCCAAGGGCGCATCTTAAACCGCCCACTAGACGGTTTGAGGTGCTTTGACGTGGGCTTTTTGTTGTTCCTTATGTGTTTTGTAGTAATTGTGCGTATCGTCGTGGTAAAGCTCTGGTTGCTAACAGGTGTGAAAGATGGGGGTAGGAGCGTTGCACCCTGTCCAGTGCGAGCAGGACAAGGGACGGTCGAAGCATGTGGAAGTGACGAGGGCGGCGTATAGTCATCGAGTTGCAGGCGATTGGCCGTGAGAGTTGGGATCCAGCAGTGTTTACATCTCTCAGTCCCTTCCGCTTCTCCAACGTCCGGCTGGTGTGTGTCGCCGTGGGGTTTGGCACGCTCGTTCTGCGCTTTTGATGATTTTTTGATTTTCAAGGTGGTCACAGCAGGTTGTCACTCTGCAGTGCAGGTTCAATTTCACAATGGATGAGGAACGGCGGAGTTTCCAGATGGAAGGGTGTGGCTATTATTGTGGTGTTTTTTTTTGTGTAGTTGTTATTGGTTCCTAATTCTTTTTATTTTTGTTTTTGTTTTCTCTGTTGCTTGTGCCTGTTTGTTTGGCTATTTGCTTGTAGTATTTTTTTTTGTTCTTTAGTTGACTTCCCATTGATGATTTATTGGTTGAGTAAATAAAAGTGGCCACCTAACAAACTGGCCATTGTGTCAAACGGCGCAGATGAGTATAGCCAAGCGTGCCTTATCTTGAAAATAAATATCTGTAGGGGTATTGTGGCATTCGCTTGCGCGCGAAATTGATCGGGGTTTTCGTTGATCATGAGATTTCCCCTTGTGCTCATTGGTGCTTACACCACGTTGTATCACTTATATATTGCACGAATGCGTTTCGTCGCAGTTCGTGCTTCTCTATCGACATTTTTACACCGCCCCCATCGTGCCTTTGAACACAAGCCACCTTTTACATGCAATCGGTGCACCTTGTGCGAGGATGAAGACAGAACATAGCGGTAGGCCCCTGACCCGTTGGGCCTGAACCCCTCACACGTGCTTGTTCCTTAAGTCTGCGGAGTGTGCGCGGTTACTATTATTGACGTCTCTTCATTTATTTGTTTACTTATAGTTGTTTGACGCACCTAACACAATTGCGGAGGGCAACGCCAGTGGAGTCGTAGTGCTAGTGCGAGAAAGAGGTATCCGTTATAGACGAGACCTCGTTTACCTGTTCGCTCGTATTGTGCATGCCTACAACTGTATGATCGTTAGAGAGATATGATATGGCGACTGTGTAACGTTCTTTTACAGCGACGTGTATACTCTGACCTCACTGGCGGCGAACTCATTCGCCAGACGGTAAAAGCTCATCGCCGATTGACTCGTAGGTTCGCAGAGCGCAGGCAGCAGGAGGGAACAAATCCATCCCATAAGGCTCAGTACATCACGGCGTACATAGAGTCGCAGAGCGTTCAACTCGCACGTGAGCGGCGGATGAGGGAGACTGCTATTGATGAGAGGGCTCTACTGAGTGCTGTGAAGGCAGCATCTTTGTCATTAACAGAGCCTAATAGCAATAGTCGAGGTGGTGGTGACGTGATAACAGCGAGACATGGGTTGAGCGGGGTATCTTCTCCCGTTGTGGCAGATGGCTTCGGTTCGTGGCGTGATGGGTCACCTGCGGTTGAGCGTCAGCTTCATTCGTTGGACCGCAACCTTCATTGCATAGTCCGTGGCGCCACGACGCCGCCTGCATTCTCGCCAGAGGCCTTGCTTCGTCGAACGCCCACGCAACTGGTGTCCGTCCAGAGATTGCTTGGACGCATCAAATGTGGAGCTCCTGATGGCCGTGCGTCGGGTGTGTGGTCGAACCGTGGGGTGAAGGAATTTACTCGTGAGCTGTCGTTCTGCGCGCGGTCTGTGTGCGGTGCCAACGACGAGGCAATGGTTTCTCTACTTGGTGTTATTATACAGGCCACCGCAAAGCAGAACTGGGCTTTGGCGTTTCAGCTTTATGGCAGTTGCGTTCTGCCTTGTCTTGACGCAGTGGCAGCAGGAAACACAAGAGACCGATCAACCTCATTCTTGTTGTCTGTATTGTGCGAGTCTGTTCGCTGCTTCTGTTTAGCCCCTAACGAAGTGTGTGGCGGCTCGTATCCTCCTTTCGAGACGGTCTCGAAGTTGCTGAAGATGGCGGGTCGGTTGCTGCCAGTCGCCGCAGCTCCTGTCTTCAGTATCATACCTCCAACTGGGAGTGGCGACGGTGATAGGGTGGCTAAAGAGAACGGGAACAATGTTAAGGGGTCTCCTGGGACATGGGAGGAGGCACTGGCATTGGTCGCTCTATTCCAGCCACATGGTCAGAAGCGGTTGTATCTTCCTGCTTCTGCCTGGGGACAGTTGATTAGGGCGGTAGGACGCACCGGTGCGCCATTGTGCAGAGTGCGTGAACTTGTGGACGTTATAACAGATCCTAACAGTGTAAAACATGGGGAGAGACATATGCACGACACTCACGTGTGGAATGCGTACCTTTCGTGTAGCGACTGGTGTCATGCCTTGGAGTTGTTTGCAAATAATTGGCTGCACTATGATGTGAAGGAGACAGCCGCGACGAGTGCTGCTCTAATGGAATCGCTGTTGCACAGCAAGCAGTGGGAGCGGGCGCTGGGTGTGTTCAGGCGACTGAAGAGAAAGGAAGGGCAGTTAATTGTAGGTACCTCTGCCGTCTACGCCGCTGTATTTCGTGCACTGGGAATGCAGAGGGACTGGGAGGCGACAACAAAGCTATTAGTCGACTTTGAGGGCTTTCTTGCTCCTCTCGGGGTTCCATTCGAGTCATGGAAGTCATCCCGGTTACACGCAGTTGTGAGGGATGACAATAGTGCTTGCCATCATGAAGATGAGAACGTGAAGGGGAAACGGCTACCCGTTAGTGATCACGAGTTTGACGCGTGGTTGGCATTCGCATATGAGCTCCGTGAGGCGTGTGGAGCCACAGAGGAGCTGGTTCGATCTGTCGAAACGGCCCTTGTTGCGTGTGACCCTCGAAGAAGGCAGAACAGCTCCGAGGGACAGGCGAGTCACGCGTCACAGAGGAGCTCTGTCACAGCAGAGGAGTTGTTTGACTTTATGTGAGCCATGGGGCGTATTATAATTTATTGTATCGTATCGCGCTGTATTCTTTCTTATTGTCATGTTGTGCTCTAATAATGTTCTTCACACTTCTTGCTGTCCTGTGCTTGTCTTTCAACTACTTGTCCACTGGTCCCTTTTGCTAACTGTTAGGTTGTCTGCGGGTTGATGGGTGAAAATGTGTGGGCGCCCTCATCATTTTTATTTTTTGCTCTTGTTACAGCTGCCCAGTGTCTGACTACATGTCACATTTCCCATGCAAATGTCTTGTTGCCTCTGAGACTGGCACCATTGCTCTTCGCTTCTGTTATTTTTCTTGATGGCATCTAGAGAACGCTGTTGCAACAAATCAGCAAGTGGCAATACGGTTACCTGAATTTATATCTGCGTGTCAAAACACCAGAATTTGGTTGTGGACGCCAAACGTGTGAAACAAGGACGCAACGGCACATCACTGTGAGTGGACGACGGTGTGCGGTTCGAAAGGATGACGGAGGTTAACAATGAAAATTTGCAGGCGCTCCTCACAAAAATTATGTCGACTCGTTTCTGTTCCGGTGAGGACAGCGATGTGAAGGCGTGCTTTCAGAACTTTGTGCCACCGAATCAGAGTAATAGTTGGGTGGAGCAGAGTCTGCATCGTGTTGGGGTTAAAAAGTGTGAGCCGTACACTGAGGCCTTACATCGTTGCATGGGGAACGAAAAGAAGCACGCAGTGGTTCTGAAGGCAGCTGCCAGTGCCCCCGTTTGCATGGAAGAGCGAAAGAAGGCGGCACAATGTCGCCTCTTCCCGGACCGCGACTGCGAGCAGGAGGTCCTTGAAATGTTGTACTGTGGTATGGTTCATCTTATTCAGAAATCGAAGGAGAAGTCTGGGCGACAAACCTTGTAGTGTAGTGTATGTACGTATGTGTGTGTGTTTGGCACCGCATGCTGAGAAATGTGTGGAAGAGGTCTTGGAGAGGAAGTACGGGGGATATGCGCATGGTTCAGTCCAGTATGATGCTGCTTCGATACGGAAAAACAGGCGATCATCTTGCAGCCATTGTGTGTGTGTGTGTGTGTGTGTGTGGTATTCTGTTTTCTTCATTTCCTGCATCTTACCACAGCCGTTGCTATCGTCTTTGATTCTCTTCTTGGGTCCATTCGTCTAATTGGCCCTTCTTTTCACGTTGGTTTACCTCTTACTGGCCTGCCGTTATGTGGTTGCATGTAAAGGGATACCTGCAGGTATTGTTGTCGTTTGTAACGTGCTCTTCACAGTCTTTCTACGTCGTAGTTCGTCTCGCGCATCTTCGATGGCTCCGGTTACATGTTCAAGGCGTGCTCACAGAAATATATCTATTGATTTTGTTGTTATTTTCCTTTCTCGCTGTACGCATCCGTTTCTATATGAGTTTGCGTTGTTGTTTGAAGGGAAAAAGGTAGATGAGCTTTCGAAGGAGAGAAGCGTCGAGAGTCAACGCGACCCCGTCAGGATTTTTCTTCCAAAATACAAAAATTAAAGAAAGATGGGCGTTTAAGTTTATTCTTCGGCCTAAAGCAGGGCATATTTTTCTTAGTCAATTCCCCTCACAAAATAGGCGTACAACAGGGAGCAAGTGCTCGCGTTGTATTTTCTTTCCCTCGCGCCTAGCAGCACGGAATGTTTGCAGCACTGGTGCCTGGATGAGACCTTCCTTTCTCCGCGTCTTGCTGCCGTGTACTATCTAGCACTGTGCCAATTACGCCCCCTGTGCTCCATAAGTACTGCTGTCTTCATTGTTGTTCAACGTCCCACGGCTATGGCCTATCGCAAACATTGCACAATGCATCCTTCACCCCCATTTTTTTTTTTTTTTTTTTTTTTTTTGCCCTTTACTTCATTCCACAGCCGTGTTAGACTGGAGACCTGTGGAACACCACAGTTCTTTAGGCTTGTACAGCACGAGAAGGGAGGATGTTGCCCCCTCGCTCCGTAGAGTCACCTTGCTTCCCCATTCACTCAGTAATCTGCCGGTTTGATCTCACGCCCACAAACAGTAGTGTCAGCAGTATCCTTAAGCGTGTTGACCCACCCAAGGTTGCCCCAGACAGCGGTCACAGATCTGATCAGCGTTCCGCAGTGATGGGTCTTGTGCTGTTCCCTTGTCAGTTGGGTGATCCAACACGTCCAATTGGATGGCCGCCGCTTTCAGCAGAATTGTGCACCGTCGCAGTGAATGATAACTACGTTACCACAGGCTGGCCACGCTGCCCTGTACGTGGCGCGAGTCACCGCACACTCGCGGGACTTCCGCTATCACCATACCTTCAGAGGAAGTCTGATGGTTCCATCTGCGAGGATGCACCTCTTAAGGTTAACATTGTCAGCCATGGCAAGTGGGTGGCGACATTGCTGCTGGCGTGGTGTAGTGTGGTGGATGTGGATACCGTGGTTCAGTGCACAGTGACAGAGTTGATGGGACGCTACCGAAGGCAGCAGCTTGGGGATGTTTCGCGAAGCTTGTCGGTGTCTACTAACCTTACCATGGCTTCCTCATCCAGCGACACCACTCTGAATTTAGATGACCCGAACGTTGATGTTGATAGCGGATGGGTAGACGCTGTCGAAACAAAATGCGATAGGGCTTGTCCGCAGGGCAACAGCGCAGCTCCGCGCCCTACTGGTGTTATTGTGGGATTGGAAAATGACGCCGGCGTCGACGAGGGCGAAGCTCTGGTTACACTTCGCTGTCCCCTTAGCTACCAGCGCATGAAGACTGCTGGCCGTGGTCACCTCTGCACGCACCTAACATGCTTCGATGTAGGCACGTATATTGTTTCGTGCCTTAACAGCAACGCTTGGAATTGCCCCATCTGTGATGGCCCAGTTTTCATCCGCGATATTTGCATAGACGACACACTACAGTCAGCGCTTGAAGCGCTTGACACAGATGTTTACTCGGTACTGCTTCTTGGCCAGGGGTACAGACAGTGGCGCAGTGTTGGGTCCACTCCGTGTGTGACTGCAGTCTGCCGAACGGACAAGCACGGAATGAGCGAAGAGGGGCAGACGAAACACGTTGAGACACTTGCGGACGCCAACGCTTGCGATGATGCGGAGTGTGTCGTCAACACTGCGTGTGCATAGTGTTGAATCTATGCCGGGTGCTTGTGGCAAAGGGGTGCAGACAATATATCTTGGTACTTCGTCTCAGACCTGCAACGGTAGTTGTCATTACCGTGGTCGTTGCAGGAGAGGACGTGGAATGCACCACACGCACACGAAACCCGTCACTCACGTTGTCGTGCTCGACCGTATTTTATGTGTCATTTGGAATATTTATCACTTTTTTATTTGCTGCAGTGTCTGCGCGTGCACCCCATGGTGAGGGCTACGCCAGCTTCCGTCCATTGCTTTCCCGTTATTATTGTTAATATTATGATTTGAAAACTCTACTGATATTAACAATAAGCACTTGAATATGAGTTGTACGAGATGGCGTTTTTCTCTCTTGCTCAATTTCTGTTTTGTGTGCAGAGAAACATAGCAGTGTGCTTTGAAGTTAGTGTATTCCTTTTGTGTGAAGCGTGTTATTGTAGAGACGTTATTAGCTGCTTTGAGTGAAGGCCATAGAAGGGAGAGAATTTTCATCGTGACAGTTGAAAACAAAGGCAAAAGGGATTTCTCCCGCCGCTGTCACTATGCTCGAGCCAACACAAGTGAAATTTGACTTTTCCTCGCCTCCACCAGCCGGACCGGGGCGAGCGCAGAGTCCCAACATGCACCCGAGCGACGGGGCGGGTTTCAATTCCAATCCCTCTGGGGGTTATCAGCAGACCAACGAACAAGGCTGGGCGAATACGCAGCAGCAGGACAACGGCCCCGTGTACAAGGGCGCCCATCCCGTCGCCGCTGGGTTTCATGTGGCTTTCAAGATCGCCGCATTGCTGACGTTTATACTTGGTGGCATATTCAGTTCCAATCGAGTTCTCATTTTTGTGATTACCATCCTATTCGTATCGGCCGATTTTTGGACAACTAAGAACATTAGTGGTCGTCTGCTTGTAAGTTTGCGATGGTGGAACGAGATCCGCGAGGATGGATCGTCTCACTGGGTGTTTGAGAGCGCGCCTGATATTGAGAACCGTGTGAATTCTTTTGACAGATGGATTTTTTGGACAACAACGGGGGGGAACTTTGCCTTCTGGGTGCTGCTTGTCCTGTTTAATTTCATGTCCATGACGCAGTTGCCTATGGCCATCCTTGGCGCTGTGCTAGCTGGTGCAAACTTTGTGGGATTTATAAAATGCAGTCAGGATGCAAAAAAGAGGATTGCGCAGTATATGTTTTCTCAGGCCACTAAGTAGGTGGGCAATATCGGGAACGTGTGCAAAGAGTTAACCCTGCCGTTCCCTTCCCCATGTGAAGATAAACAGGTGCTTAGGAAAGATAAGTAATGGTGGGGTGTGTGGAGTAGGACAGGGGGGTTTTCAGTGCCATCGACAGTAAAATGAAGAGGGAAGGTCGAGGGAGATAAGGAAAGAAGGTGCTGCACTAAGCGACGTGCATTTTTTTTTTTTTTTTTTTTCTGTTTTTTGTTTTCATTTCTCTTGTTGTTATTGTTGTTGTTCACAAATCAGCATTAGCGCTTACCTTATCATGTCGGGTTCCTTCTTGCTTCATATTTATAATTTCCCTTTTTATTGTTGCCCTCCTCTCTTCTCCTTTCCATTACTACTACTACTACTTTCTTTTGGCGTTTTGCTGCATGTTCGGACCGGGTTGCGGATAAAAGTAGCTGTTCGTGACAAGTGCAAGTGAGAAAGCGATTGCTATTTTAGACAAAAGGGACTTTTGGGAGGCGGAGCGGGGCTGTAAGAGGCGTGTTGGAAGATGAAACGAAGAGGAAAAATAACGCTCCACTTCAGGGGACGAAGTACTGCTGCTTACCTCAGGAATATCTCAGAATCAAAAAGAAGGCATGATAGGTGTGTAGCCCTTTTGTCTCCCTCTCTCTCTTTCACACACACACGCACACACGCACTCTTACATACGCAAAAGCACACCAACACCATCATGCATCTTTTTTTTTGTTTTTTCTTTCTTCCATTTTTACCTCCCCCATTTTGCTTCTCTGCCAGCTTTTCATTCTTCCTCGTCCCCTCATGCGTACAGCCAGGCTGAAAATGTTCAACTCCCTGAGGTGAAGACGAAACAAAAAGGGGGAATATCAGCGACTTGGTTGTTCACGTCGCGTCGATTTTCATTTTCTTCTCGCTGGCGTCAGGCACTCCGACTTTCGCTGCTGGCTCCCTCCTCTGCTGCATTTTTATATATCTTCCACTTCTCTCTCCTTTTCTCTCATCCCCACGTTGTCGCTTTCGCTCTTTTCATTCGCTAGCCGCGGTTTGCTGTCCGTACGTTTCGCACCATCCTTCTAAGGCACCACGCATTCATCCACCCACTTCCCACTTCTCCTTGACACCTCATCGGCAAATTTGCCACACGTAGGACCTCAATTGTCTTATTTCTTCTTTGTGTGTGTGTGTGTCTGTGTGTGCCCACACCAGGATGTTCAACGTTTTTTTCTTCTTCGCCTTTTTCTCACTCTTCGTTGTTCTTCTTTTTGTTAATGCTGTTACCGTCGCTTACGCAATTCTCTTCCGCTGGTGGGTCGTGCAGACTGCCATAAAAAGAGTGAGCGGCAACGGTAGTACAAGAAGCTAATTCACGTTGATTCGGTAATATTGTGACAGGTGTGTTGTTTGTCAGGTAACCAAGAATTACTGAGAAGACAAAACAGTAAAAAAAAAAAATAAGTAAAATATTAAATAGGCGCACAGTTTGGTACAAGATTGGTTGCCAGTGCGTTTTCTTATCTGGTTTTTCAACCCCTAAAGACACGGGGTGGTGTGGCCGAAAACACTGCAAATAACGACACGGCACACGCAGAGTGGTAGCAGAGCTTTGGGGCGATGATTCGCCGCCGCGCCTGTTGGGGCCTCTGCAAGGGGTCTCAGGGATCTGCGGTGTCGGGTTATGAGCGAAGACACCAAAGTGGCTTACACACCTTTATCCGGGATTCAGTTCCTTCCAAAAAACAAACCGAAAAGCAGCGTGATGGCGCTTTCGCTAATGCTGCCGTTGATGGCAGTGGTGCCCACGGTGCCGCCGTATTTTCTGATTGGGCGGCGAAGATGCAAAAGGAGCTTTTTGGTGAAACGGATCCTTTAGGTGGGCAGGCACACAAGGATTACTACCGCGACCCCGCCCGCGGCTACAGCCCACAGTACGCTCCACGCAACTTTGCTGATGGTGGCGCCATATCGTATCACCATATTCAAAGTTCCTACGAGTACGAGGAGGCCAAGTACCGCCGCGTCTGGTTGGATCATGACGTTTCTCGGATGAAGGATGACTTTCATGAAAAACGCACCGCTTTGCGTTCAATGGGAAGCGCTGGGGAGCGCGAGGAGTTTACGCGCGATTGTGCAGCAACTTACGGCGTAGCTAATCTAGTGCGCGAAAGCCAAAGCATTCATCCGATACAGCAGTTGTATCACAGCACGAGTACGAGCAGCACGTCTCTCAAGCAACAGTCTGTTGCGGATCGCCATTCAGTAGCCGAACAGCAGCTTCTTCCTCCAGTTTCAATAAGTATGGACCGCACCTCGCTCGCTGATGCCCACCAGTTGAAGGTAGAAAGCATGAGTGATGATTTTGATGCAGAGGGTCTCTGCGCCGCCCATGGCCTTCGTGATAAAGAGCGATACGACTTCACGGTCCTACAGAGAACTTCACGAATTCCATTTCAGGGCTACGACATGGATCGCTTCATTGCACAGCAAAAGGGGACCCCTTATGGGGCACAGCTTTTGCCTGCCAGTGCCGCGCCATCCACAATGGAAGAGGCACAAAAAACACTTCGTGGCGCTTCCGGGTCAGCGTCGACGGTGCCATTGCTTGATGCTGTTTCGCAGAAGATTTACGCGCGAAATACAGTCGTGGACTCCCCTGTTGTGGGGGAACAGTTGACACAAAAGATTGTTGAAGCGATGCACGCCAGTTTAGATGCGGACAACCGGCGGCGTGAACAGGAGCGTGCACAACGCTTTGGCCTTGGGCGGCAGGGAGCGTTGGTGCACGACGCCGGCCCTGACCAGCGAAAGATAAATAAGCACACTAATGATGAGCGGCTGCTGGATGCTCTGCACTTCAAATATAACGCCTACCGTAAAACACCAGCAGATGAGCATTGGAATCCGTACATACGACGGGATACAAGGAACGGTGTGGGACACTTGCTTAATAATAGGTTTGATATTCTTCGGCGCGAGCACCGACTGTCAAGAGGTGAGCAGGACTTGACCGAGCGTAATGTTATTCACTACGGCACACCAATTTTGCAGACGATTGACGAATTTGTGTTTCGCCGCCGTAACGCACGTGGTGAGCGACCTTTAGACTACTTTAAACCCTTTCCGGACTTCCGTTCATTGCGACTGAATCGCATGTACCGGGACGTTGAAGGGTTTTCACTCATGAAGCAGCGCCCTGAGTTCCTCGAGTGGGAGCTGTTTACGCGCTATCGACAACATCACCAGCAGCGCCGCCGTCTTGCGCTTCTACACGGTTTGGAGCCTGTGGCAAATGAAACGGTACAGGAACGAGACGCACGCCGGGCGAGGCTTGATGAGATTTGTGAATGCACACCGTTTGACGAGAGTGAGATGCGTTTGAAGGACGAAGAGATGGCTGTAAGTGTGGAAACGCTGCGGGGGTGGTTTGGTGTTTACATGCTTCCATCACCTTCTGTTGTGGAGGCGGTGGTGGGGCGCTCGACATCGGTAGGCCTGCATCTTTACCACCTGGCAGATGAGCTTGGGACAATGGACACTAGAGAACATGTCATGAGCAGCCGGTACTTTAACCGGCTGCTGCTATTGGAGGCGTATCAGAACCGCGTTGGCCGCGGTTTCATGGGCAGTGTGTCTGGCAAAGCACCGGAACCTCACATTGCCTTTGAGCAATCTCCTGAAGTGCTGCGCCATTTTACTGCCGAAGAGCGCGCCATGTACGAGCAATACGTAAAAGAGCAAACTTCTCGACAACTCAATGAGTGGGCCACCGCAATGCGCCGTCGTCGGTGGTTGCCTGAGCATCAACAATACGGCCACGTCGCTGCGCACGGTGTGGAAGTGCCTGTAGTGGATGTGAAGCACAATGAAACAGGCTCTGTTCTGACAATCTCAACAAAAGCCTTTGAACAGGAGCTAACCGCCGCTAAAGCGAAGAGTGATCAGACAATTAAAGTGGACGGACAGACGTACTTGCTGTGTCCTGAGTCGGAACGTCGAGTGGTGCCGCTTTCTATAAAGTTAGAGTCGGGTGAGATGGTCGATACCACCAGTGAGCATTTTGATCAGTGCGAGCCCGAGGTTCTTTCCCAGGATCTGAACCACATGCTGAACTACGGTATCGCAAGCTACCCCTACAATCGCGGTAACTATGTGGAGACGCAGGATGCAATATGGGAGGAGCAGACGGCCAAGGGTGAGGAAGGCTGGTCGCCTGCAACGCACGCTGATGGCCTGCGCGAGGGGCTTCCTGTGCGGGCGCGTCGTCACGTTGGAATGGCAAGTAGTGGGCCACGTGTTGTAAGTGATCTACACCGTGCCATTATTTTGCAGTATCATCGGCAACCCTTTTTTAATCCTGAGCCACGACTAGTTCGGGTTGCTTTTCAATCCGACGGTGCGATTGTTGACGTTCCGCTTTCTGATGTGGTAATTTGGCAACGGCGCTACCACGGCCCCGAGCGTACTGTTGGTGATGAATCGCGTCGTTATAGCCCATCAAGCCTGAAACGCTACATTGATGTGGCGGATCCTTTTAACGAAAAGAATAGCAACAAGTCACATTTCCTGGACAAGTATGAGGTTCCGTGTACTTTGGAGACAATGGGCGAAAAATATCGCACAACTAAGCAGATCACAGAAATTGATGCATGGACTCGACATGATGTTTCTCGCTCTGACAACCATCGCCCGCTCAGTATTTCACACCGCCGAGACTATATACGGCAAGGTTACATGCACCGCTTCACGCCTTGGGAGTGGATTGCCGTTCAGGAGGGCGATCAGCCCCTCATCGCCGAGCAGATACGACAGGACGATATCGGTGCAAGCTACTTCTTTTCATTGAATCGCTTCTGGCGATATAAGGCATCTCCTCATGGCTACCTTCGTCACTTTGACAATGAGGTGCGTGACATGTTGCAGTTTGTGGACGGAATCACCCCGTGGAAGCAGGCACAAAAGATTCGTACCTATTGGGAAGTACGTACACACCACCCAATGCCCCAGTTTAATAGGCCGGAGGTGGCAATGCACCGCAACACCATGGGCCTGCTTCCCTCTCACCTCTGGGAGACGGACAAGAAGACTGGCAAGGTGCGTGCTGTCAGGGATTCTGTGAGGGACTACCAGACCAAGACGCCGTTTCCAAAATGGGTGCAGCTTTAGCGAAGGTGCACGAAACGGCTGGTGGTGGAGGTTTACCGACACCGGGACGTGCTTCGCTGCATTTTGCTTTTGCCGTTATGCGTTCTTTCTTATGCACCTCGAACAACACGGGGTTTGCGCTATCGGCAGTTAACTTAACGTTCCTTCTCGGTTCTCCGTGTTATGTTGCAATCTCATGTGTGAATGAATGAAGGAATGGATGAGCAAAGAGCAGTTTTGCCTTTTGAAGTGGTTGCACGGTGTCTAGTTTCATTCGCAGGCATCTTCCTCAATTGATTATCGCACACTTATTATTATTATTATTAGCTCTTTCCCCTTTTTTTCTTTTTTTTTTTTTTTGCTGGATTGCTGCGCTTCCTCACTACCTTTTTACTGCCCAACATTTCACTCGTTAAATGCCTTTATTTGCGATTTTTACCTTTTTCTTTTTTTCTTTTTCTTTCTTTTTTCCACAATTCTTTTTCAATGTGTACACGGCGAGAAAGTTCATTCGTGTGGACTGATATATCTAATTATCGCTCAAGTAATTCAAGTGTGCGCTTGATTTGTTACCGTTCGAACGCCTCGAGGGAAAGATTGACGAAGCTTCCGGTATCGGAGTATTCGTTATTGAGGCGTGAACTAGGCTGTACGACGTGTTAGCCACCAGCCTCCTAAAGTGAACGTGCGTAAGGGCAAGGGCGAGGGAATTAGGAAGTTCCGCAGGTACGAGGAGGAGGCGGTGGTCTCAAGCCCGGTGACACTAAAGGCCGTGCGTGTGCATCTGCGTGTCGGCGAGTGGTCAATTGGTGGACACAGTTTGCATCATAAAGCACAGTGGTGCGGTGCTGGCATTGTTCGAGCGCGAGACGTTGCGCTGTAACGTTGTGAGTGCGTGCCACTTGTTTTTGATAATCGTTTGGGATTTGTGTAATCGTCTGCACTAACGCATATTTGCTCTGCCCCCTTGCTAGTTTGTGCATGCCAATGACCTCAGCAGCTCCTGTACCATCTAGCGATGCATCTTCTTCGATATTTAAGTTTCTGATTACAACAGACAATCACCTTGGTTTCCAAGAACGCGACTCCCGTCGGGGTGATGACAGTTTTACCACATTTGAGGAGTGCCTTCGCGCAGCACGCATTGAGCACGATGTGGATGCCATTTTGCTCTCTGGTGACCTTTTTCACGACAATAAGCCGAGTCTTGGCTGTCTTTCCCGCACCTGCTCATTGTTGCGCAAGTACGTCATGGGCAACAAACCCATCTCATTCGCGCTTTTAAGCGACCCAGGACGAAACTTTCCTACACACCCAGTTCCACTTGCAAACTTTCAGGACCCAAACATCAATGTGGCCCTCCCGATTTTCACCATACATGGCAACCATGACGACCCCGTTGGTGGGACCTCGTCCATTGATGTATTATCTACATGCGGGCTCGTGAACTATTTTGGCCAGACCTCCTCTCTTGAAGACATTGTAGTAGAACCGGTACTCCTCAAGAAGGGGAGCACTTACGTGGCGCTCTACGGTCTGGGAAATGTCAGAGACGAACGCTTGCACCGCTGCTTCCGAATGAGAAAGTTGCAATTCGTACATCCCAAGCCCGTGAATGGCTGCCGGTGGTTTAAGATCTTGCTCTTCCATCAGAACCGCGGCGTGCGAGGTGGTTCGTCCAGCAAGTCTGGCATCTACGAGTCGATGCTGGAGGGACACGGGCTGGACTTGGTTATTTGGGGTAACGAGCACGAGCAGCAGATGGTGCCCACTCCATCGGGAGGGTTTGATATTGTTCAGCCTGGTAGCACTATTCTTACTTCCTTGTCAGATCACGAATGCAACCCGAAAAAGTACGGTATTTTGGAGGTACGGAACAGTTCTTACCGCGTTACGCCGTTCTTGCTGCGCAGCGTTCGCCCTGTTGTTCGACGCAGTGTCGAACTATGGCGTGAAAACCCAACTGGCCGCACACTAGATGCGGTGGAAGATTTTCTCCGAGCCATAGTTGATGATATGATTAAAGAGGCGAGGGAACTTGTCAGTCGCATTCCAGAGGATTTGCTTGCCTTTCACCCAAACATCAAATTGCCACTCATGCGACTCTCCGTAGACTTTACCGATCCCGAGTCCACAAACTTTCCACAGCCAAATATTAATCGATTTGGTCAGCAGTACATGGACGATATTGTGAACCCAAGTGAACTCCTGCGCCCTATTAAACCAAAAATAGAGATGCGTAAGGTTTCTTCCGCAACTGACACTGGCGACGGTGGGCCCGTGGTACCTGTGCCGTATTTCAGCACAGCAGATATCAGAACAAAAGTTGCCGAAGTGTTTAACGCGAATGCCCGTGATGCATGCTCACTTCTTTCTGAGCCAGAGGTGTCTGCTGCTGTCTACGCCTTTGCTGAAAAGGGCGAGCGTGACGCCATTGACGAGCGGATATCTAAGTTGCTCAACCAATGTCAGAAACACGTTTGGGTGAAAATGCTTAGAGGCGACTCGGAGGCTATGCTGAAACCCGAGGGCATATATAATGAGGTTGTCCGGCACAAACAGGAGGTGAACAGGCGGTATGTGGAGTCGACTCGTGCAGGCGACGATATTACTGCGGATCTGGACCGGGTGAATAATGCGGGGCGGGGCGCTGAGACAACGAGTCCCATTCCGTTGGAGGAAATCAGCTTGGGTTCAGCACCCGCACTTAGCACACCCAAGCTAACTTCACTAGAAACTGAATCAAATAGGGCGTGCAAAAGACCTCGTGACAAACTGTTTGATGACGATGATGGTGAGGGAGATGCGCTTCCTGACAGTGGCATTGATAGCGAGCTAGGCGAATCGTTTGCCGCTATCGGTGACCGGACGAATTTAAGTAGAATGAACATGGGCGACCCACAGTATCTTCTGAGAGAGTTGGCAACTTGTGGAAACGGGGGTAAAAGAGCCCGTGAGGGACTGTGCGCAACGAGTGGGGCTGGTTATGATGGCGTATCGACGCCCAAGGACTCATCCACTGCCGCCACAGCTACTAGTCGAAGAAGAGGCGGCGCCAGTACAACCACAACCAAGGGTTCACGGGGACAGAAGGCCCGAAGGGCCCCTGGGGGCGGTTCCAAGTGGCCTGGGACCACTACTCCAACTCTTCAGCTGACGCGCGATCCCGTTTCGGAGGACATTTCAGTATCTGAAATAACTCTCACCAACAGCAATGCTGCTGGTGTTGTTGAGCGTCTTTTCGAATGGGCATCACAGAGTGACTACAGCTAGTCATTCTGCAAGGGTGCACCTTGACATCCTACTCCTCCGTTGATGTGCCTTGCCAAACTACATGGGCAACAGAGCTCTTTTCTTCTTTTGTTGGCGGTGTTGTTAGCGGTGGCGGCGGCGGTTTATTCCTTTGCTTCGAACTAATGTTTTCAATGCGGTACCGAAACTGCCTTATTTGTTCTTTCTTTGCTTGTCTTTCATTTTTTCTTCGCCTATTGCACAGGTACCAGAGGGAGACAAGTGGATCAATGCGAAGGCATGGCGCGTGGTATACAACCGGCATGGGTAATGGTGCACTCTCTGCTAGCTGTCGCACTTTTTACTCTGGTCTAGACGAATCGCGGATTCGGCGCCTCAGAAGTTCCAATGTCATGTTAAACCGACCTCGTGGTCGTGACACGCTATCCATGGCATTCGAAAAGCGTGTACGGTTGGTGCCACTTACGTCGTATGCCGACTTGTACACTCTCCCTTCTTCATCACATTCATCAGTCTCTGCAACCCATACGGGTGAAAATGCGAAAGGGAACGGGGAGAGACCAATGCGAGTTCTGGTGGTGGACTTAATGACATTAGAGGCTGTTGAGGCGCGCGTGCCGTTTCCTAGCTTACACCCACTGTATTACACTGGATGGCCAGGTATGAAGTGGAAATCCACGGAGGATGTGCGGTCATCACCTGAAGTGGATCAACAGTCGCCGTTTCTACACTCTGGTGATGGTTTTGTTTTGCATGCCGCCAGCAGGAATCAGCTACGTCAGAACGGTGATACTACGCTGCTTCGCGGCGCAGTCGAGAAGTGTTCTACACAAGGCCTTGTAGCTCGATTTTCGGTAGCGATATGCATTGATCCATTCCTGGACGTGGAGCGGTTCCGTCGTGAAGAGGCGCAGGTAGAGATGATTTCTGCCTACCGAAACATCCTCTACGAGGCAGCAGAGCTCCCTGGGGGGCCCGCTGATATCCTGCGTGTGCCTGCGCTTTCGTGTGACACATGCGGACGACGATTTATGCACGAAATTGGCAAGTTGAATCAGCAGTCGGTTATTAAAGGCTTTCATCGCATCAGTTCAGCAGCGAAGGAAACCCTCATCGTCAACTCGCGCTTCACTGTTGAGTTGTATGTACTGCCCCATCTGCTGCCACAGTTTGAGAGGGCCTTCTTGGAGGACGCCTGGGAAACACCTGAGTCAACAATATCTCCGGGTCGAACATCTCTATACCCCGGCCTACCACCGCCGCGTAGTCTTCTAGAGCTTGATGGCTGGGTGGGTAAGCGGCCGGAATTAGTTGAAGCAATTAAGACAGAGGGACAAAGCCTGATGAGCGGGACACAGTACGCGTTAGATGGGAGCGCCATCCAACCGCGCGAGGTAATGACTGACATACGCGTTTTTGGGCGGGAAAAGGAGCAGGCAGAAATGCTTCAGCGTGAACAGGAGACCGCGGTCCAGCAGGGATTGGCCGCTGTTGTGCCCGATGGTAGTGCCGTGGCTCCACTCCAACCGGGTATCCAGCAGTCTTAGCTTATGTCACAATGTTTCCGTGTTATACTGGCTGCCAATGGAGCGGCATTCTTGGGCAGCTGTGTGCTCTTCTTTGTGTAGCCATTGTCCGTGTCAGCGATTCAGCTTGAGCTTACTTCACCTCCCTCTTGGAGCGACGTGAATACGGGAGGGCCGTTGGTTTCATGTTGTTTGTTCGTTGTTGTCGTAAACTGCACGCAAAGGTGCCCCGTTGCGCCGCTAATGAAAGCACTCTATATTCCACCGCTCGAGCCACACCCGCTTGACAACTTGACTAGTGTTTCCTGTTGCACATCTCCCACTTCCATTTTGTTCTCCAGTACCATCCATTATGTATATTTTGCTCTTTTATTTTCTTTTCTCTTTTCCTCCCATTCATTGTCGCTGTTGTTGCTGCCACTCGTATTCCTTTCATTGATAATTAATGCAACCCGGGTTGCTGCGCGCGTGGGGACAAGGTTCCAAGCAAAGAACTACGACATTATTATATCTTACAGCTTACCATATTTTCAAACAGAGGCGAATACTGCAGCTAAAAGTGCAGGGAAGTGCTCGCCTTTGGAGTAGTATGAGCACGTCAGGGACATCTCAGCAAATGGAAGTTCCCTATGGGGAGGTGCAGGGATACTCGCCTGGAGGCGTTCCGGCATACAGCAATGGGCATGATATGTACTTTGCCGCTGAACGCAGCATTAACGGAAAATTGTTTTGTGGTTTTAAGTACCAATGCGTGGAATTCGCGCGCCGTTGGTTGTATGAAACAAAGGGTCTTGTGCTTCCAGAAGTGGATTGGGCCGCTAATATTTCATCGCTCCAGTACGTGTTTGATGCACGCACTGCTGAACACGTGCCGTGCCTGCTGGTAAAAAACGGGACGAGTGAGAAACCAGTGGTGGATTCGCTCTTAATTTATCCCGTAGATGAAGATGCACGATTTGGGCATGTTGCAGTTATCACAGAGGTTGGTGAGGACTGGATTCGCGTGGCGGATCAAAATCATCGATTTCACAAGTGGGAGGGGGCTTACTCTGCTCAGCTGTCACTCAAGTCGGAAGGTGGGGCGTGGTTTGTGGAGGATGCCACGCAACACGGTGTTCTACGTCCGTTAGGCTGGTTGACGTTTCCTGGCGTCGGCAACCGGAACCCAAAAGAGCCTCTTGTGCTGCATGAGTCTCTGCATTTCAAACTTCCAGAAAAGCCACACATGCAACGTATCACGTTCACGCCCCAAAAGCGGTTGACGGATTGGCTGGACCTTTCAAACGCAGCGGAGGCCGAATTCTTCAAAACATTTGGCGAAGAGGCAACACGCGGAGGTGTTTACGAGTCCAGCTATTACCTATTCAACAGGGAGCTGCACCTTGATTGTGTGCGTTACGGCTCCCAGCTGCACGGTTTCTTTCTTGAGGCCACGGAACAGGTGCTGCAGAATGATGAGATGTTGGAACGGTTCCGTATTCCTGAGGAGTACTGGCCACGTCTTCGTCACTCGTGGAAAACACAGCGGCACGCCATAACTGGCCGTTTTGATTTCGCTTTTGATGAAAACTTGCAACAGTTCAAATGCTTTGAGTACAATGCAGACAGTGCTTCTACACTATTGGAGTGCGCCAGTGTGCAAGAAAAGTGGGCACACTCCGTCGCATTGGATGACGGGGAGACGTATAGCAGCGGACGCTATATGGCCGCTCTTCTTGTTTTCGCCTGGCAAAGAACCGGGCTCACGGGACGTGTACACTTTCTTGTGGACAATGATGGCGAAGAGAAGTATACCGCGCTCTACGTTATGGAGAAGGCTCGCGAGGCTGGACTCGACACCAAACTCTGTGTGATGTTTGATGAGTTTCGCTTTGACGACAATGGTGTTGTGATTGATTCCGACGGAGTACCCGTGAGGGCTGTGTGGAAAACGTGGATGTGGGAAACAGCCATCGCAGATCATGCTGCTGCACGAGCAGAGCGTGGTGCGGACTGGAAGCCGACGCCAAAGGACAAGGTCAGGTTGTGCGATATCCTCCTTGGCCCAGACTGGGATGTGCGTGTTTTTGAGCCCATGTGGAAGCTGATTCCAAGCAACAAGGCTATACTTCCTATTGTGTACAAGAACCACCCCGATCACCCGGCGGTACTGCCTTCTAGCTACGAGTTGACAGAGGAACTGCGTCGTACTGGTTACGCGCGGAAACCCATCGTTGGTCGTGTGGGACGAAATGTGACGGTTGCCGAGGCGAATGGGGAGGTTTTGGCGGAGTCTGACGGCAATTTCAGTAACCGGGACATGGTTTACCAGCAGCTGTTCCGCCTGCCTGAGAGGGGCGGCTTTTACGCCATTCTCGGCGGCTGGATAGTTGGTGACTGTTATGGGGGAACAGGTATTCGCGAAGACAGAAAAATCATCACTGGTCTTGAGTCACCTTTCTGTCCAATACGTGTTAACGTGGCGGCCGCCTCTACTTGCTTCCCTAAGCAGTCACAGAAATAACCGTCTCAGTGAGACCATACAGGCCGGGCTGGGGGAGGAGGGGGAGGGAAAATAAAGTAGGGAAAATGGCGTAGAGCATTCGCCGCCCCCGACTCTCCCCCACTCTCCTTATTTACCTGATGCTGCTGCTGTTACAAACCGCATTGCACTGTTTCCCTCTTTCGTGACTTCCCTTTTTCTTTCTTCGCTTTCCTTTTTTTTTTTTTTTTCCACTGTTGCCTCCAACATTGTTCAGTTGCCAATTCACGACACTAAACGCATCAAATCCCTCACTTTTCGTAAAATTTATGTTTTCATCGAATGAGACTTTGCCTCGTATTCTGCGCGTCAAAGATGAAAGTGAGTTGCACCGACATTTACAAGGGAGAAAAGTGACAAAGGCCGAAAACGTAACTGCAAGGAAGTTTTTTATCTCTCAATATTATAAATAAGCCAAAAAAAAAAAAAAATGATAAAATAAATACGGAATGGGAAAGGAACAAAAAAGAAAAAGAGGGAAAAGCAACAGCACGTTCAAAAGTAGAAGAAAAAAAAACAAAAAAAGAAAAGAAAAGAATAGCGAGGAAGTCCTCTATACGGGATCATACGGTTTTCAGTCCTTATTTCCTTCTCTATTTCGTTTGCTTTGGACTTCTTTCATGCTGCCACGGGCCCCCATGCACGGTTTTTCGTAACGTCAGGGGTAGTTAATTGCATTGAGGGGAGTGATGGCCCCATCGAGGAGGTATGTTTGAGTTGTTTGGAAGGAAGGTGTGGTTCTTCCCATTGGTTAATGAAAAAAATGGAGAATCTCGCCTGCAAATGAGTTGGAAAAGTGGGTGGTGGAGTGGAGGAAGAAGTGGGAAAACGCGGGGGAAAAAATCGTGAAGGACTGGTGCGGTTAACACCAAGAAGGAAAACCGTTTTACCTGAATATGTGTCCGGTCGGAGTCCTCCGGTGTGGGGTCGCCGTTGAGTTTTATTACTATTTACTCGTGTCTATTCGTCGTGAGCGGGGTGTGGGTGCAGGAGCATCTGGGCTGTGAGAATAAATTAGCACGAGGTTGATCACCCAGTAGCAGAACGTAGAGAAGGGGCGCTGGGAAGGCAGTTTCACGCTCCCCTAGCCCTTGTTCACCAATGTTCCATTTTAAAATCTTGCATTCCTGCAACGAGATATGCCTTGCTGTAGAGAAGAGTTAGTCCCATGAGAGAAGCCGTCATTGGCTTCGTGCACACGAAAAGACCTGGTTATGCTCTCGCCACATAAGGGCTCCAGCGCTTGCCGTGTAAGTTACTAGCAAGCAGGAACGATTTGCTGCCTACTACTACTACTACTACTACCACTACTACTCTTATGTATAGTTTTCAACAACTGTTTGGAGGATGTTCGGAGTTTGTCAGTTGTCAGACAATGTGCCACTATTTGTCGCGCCCGCATCACTTTGGACGGCCTTAAGGGAGGGTTTGTGGTGACAGCTCGTAGTGTTATTGTTACTACTGTTATTTTCCTCTTATTTTTAACAATCGAATTCAAAGTGACGTTTTTTGTTTCACGAATGGGCCATCTCTGCATTCCTCCGCAGGTCCTGTCAGGCAACGTTGTGCTTAGGGCGGGAGCATGCGGGGTTGGGCGCTTTTGGGTACTGGCATGCGATCACTGAACCGTATGCACCGGCCACAGCAGCGGGATGAAAAGAGCAGCTGGTCTGCAGAAAGCAGCGCGGCTGCCCATTCTCCTGTTTTCACAGTACTTTACGTGTGCCGGCAGTGAAAGAAGAGGATCACAGTCCACTTGTCTGGTCTACATATGTGTAAGAGGGCTTCACTGGAGGTACCGCTTTCTTTTTTTCTGCCCATGTGCGTGTGTGACAATGGCTGTGGGGTGCTTCTCTCATTTGTACCGTTCCAATGTCTAAAAGAGAACACACCTCACTGTGTGGAACTTTTGACAGCACTTACAAGTAATAAACAAGAATGAAAGGGGCACTCATTTTGCAGACAATAGCCTCGTTTCTGTGCTCAACTGTCATGTATGTAATCAAATACCTGAAGATGTTTGGATGTTTGCTCCATCTTTCGCATATGTTTTCTTTCTTTCTTTTCTTTTTTTTTTCTTTTTTCTTTTTTTTTCAACTTTTACTCGTGGCAGTTTTAACCGCTGCTTGGAGTCAAGTTTTAGGTAAACCAATTCCGTTCTCTCGCCATCTTGCAGTTGCGTTCACATTCGTGTTGTAGGTAGGGAGAGGGCTTCAAAGGAAATTGTTACCATTGCGAGAGTGAGCGGCAAAGGTCAAAAAGTGGTCCGCCTTAGAGTGAAGGGTGAGCAGTTAAGGCAAATAAGTAATTGGACATCGCCTTCTGTGCGTGCCTACGTGCGTGGGTACGAGGAGGTGGGTAAAGGAGAGAGTGGAGGAGTGCGAAAATTGCATCTGGCACCGGGACATTATTGCGCCAAGTGATACGGTGGCGTTATGGCGTCCGCTGCAACTCTATTCCAGCGCAACAAGCGTATCTACATTCAGGAGGAGGAGAAGCTTAAGAACTTGATCTCTGACGAAGCATTTCAGGAGAAGTTTGGGCAATGGCTTGAAAGCACAATCACACAACTTGATGTGCAGTATGAGCTCTGTGAGCAGCAGTTGGCGGAACTGCAGCAGAGCGTTGCGGTAGAGGCTGGCAGTTACTGGTGCAGCAAAACGATTATCAAGCATTGCAACCTTCATATGAATGAGAGCCGACTCGTTGCCGTAGGTGTAGACATGGAGGAGCATGCGAGTCTTCCGGATGTGGTCAACCTTGTATCCTGCTTGCAGCAACTGAAGACACAGTCCTTCATCACGCGGAAACAGGAGCATTTCATTGAGCAGTGTGAATCACAGTTCAAAAACGTAGTGTTTGAACCGCGCGAACTCGTCTGCATTACAAACGCCCTTCAGATCAAGCTACGTGACGTATGTAATGCATGGGGTGTGTTCAACAAACTCTCTGATTTTCAAAATTCCATCGAAACGCTGTCGCCTGATGTCAACCGTTGCGAACAACTTTTGGAGGCGAGCATCGTGAATGGCGAAATGGCCCTCGCAGAGGAAATTTCTGGTAGGCAGCTAGAGATATTTGAACGGATTCTCCGTCTCATTAATGACCAGTACCCCGTTATCAGGAACTATTATACGGAGTCGTGTGATAGCGACAAGCGGCGACGGTGGGAGATATTCCGGATGGCTGACAAGGACATTTCAACTGTCATTGAAGGCAAGTATCGACAGATTGAGGCCTGCGAAGAGGACTTGATTAAGATAAAGGAACAGATTGAGAACTACAACAATGATGACTCGCATCAGCGTAAACGCTACGAGACGGATCGAAACATATCGGATGAGTTTCTGCAGAACAATAAGGAGAAGCAACAGAGCGTGTGGAACCGTATGTTCGAGTTGTTTAAGGAAGTGCAGCGGTGCCAGGAGGAGCTCTCAAAGCTTGCAACAAAGCGCCGGAGGGAGATTGACCGTCGGCTAGAAATGGAGGAGCAGGAGGCACGCCGGCGCAGTGGGCATGAGGCCTTCATCAAGGCAGCTGCCGAGCATGCTCAAAAACTACAACATATGATTAATAACGCGTTAGAGGCAAAGGATATTGCCATTTCACTGAACAACTTTGTGCTCGATGGGTGCGACACTATTGCGGCGAAGTTTGATAAGCAGCAGGATGCTTTTGGTGAGGTGTTGCGCGTGGTGCAGAATCATCACTTTAAGCGATTTTCTGATTACTATCTTGCAGCCAGTCGCTTTATATACAGAAAGGAGCGGCGGTTGCAGCAAATTGAGGAGGACATTAAGTCGAATGAGATGCGGCAGAGTTTGTGTCAAGAGAGCTTCGACGTCAATGCAAAGACTTATGCAGAACTGAATAAGGGGCTTTTGCTAAAGCGACGTGAGCTGGCACAGGAAGTGCTGAACATACGCCACAGGTTGGAGAGGGCAGAGAAGGACATTGAACACACCCTCCGCTCGCTGCGCTTCTCTGGCGTGGAGTACATTCACCCGCGCGATATTGTTGAAAAAGTCAATCTCAATCGGTGCTCTACGATTTTGGATTACCGCGAGTTCATGCTGCCCTCCGTTCCGTATGATGAGAAGGTTGCTGCGGAGGAGGCGGAGACTCTTTCGCGAATTCGTGAGATATTCAAACTTGAGAGTGAGCAGCGTGCCAAAAACAGACGTGTGCTTCTTCCTCAGCTTATTACGAAGCATCCCACGCCACTGCAGCGCAATGTAGACATGATGCTGTCGAAGCGGACGGAGGAGGCACAGGTGAACACCTACCCGCCTCCACAGCTACACTCAAAGTTTGTTCCACAAACTGCCACCCTTCACGAGAAGGGTACAGAAAATATCACGGCTAGTCTTACCCAGCGAATAGAGACAAAGCCATCCGCTCAAGTTACACACCCGTCAACTGCCCACTTAGTTTCCTCTCACGAAGTGAGCACAGAAGCCGTACCTGGAAGGACGGTTGCACCCCAGTCACCAATTAACGCTCACAGGATGAGCACATCCTCTGTGTCCTACACGATGGAAGACACCCACGGTGGTCAGGGGATTGCACGCATGGAGGGGACGACTGTACGCGCGCTTTATGCTTATAAAGCTCGCGCACCTGATGAGTTGTCCTTTGAAAAGAATGACTTAATTGTGTGCGTCTCGCGTGCAGAAGAGGGTTGGTTCAAGGGTGTCTGTAATCAGCGCACTGGTCTCTTTCCAATCAACTATGTGGTTCCTATTGACGAGCGCACCCTCTGATGCCGGTGCCTGTACAATGGAGGAGGCATAGCAAAAGGGGGTTAGTGCATAGATGGGGTCAAAGGCTGACAGAACGAGGCGAGTTACAGCGTGATGAATGCTGCGATTACACGCACATACATATGTACGTATGTCCGTTTGTGTAGATGTCTAAAAAATTAGAGATGTACAACAGTCCACCGACCACCTCCATGCGGTCATATTTATCCCTCGCATTTCTGGCGTTTGTTGTTTCGTGAAACTTGTGTTACACACCTGTGATGAGGGACGGGTGGCACGCCTGCGCATGCATCTGCTTTTCGCGTAGGTGAGATGAGAGTGCAGCAACAGATGCTCTCCCTGGATGGACTTTCACAGAACACACAAGTTTGTGCCAATGGATGTGCATCATGCGTGGCGCACGCCTTTCTTTTTTACTAGTTTCCTTTTCTATATTTACTTTTTTTTTTTTTTTTTATTTTTCCCTTGTTATTCGGATGGATGTACTGTTGGACAATACAATGTCAGTATTGGTGCACTGCTGTTGCAACGGCTGTGGGCGTGCGACAGTGAAGTGAGTTTGAACTGCACGTGCACGATGAGGCGACGCCAGGCGTACATATTTGTTGGCTGGCAAGTGCGTGTGGTAGTTAGCTGATTGTTTGGTGTGGGATGCAAGGCGATGGCGACGAGTAAAACGATAGCTGAGACACGAATGGGGAAGGGGGTTTTAGTGCATCATTGTCATTACTGTCATCATGGCTGTTGGTGCTGAATAGCATAAACACAAAACCTCTTGTGAGGTGCGTGTATGTATGTGTGAAGTGGGAGAAGGGAAGTAGAAACTGAATGGCATCACTACCGAGCTGTTCTGGTATTGAGAAAAAAGCAGATTTGGGGTAGAAAAGCCGTGCATTACATGTCTCTCATCACCTAAAATAGAGGCGTGCAAAAGGAGCCAAAAAAAGAAAAAGGAAGGCAGGAAGGGGGAAAAACCCAAAACAAAAAGAGGGAGGGGGAGTGAGAGGTGGAAAGGAAAACCACAGTTGCTCTCCGTTGCACATGCGGCACTGGTGAGTTCGGGTGTTCATTTGGTCTTGGAGTAGTTAGTCGTCATTGTTCTCCTTTTTTTCATACGCACTTTCATTCTTTGTATTTATGTTATTTTTATTTTCGCTTTTCTTTCAAAATAAATAAATAAATAAAAATAACGCCAACAAACAATTAAAATAAAGGCGGGAGTCGCTAGGAAAAGGAAAAGGGAAAAGGACAACAACAGCAACAAAAAGAAAAGAAGTAAAGTGGTAGGAGTGAGGAGAAGCAAAGGAAATTGATCCAACGGATCAAGCCAACAAGAGGTGCTGGGCAGCAGCGCTAGCAAGGTGGGTCGCCTCTGTTTGTGCGGTTCGCACTTCTCCAATTAGAAAATGGGCAACACGGTTTGTACTGATGTGGTGCCGTTCTCACTCGAGGATATCATTAATCCCCAGCACCGGGTGCCGGGCTGCACGTTCAAGGAAGGTATAACAGCCTTAACGGTGGAGCGCTTTGCCCGGATTCAGCATAACATTAAGGCGTTTACATTCCGTGACCGTCAGTCGTCTGCACCCTTCGCCTGTGGTGGTGGTGGTGGTGGTGCGTCTGGGCATCTCGACCCGCTGCAGGTGGCAATGCTTCCTATGGATCTTTCTCAATCAAAAATCTACCTAGAGGACACGCGTGTGTATTTGCTTATACATGTGCAGCGATTACCCCTTTGCCCCGTATCAGCTGGGGCGACTACCACTACCTCGACAACAGTGTCTGGAGCAACCGGCAAAACGACAGTAAGGACACCATCTACTCAGTTGGGAGGTTCCTCTTCTCAGTATGGGGGCTCTGGTGATGTTGTGGTGCCTCCGACATTTGACAGAGTGCCTGGTGAAAGTGAGGTGGTATGGAGGCCAACTGACGCGGCGCCCGAATGGGCATCAGCACAATCAGAAGTGTTTACTCCACGAGGGCTTGCCTCGCCCTTCTCCACCAGCGTTGGGATGCCACCGGTTGGGGTGCCGGTGGCGACGTCCAGGAGCAGCGAAAAGGACGGTGTGAGTGGCTTTGAGTTTCGCTATAGCATTTATATTTACAAGGGGTGTAAGGCGCATCCAATGGTAGCCGCTGTTGCAGCAATGCATGCTGGACGTATTGAGGAAAAGTTTTTGAGCGATGAGGAGACGCTACATCGATTATTCTTCAACTTCAATCCAAGTTCTTGGCGTGGTGAGGAGGAGTCTCCCAGAAGGGACTCCTCGCCCTGGTCAACCATTGGTGAGGTTACTCGCAAACGGGCCGTGCGCCGCACTACGCGTATGTGTGATGAGTTTCAACGAAATGCGCTTGTTCGAGTGCTCTGCTGTTTGCGGCGATCTTCAACAAGTCGGAACACCCTGGCGACCCCAAATAGTCGTGGAAGCACCTCACAGGACTGCACACCACGCGGATGTACCAAAAGAAAAAACATTATTCCAGCACTTTCTTTTGATTACTACATGCTTCATCAGCCAAGGGATCGTCCCCTGCGGCCACTGCCGCTAAAGGCAATGGGCACATTTAAGGCAACGCTGCCGGTAGGTTCTGGGTGCGATGCCAAGGGCCGACCGCTCCTACAGACATCCCGAGCCCATTACCGCGCACTTGACCCCTCAGGAACGCTCAAGGAGGAACTTCCCATTCCGCGAACGCGCAATAACAATTTTATGTCTCATATTTCAAATGGCCAAGGAGACACGTCAAGGGTCAGCAATGCTTCATCCCATACCCCACAGGGCTCATCCTTCATATCTCCACGGTTTCCCGCCTTTGCTTCCCTTTGCTTGGACGGCGGTGCTGCAGGCGGTGATGAGGACGATGAATTCCGTGTCACGGAGAAGCGGATGCAGAAATTAAAAGCTGCGGCTCCGCATGCAACGGAGGTTCTGCCGTGGCTTTTTGTAGGAGGCGAGGATGCGGCAAGGGATCGCGCACAGCTTCTAGAAAAGGGTATCACGCACGTGGTGAACACTGTTGCGTTTTCCGTTGAGAATCACCATGAGAACATTTTTCGATATCTCAAGCTTTATTTAACTGACTCCCCTGATGAGCCGATTTTTTCACTTATACCGGTGGTGATACGCTTCATTGAGGAGGCTCGCCATGGCGGCGGCAAAGTGTTCATTCACTGCCACCAGGGTGTTTCGCGCTCCTGCTCCTTTGTGATTGCGTATGTTATGTGGAACGAAGGCCTGTGCTATGACAGGGCGTACGAATTGGTACGGGCTCGGCGCAACGTCTGTAGTCCGAATCCCGGTTTTTACGTGAGCTTACTGATATGGGAGAAACAGCTTTCTAGGCCATCTATCAACAACGCCTACGCCTTTCTCCCCTATCCCGAGTACCTGTTCCCGTTTTCGTTCCGACAGGCCTTGGCTTTCCGTCCCTCACGTGCCGCGGGACGACACAAGAGGAGGTCGTCAAAAGGTTCTGAAGATGTGAGTAATGATGCCGAAGGGGAAGAGAGAGGCGTTGAAGAGGACAACGAGGCCAGTTGCAGGGACATTTTGAATAAGTTCGTTCAAGTTGTGACTGATAGTGGTGAGGAGTATGTGCTGGATTCGCGGCTCTGCTATGGCCTTTTGTTGGGTGAGCGTGAAGAAGGAAGACACGGCCGTGTGGCGTATGTCAGATCGTTTTTCTTTTCCGGTTCCGAGTGCGACCAGGTAGTTCGGGAAAGGGCGAAGGAGGAGTGGGAGGCCTTTCTCAATTATAACTTTTATCACGGGCCTGAAAGGACCTCCGTTAATAGTCGGAACGAGGAAATACACTTTAGTCCGTTCCCAAAACCATCGCAGCCAACAGATCATTTGCGCAACGTTTCGGAAATAGGTATTTTTGTGGAGGATATCGCACTGCACACCGAGATCAACGTACATGAGCCCACCAAGCATCTTGGGATCAAAACCGGACGCAACCCTCAGTGGGACAGCTTACTATCGTGTGGTGATATTGCTGAAGATTTTGCCAAATACACTGTCGAAGAACTCTGGGCTAAACAGGAGACATCATGCCGCAAGCGACTGCGTAAGGAGGAGCGTGAGCGACTTATGGAAAGAACGCCAAGTCTGTGTAAGGCCAAAAACATTCTACCCTCTCAATATGTGACGCCGGACGTGAGGGGGAGGCCAACAGAAACAGGAGCTGGGAAGGAACCTTCATCCTCCGTGGCGGTAGCTCCCTCAGCTGCCGGAGCTGGTGCCGGTGGACGTTTGCTTCCTTCTGTTGCTTCTGCAGTTCGGCCTGATGGGCATGTATCGCATTCTACATCATTAGCGCGTGAGAGCGGCGCAACTGCAGAACTTCCATCAATGCTTTTGGGGACATCGTCCCTCTCAGCGCCCGTGGCCGTCAGCCCGGGATTGCGTCACGAAATTGAGATTTACAGTTATCCCTTCACTGGCCCACCGTGTACTGACATTATTGACGCGGCAGATATGGAATCAGGACTGGCCTATGCTATCGTTATTCCGGCGTCTTCCCTTGCCTCCTTTGGCACAACATTGAGCCCGCCCAGCGCATCTAACCGCGTGTACCTCTGGATGGGTTCGTGCTGCCAAGTCGAGAAGGGCGAACTTTTACAGGCTTACGAGGATTCAATGGCGATGGAAGGTGGCGTGCGCCTACACAATGGAGGTGTGTTAAAGAGCCCCATAGTGGAGGTGGTGTATGACGGTGAGGAGCCCGATGAACTGCTGCTTGTACTTGACTAGTGTTGCTGAGAGGCGATGAGCATTTGCGTGCTCGGATGCTGACAAACAACAACAAAAAAGAAAAAAAAGCAAACGAAAAAGAGACAGAAAATGAAACCTTTAAAAGAAAAAAAAAGAAGGCAAAATGAACAATTAAATTTATTGTTTTCAATCGCTAGCCTTTCCTTACTATTAACCTGCAAATATATGTATGTCGTTGGCGACAGTGGCGAAAAGGACAGCAACAAAAGGGCTCACGTGCGGCTGTGTTAGCGTGTGCACGTACAGCGAAACAGGATCAACAGGAAGCAGGTGTGGCTAAGCTCTACGAAGCCGCTTCTTTTTCATATTTGTATTAAACATCAACTTTCCTCTCCGTTTACGGGCTTTGCTTGACATCTGAGTGCGTTACACATTAAACCAGCGTTAGAGGACAAACGTGGCGTCATGTGTCTGTGCAGTTGGTCGCACACTTAGCACAATCAACTGTGTGCGGAAATGTATGTGAAGTAGAAGTGTTCCTCATGCGGAGGCGAGGACGACGAAGTGTTACGCGAGTGCTTTTTTGAAACAATGGCTTTTAATTTTGTTGTTGTTGTTGTTGTTGTTGTTGTTGTTTTTGTGGTGGTGGTGGTGGTGGTGGTGGTGGTGGTGTGTACTTAACTTGTTACAATTTTGTGCATGTGTGTGACTTTTTTGCTGTTTTTGTGTACGTAGAAAGCTAATTTTGAACTGTTTACAGTCGTGTTTAGTTGTTGTACTGATGACGGTTGATGAGTATTGCAGCGGTTACACCAGTTCGTATCGTTCGTTTACTGTCCGCCTTCACTTTTGTTCATTTTGTAACCCCCGTGTTTCGCTACACCCCACAATCAGCAATAAATATAAGACAGTGGGGAGACACTACTACTACTACTACTACTACTACTACTACTACTATTAATAATACTACTATTAGTAGTATTATTAGTATTAGTATTATTAATATTATTGTATTACCATTAATGGTGGTGATAATAAAGCGCGCCGAACGGTGCCGGCGTCTTCTTTACGACATACTTTACGTTTTACAAGGGGTGAGGCTGTCTGACATGCAGAGGGAGCTTCGTATAGACGAGTACATTTGTTTCCGTTCTTTGTCTATTTATATTTATCTATAAAAGCAGTATATTAATATGTGCAACGGATCATTTGATGGCCGAATACATGTGTCCACGTGTAACGGTTAGAGTTCATTTGAATGCTGCTGCAGTGCTACATTATTTCATCGCTCTCTTTCCTCTGCTTGTGTGATCATCACTACTGCAGCCAATGCGCTGCGAACATTTGTGATAGAGTGGCAAAACCCCAACTTGCCCTTGTTACTTTCGGTTTCCCCACGAGCCCCCCATACAAACCACTTGCATCTGCTCCGTTTCCCTTCCTTCCCTGTGGGTTCTTGCATTGCGGTTATAAGAAGATTCCGCCATGCGCGCGTGCAGCCCACTCTATCGGCGCCGCGGAGCAGGTATCATTGGGTTGCCTAACGTGGGAAAGTCGACTCTGTTCAATGCTCTCACGTGCAGCCAGCAGGCGAAGACAGGCAACTTTCCGTTCTGCACCATTGACGCAAACTTAGCCCGTGTGCCTGTTGTGGACGACAGATTGCGACAACTCGCGCGATTCGCTAAGGCGCAAAAAGTCGTTGATGTTGAAATTGATGTTGCGGACGTAGCGGGACTAATTGAGGGCGCATCGCGTGGTGCGGGGCTTGGGAACAAGTTCTTGGCTGACATCAGACCGTGCGCCGTGCTACTTCACATGGTGCGGTGCTTTGAGAGTGTTAAGGACGGCTTCGTGGCGCCCACGCCGCTGGAGGACATTAACACAATCATAAATGAGCTTGTACTTGCTGATCTTGAGGTGATGGAAAAGGTTCTACACAAGTACGAAAAGACTCGAAAAGCAGACGACTCGGCATTGCAGTTTTGCAAGAGGACCGTGTCGTGGCTCCAGGAGGGCAAGCCGGCGTCCAGCATCGAACTGAGGGGTGCGGATGAGGAGCGCCAACTTCATCAGTACCAGTTGCTTTCCACCAAACCCATGATGTTTGTTCTCAACACGGATGAAGTAAGTGTTGCCAATGGAAATCAGCACACAGCGGCGGTCGAGGGCGCGTTTGGCCTGGAGCGGACATGTCGTGTCTCTGCCTCGCTTGAGGAGCAGACATCACAACTTTCTTCACGTGATGAGCGGCTTCTTTTTCTGGCGGAGTACAACATTGACGTGCCACGCGGTGAGCTCCTGCTTCGCCACGCCTACCGGCTTCTTCGGCTTCATTCATTTTTTACTGTTGGCCCACAAATGGCGCACGGTTGGACCACACGAGTGGGGGCCACGGCAAGGGAGGCAAGTGGCGAGATCCACTCCGATATGGAGCGCTACTTTATGGGCGCAAGGGTCATGTCATGGGATAGATTTATTCAAATGCCAAACCTCGAGGCCGCAGAGCTGAATATGGCCAAAGTGGATGGGAGGTACGTCATGCAAGATGGTGACGTTTTCATTGTAGAGCACAATGCGCCGTCATGAATGCCGAGGTCGCGCGTGCACGCCTCTTATGGTGAGGCATTATCGCTGTTGATTTACTTCTCTTCTTTATTATTTTACTGCTTGCTATTATTATCACACTTACTTTTTGTGTATCGCCTCTCGCTATCGAGTGTCAGTGTGGCATCGTGATGCGTCAAAGGAATAAAAAAGGAGAGCAGCAATAATAATAATAATAATATGAAAATAAAAGTAATGAAAAAACTATTCGACGTCCTTTTTTTTTTTTTTTTTTTTTTTTTTTTTTTTTTTTTTTTTTTTTTTTTTTTGCTTAATTTTCATCGTTTAATTTTTGCTTCCGTTCTATATTTATCAAAACACACACACACACTAAATAAATAAACAAAATAAATAACGATGAAGAAAAACGAACGGAAGGTATATTGATTTTAACCAAGGAAGAAAAGGTGTAGTGTAGTTTTTCATAGGGATATTTGAAAACAAGCGGGCCAGCTGCACGCAAAATAATAATAATTAAGTAACGCACTGGTGTGATGTTTACCGCTGGGGATGCGCGGAGGTATCCAGGCTTCTTTACGCGGACATGGACTCCGCCTCCTGAGGGAGTGAGTGGGGTGCGGGGCAACAGTACAAGTGACAGCGGCATACGGCATGCAACGCCACCGCTGCTGACGCCGCGACTGGCCCCTCCCATTCATGTGCGTGGGCTGACGTCGTCAAGTCCTGTCGTTCCCCTTAATTCACCACCTTCTGCATCGTCACAAGGTCTACTCACAAGCCGTGCACTTGTTGGGATGTCGCGGGAGGAGCCCTGTATTTCCCCAAATGTCAGTACGTTGAATGCAGGGGACACTGAGAGTTTCTCCACCATTCGTCAATGCCGGCGAGCGGTGACGGAAATGTCACGAGAGGAGCAATCAAACTATATCATGCGCCTGGAGGAGGACATACGTCAAATGAGCAATGCACTTCACAGTGTGTACCAGGTACGCGACCATTACAAAGGGGAGGCCGCTCGCCTGCACAAGGAGTTGATGGATCGACAGCGTTCGTTTGATCGCTTGGAGCAAGAGCACAAGAACTGCCGTGACGTTATTCACCAACAGCGCAACACTGAGCAGGAACTCCGGGAACGGTTAGATGCTTCCCAAACTGAAGTTCGGTATCTCAAGTCACTTGTTGGCTCCAGTGGCGCCCAACAGAAGGCGACATGCGCAAATCAAGCTCACGAAATTGAGAAGAAACGAGAGGAGATATTGGAGCTGCAGAGACAGAACAAGGCGCTTGAAGTTCAGTTAGGTGGGATTCAGGGTCAGCTATCGAAGGAACAAACTCTCGCCTTCCAGCAGCAGAGTGAAATAAATGCCTCCGTAGCAGCTTGGGAGCGCGGGCGTAGAGAACTCAAAGACACAGAAAATCTTATTAAAGTGATGGGTGCGGAGATGAATGATTTACGTGAGCAAATTCAAAAAGAGCGTGTTCAACATGAAGAAAGCTTGTGGGCAGTGACACAGGAAAGAAACAATCTTCAGATGCTGAAGATGTCGTTAGCAGAGGAGGTTGACCGGCTACGGGAGCTATGCCAAGCACAGAGCGGCACGATTGATAGCCTTAATGAAACGATACTGAAACGCCCTGCTTTGCCAGTAAATAGTGATCACGACGAGGAGGCGGTGCAGAACACAATTGCCAACTTAAATAATGAAGGACAATCATTAATAAGAGATCGTGCAGTAGAAACAACATCTGACCTGGAGAAACAGACACTACTGCACAGCATGTGTGCGCTTAGGCAAGACTGGGAGGACAGTAACAGCGCTCTTCAGCGGGCACATATCGAAATGGCTCAGTTCAAAAAGCACATAACCACTCTAGAGGATGAGATTTCAACGTCAAAACAGGAAATTGCCAACTACGAACAAAAACTTATAGAAGCACAAATCCAACTCAGCGAAGCAAAAGAAACAAGTAGAGAAAGCGAATCAGTGATAAGAGACTTCAAGAAGATGCATGAGGATCAAAATGCTACTATTTACGAACTCAGAGAGCAGATAAAAATATTCCAACTGGAATCAAAAGGAACAAATTACAGCGAAACTGGAGCGCATGACGACAACAAAATTAAGCAAAATAGTAGTCAAGGTTACACCGAAAGACAAAGAACGGACATGGCAAAAGAACATATGAAAAGACAGGATGGAAGTCATATAGAAAACACCGAAGCACAAAAAAAACAAACAGAAGTTGCACAACAGAAATTGTGTGCGGAGTTGCGCGAGACACAGGCACGACTGCGCGAGGCGGAAGAGCAGGTTGCACGGCTCACGGCAGAGGCGAATGCAGGCGCCACGGCAGCCAGCGGCTCTGAGTCTGCGAGTGCTGCTGTGGACGTGCGCAGCACCGCGGAGTACGTGTCTGTGGCTTCCCAGCTGTCGGCCGCACTCGCTGCGCTGGACAAACTGGCAGAGGAGCGAGAGGCCATGGAGCACCAGGCGGCAGAGCACCACGCTCGCGTGCTGGAACTGGAGGAGCAGGCGCGTGTGTGGCGTGAGGCGCGCTCTCGTGAGGTGGACGCCGACAGCGTGCAGCAGCAGCTGGATCGCGCGCTGGCGACGATTAGCGAGATGGCTGCGGAGCGTGACGCGCACGCGGCGAAGCTGGCCGAGCTGAGTGATACTGTCTCGCGCCTGGAAGGTGTTGAGACCGTGCCGGAGCACGCGGTGGAGGCGCTGTGTGTGGAGTTGCGCGAGACACAGGCACGACTGCGCGAGGCGGAAGAGCAGGTTGCACGGCTCACGGCAGAGGCGAATGCAGGCGCCACGGCAGCCAGCGGCTCTGAGTCTGCGAGTGCTGCTGTGGACGTGCGCAGCACCGCGGAGTACGTGTCTGTGGCTTCCCAGCTGTCGGCCGCACTCGCTGCGCTGGACAAACTGGCAGAGGAGCGAGAGGCCATGGAGCACCAGGCGGCAGAGCACCACGCTCGCGTGCTGGAGCTGGAGGAGCAGGCGCGTGTGTGGCGTGAGGCGCGCTCTCGTGAGGTGGACGCCGACAGCGTGCAGCAGCAGCTGGATCGCGCGCTGGCGACGATTAGCGAGATGGCTGCGGAGCGTGACGCGCACGCGGCGAAGCTGGCAGAGCTGAGTGATACTGCCTCGCGCCTGGAAGGTGTTGAGACCGTGCCGGAGCACGCGGTGGAGGCGCTGTGTGTGGAGTTGCGCGAGACACAGGCACGACTGCGCGAGGCGGAAGAGCAGGTTGCACGGCTCACGGCAGAGGCGAATGCAGGCGCCACGGCAGCCAGCGGCTCTGAGTCTGCGAGTGCTGCTGTGGACGTGCGCAGCACCGCGGAGTACGTGTCTGTGGCTTCCCAGCTGTCGGCCGCACTCGCTGCGCTGGACAAACTGGCAGAGGAGCGAGAGGCCATGGAGCACCAGGCGGCAGAGCACCACGCTCGCGTGCTGGAGCTGGAGGAGCAGGCGCGTGTGTGGCGTGAGGCGCGCTCTCGTGAGGTGGACGCCGACAGCGTGCAGCAGCAGCTGGATCGCGCGCTGGCGACGATTAGCGAGATGGCTGCGGAGCGTGACGCGCACGCGGCGAAGCTGGCCGAGCTGAGTGATACTGTCTCGCGCCTGGAAGGTGTTGAGACCGTGCCGGAGCACGCGGTGGAGGCGCTGTGTGTGGAGTTGCGCGAGACACAGGCACGACTGCGCGAGGCGGAAGAGCAGGTTGCACGGCTCACGGCAGAGGCGAATGCAGGCGCCACGGCAGCCAGCGGCTCTGAGTCTGCGAGTGCTGCTGTGGACGTGCGCAGCACCGCGGAGTACGTGTCTGTGGCTTCCCAGCTGTCGGCCGCACTCGCTGCGCTGGACAAACTGGCAGAGGAGCGAGAGGCCATGGAGCACCAGGCGGCAGAGCACCACGCTCGCGTGCTGGAGCTGGAGGAGCAGGCGCGTGTGTGGCGTGAGGCGCGCTCTCGTGAGGTGGACGCCGACAGCGTGCAGCAGCAGCTGGATCGCGCGCTGGCGACGATTAGCGAGATGGCTGCGGAGCGTGACGCGCACGCGGCGAAGCTGGCCGAGCTGAGTGATACTGTCTCGCGCCTGGAAGGTGTTGAGACCGTGCCGGAGCACGCGGTGGAGGCGCTGTGTGTGGAGTTGCGCGAGACACAGGCACGACTGCGCGAGGCGGAAGAGCAGGTTGCACGGCTCACGGCAGAGGCGAATGCAGGCGCCACGGCAGCCAGCGGCTCTGAGTCTGCGAGTGCTGCTGTGGACGTGCGCAGCACCGCGGAGTACGTGTCTGTGGCTTCCCAGCTGTCGGCCGCACTCGCTGCGCTGGACAAACTGGCAGAGGAGCGAGAGGCCATGGAGCACCAGGCGGCAGAGCACCACGCTCGCGTGCTGGAGCTGGAGGAGCAGGCGCGTGTGTGGCGTGAGGCGCGCTCTCGTGAGGTGGACGCCAACAGCGTGCAGCAGCAGCTGGATCGCGCGCTGGCGACGATTAGCGAGATGGCTGCGGAGCGTGACGCGCACGCGGCGAAGCTGGCCGAGCTGAGTGATACTGCCTCGCGCCTGGAAGGTGTTGAGACCGTGCCGGAGCACGCGGTGGAGGCGCTGTGTGTGGAGTTGCGCGAGACACAGGCACGACTGCGCGAGGCGGAAGAGCAGGTTGCACGGCTCACGGCAGAGGCGAATGCAGGCGCCACGGCAGCCAGGGGCTCTAAGTCTGCGAGTGCTGCTGCGGAGCGTGACGCGCACGCGGCGAAGCTGGCCGAGCTGAGTGATACTGTCTCGCGCCTGGAAGGTGTTGAGACCGTGCCGGAGCACGCGGTGGAGGCGCTGTGTGTGGAGTTGCGCGAGACACAGGCACGACTGCGCGAGGCGGAAGAGCAGGTTGCACGGCTCACGGCAGAGGCGAATGCAGGCGCCACGGCAGCCAGCGGCTCTGAGTCTGCGAGTGCTGCTGTGGACGTGCGCAGCACCGCGGAGTACGTGTCTGTGGCTTCCCAGCTGTCGGCCGCACTCGCTGCGCTGGACAAACTGGCAGAGGAGCGAGAGGCCATGGAGCACCAGGCGGCAGAGCACCACGCTCGCGTGCTGGAACTGGAGGAGCAGGCGCGTGTGTGGCGTGAGGCGCGCTCTCGTGAGGTGGACGCCGACAGCGTGCAGCAGCAGCTGGATCGCGCGCTGGCGACGATTAGCGAGATGGCTGCGGAGCGTGACGCGCACGCGGCGAAGCTGGCCGAGCTGAGTGATACTGTCTCGCGCCTGGAAGGTGTTGAGACCGTGCCGGAGCACGCGGTGGAGGCGCTGTGTGTGGAGTTGCGCGAGACACAGGCACGACTGCGCGAGGCGGAAGAGCAGGTTGCACGGCTCACGGCAGAGGCGAATGCAGGCGCCACGGCAGCCAGCGGCTCTGAGTCTGCGAGTGCTGCTGTGGACGTGCGCAGCACCGCGGAGTACGTGTCTGTGGCTTCCCAGCTGTCGGCCGCACTCGCTGCGCTGGACAAACTGGCAGAGGAGCGAGAGGCCATGGAGCACCAGGCGGCAGAGCACCACGCTCGCGTGCTGGAACTGGAGGAGCAGGCGCGTGTGTGGCGTGAGGCGCGCTCTCGTGAGGTGGACGCCGACAGCGTGCAGCAGCAGCTGGATCGCGCGCTGGCGACGATTAGCGAGATGGCTGCGGAGCGTGACGCGCACGCGGCGAAGCTGGCCGAGCTGAGTGATACTGCCTCGCGCCTGGAAGGTGTTGAGACCGTGCCGGAGCACGCGGTGGAGGCGCTGTGTGTGGAGTTGCGCGAGACACAGGCACGACTGCGCGAGGCGGAAGAGCAGGTTGCACGGCTCACGGCAGAGGCGAATGCAGGCGCCACGGCAGCCAGGGGCTCTAAGTCTGCGAGTGCTGCTGCGGAGCGTGACGCGCACGCGGCGAAGCTGGCCGAGCTGAGTGATACTGTCTCGCGCCTGGAAGGTGTTGAGACCGTGCCGGAGCACGCGGTGGAGGCGCTGTGTGTGGAGTTGCGCGAGACACAGGCACGACTGCGCGAGGCGGAAGAGCAGGTTGCACGGCTCACGGCAGAGGCGAATGCAGGCGCCACGGCAGCCAGCGGCTCTGAGTCTGCGAGTGCTGCTGTGGACGTGCGCAGCACCGCGGAGTACGTGTCTGTGGCTTCCCAGCTGTCGGCCGCACTCGCTGCGCTGGACAAACTGGCAGAGGAGCGAGAGGCCATGGAGCACCAGGCGGCAGAGCACCACGCTCGCGTGCTGGAGCTGGAGGAGCAGGCGCGTGTGTGGCGTGAGGCGCGCTCTCGTGAGGTGGACGCCGACAGCGTGCAGCAGCAGCTGGATCGCGCGCTGGCGACGATTAGCGAGATGGCTGCGGAGCGTGACGCGCACGCGGCGAAGCTGGCCGAGCTGAGTGATACTGTCTCGCGCCTGGAAGGTGTTGAGACCGTGCCGGAGCACGCGGTGGAGGCGCTGTGTGCGGAGTTGCGCGAGACACAGGCACGACTGCGCGAGGCGGAAGAGCAGGTTGCACGGCTCACGGCAGAGGCGAATGCAGGCGCCACGGCAGCCAGCGGCTCTGAGTCTGCGAGTGCTGCTGTGGACGTGCGCAGCACCGCGGAGTACGTGTCTGTGGCTTCCCAGCTGTCGGCCGCACTCGCTGCGCTGGACAAACTGGCAGAGGAGCGAGAGGCCATGGAGCACCAGGCGGCAGAGCACCACGCTCGCGTGCTGGAGCTGGAGGAGCAGGCGCGTGTGTGGCGTGAGGCGCGCTCTCGTGAGGTGGACGCCGACAGCGTGCAGCAGCAGCTGGATTGCGCGCTGGCGACGATTAGCGAGATGGCTGCGGAGCGTGACGCGCACGCGGCGAAGCTGGCCGAGCTGAGTGATACTGTCTCGCGCCTGGAAGGTGTTGAGACCGTGCCGGAGCACGCGGTGGAGGCGCTGTGTGTGGAGTTGCGCGAGACACAGGCACGACTGCGCGAGGCGGAAGAGCAGGTTGCACGGCTCACGGCAGAGGCGAATGCAGGCGCCACGGCAGCCAGCGGCTCTGAGTCTGCGAGTGCTGCTGTGGACGTGCGCAGCACCGCGGAGTACGTGTCTGTGGCTTCCCAGCTGTCGGCCGCACTCGCTGCGCTGGACAAACTGGCAGAGGAGCGAGAGGCTTTGGACCAAAGGGTTGTTGAATTATCTTCGGACCTTGAACGTGTTCAGTCTGATAAAACTTCTTATTATTTGTCAATGGTTGATTTAAATAATGAGGTTTCTGATCTTCGTCTTCAACTTAAAAATAATGACGTTGCTGTTACTGAGATTTTATCTTGTTTGGGTGATGTTTCTGCTGAGTGTCGTGGTGGTAATTCTTCTGGTGATTCTTCAGCGTTGTTAAAGGCTATTGAGGACCTCTACTCACGTTTATCTTCTGCTAAACGTAATTTTGAATTGTACTCTACGTGCAACTCAGAAACTGGTGTTACCGAATTGATTGCTGCTCGCAGAAGTGCTGATCGTATGAATACTGCTCGCAGGCATGCTGAAGAACGTTTGTCTACTTTGGAAAAGGAGTTGGCCAAGGAACGTGTTGAAGTTGGACGGCTGAATCAAGAATGCCTATTTTTAAGAAGGGAACTTCGTCTACACGGTATTTGTTTTTCGTATAACTCGCTCGATGTTGAGGGGAGCTTTGCTTCACGCCTGTCCGCTGCTAATGTTAATGATGAGTGTTCTGATGAAACGCAGCTGCTTCAAATATCTAGTTTGCAGGCAGAACTCCTTCTTTGTCGTAAGCGTTGCCGTCGTTTTGAAGTGAATCAGGAGGAACTTCTGACGACACTTGAGCATCATGTTTCGCAGGCTGAGGTTTCTGCCACGAATATGGCAGAACTTCGGCTTGATTTAGCCCAGCTTCGTCTGCAGTTTACGCAGTTGCAAGAGGAGCACAGCGGCCTTCAGGATCGATTTGAGGATGTTAATCATAGCCAGTTGGACGAGCTTGATAGGCTTCGCTTGCAAAACGATCGCTTGCTTTGTGATTTAAAAGAGAAGTCTGAGAAGATTTCAGCCATGGAGAAGGAAATGCGGGATGCAGAGCGATCTGCAAAAGGACGGGTAAATGAACTTCTTGAATCGTTGTGTATTATGGAGGCTCAGATGGGGGATCTTCTTAAGGGTGCGGGTTCCTCCGTTGATTCTAGTGAGTCGCAGCAGAGTGATAGGGTGCAGGGTCGTGCCTTAGCCGCACGCGTTAGTTTCCTCGAGCAGACTTCGAAGCGGAAGGAGGAGGAGATCCAGCGCTTGCAGGACGAGTTGCTGCGTAAGGAAGACCAGCTTGATCAACTGGAACAGCGAGTGACTGATTCTACGCAAGAATTAGATAACGCCGTAAAGAAAGTTACACACATGGAGTCTGTTGTTCAGAGGCTGCAAAGTGCCAAGGATTCGTTGCAGGAAGAAAATCGTTTGCTGAGGGCGAGGGAGGTGGCACTGACCCAACATCCTTCACCAAGTACTGCTCATGTAGCGGAGCTCGGTGCTCTTAACCAACGCCCGCCTAGAACTGGTAGCGCGGCTACTGTAAATATGCGCACTACAAGGGACAACACAGCGGTGGTGGTCCCTACTGCTCTGCCATCAGTGTCTGTTGGTCGCCGTAGCACTCCAACGGCACGGACGTCTGGCCTTACCCAGGCACGCAAGCGTCCGCGTTCATAGAGCTTGAACGGCGGTGTAGCTTCTAATAACTGCGAAACAGAAACAATTAGAGGCATCACACTCGCCTCAGGTGCGTGATGTCAAGTGGGCGTGGTTGTCGCCCTTTGCCACGTTTTAGATGCAGAACGCAAAGAAGTCTCGGTAATCTTTTCCCTCCTTATTGCCCCTGATCCCTATTCAGCTACGTGCTTTTTTTTTTTTTTTTTTTTTTTCCTTTGACGTTTTTACGCCCTACCTGTGGTCTTTTATCTTCTTTGATTCACCATGACGAGGACAATCCATTGGCACGCGGCACGTATATCCCCGTTGGAACTTCCCCCGTCACTCTCCACCACACAATTTTCTAGTTTGTTTATCCTGTCATGCGCGTTTGTTCCACCACAGAAACCACCAAGAAAAGCAAAGGGAAATATTGGCTTATTTATCACTATCCTATGCTGATTGATCCACTTGCGTGACCTCACGTTATCAAACGGCTGCGCATCTTGTTGCTACATATTTTTGTTTATCTACGCATCATTTTCTTTTCTTTTCTTTTCTTTTTTTTGTCGTTCTCTCGCTTTTGTCATCCCCTCCTGGTACCTTTGTTTACCTTATCTGCTAGCGGGATAGGGACAAGTTTGAATGGGTGGATCTCCTTTACGTGTGCACAAGTACACGTATATAAACGTTTCTCACTCAGTAACGCACGCATGCACGCAGAGAGGGGTGGTGGTGCAAGACAAAAATGAGAATGAAATTTTGTATTTTAGCCCATGAGAAGATTTTTTGTGGTTTGCCCGTGGTGCGAGGCGTCTCTTCTTCTCAAAGAGGGGGTAATATTTTCTTGTGTGCGCTTTCCATGCGGTGTGGGGACGCAGAGGATGGCATGAGATTTTGCTCGCGTACCACTGGTTCAATAGAGAGTGGGGAATATATCTACATATTTTGTGTCGCCAGAAGTGGTACTGAGAGGGGAGGTTTTGAGGGAAATTATTTTGGCCGTGTGCCAGCTTGGAGGAAGCGCCATTTTGTTTCAACGCTAGTGCAGTTTTAGAGTTCAATTGATATAATTCAGCAACAGCAACAGTAGTAGGTGGTGATGGAGTGAATGGACGTTGAGGACGTCTGTTTATGTGAGCCTCATCCTGTGCGCAATTTGAGTGTCAGTTATGTATTTTTCATCTTATTTTCTTTCTAATCCTGCCCCACACAAAAACCTTTTGTTACTTTGTCGAGGATTGAGCAACAAAGTTAAAATCACTCATCAGCACCACGTCAAGAGATAAGCATGGCGCCAGTTATCCACAAGAATTTACCCACACCGGTGCTCATACAGTGGGCACTGAATCTTGAAAGAGACTCGAGGCTCACCGCACGCGGTGCCCTCTCTGTGCGGTCATATGCCAAGACTGGTCGCTCCCCTGCCGACAAGCGCATCGTGAGCACCGAAGATGTTGTGGACAATGTCGATTGGGGCAAGGTGAATATCAAACTTTCTGAGGAGTCTTTTGCAAGGGTGAAGAAGCTCGCCACAGACTTCTTTGAAACCCGTCAGCACCTTTTCATGATGGACTGCTTCGCTGGCCATGATGAGCGTTATAGACTTAAGGTGCGTGTCTATACAACCCGTCCGTATCACGCCCTTTTCATCCGCAACATGCTCATTGTTCCCACACCCGAGGAGCTGTCCAGTTTTGGTGAGCCAGACTACGTTATTTACAACGCTGGTGAGTCCAAAGCAGACCCCTCCATCCCCGGTGTAACCTCCACCACCTGCGTGGCGCTCAACTTCAAAACTCGTGAACAGGTTATTTTGGGCACAGAATATGCTGGTGAGATGAAGAAGGGGATTCTTACAGTTATGTTTGAACTCATGCCCCGCCTAAACCATCTTTGCATGCACGCCAGTGCAAATGTTGGAGTGCATGGTGACGTGACAGTCTTTTTTGGTTTAAGCGGGACTGGCAAGACAACTCTCTCAGCTGATCCGCGGCGTCATCTGATTGGTGACGATGAACATGTGTGGACAGACCGTGGTGTGTTTAACATTGAAGGGGGTTGCTATGCCAAGGCCATTGGATTGAACCCCAAAACAGAGAAGGATATTTACGACGCAGTGCGCTTTGGTGCGGTGGCCGAGAACTGCACGCTGGATGCAACAACGTGCGAAATCGACTTTTACGACGAGTCGATCTGTAAGAATACCCGTGTGGCTTACCCGCTGCACCACATTGACGGGGCACTCACGAAGGCTGTCGCGGGGCACCCTAAGAACATCATATTTCTTACAAACGATGCGTTCGGTGTTATGCCACCTGTTGCGCGCCTGACAAGTGCTCAGGCTATGTTCTGGTTTGTTATGGGTTATACCGCAAACGTCCCCGGTGTCGAGGCTGGGGGTGCGCGGGTTGCGCGTCCCATCTTCTCGTCCTGCTTCGGCGGTCCGTTCCTCGTGCGCCACGCGACCTTTTATGGTGAGCAGCTAGCAAAAAAGATGGAGCAGCATAACAGCCGTGTGTGGTTGCTCAACACTGGTTTTGCTGGTGGTCGTGCAGACCGTGGCGCGAAGCGCATGCCTCTTCGTGTCACGCGCGCTCTTATTGATGCAATTCATGATGGCTCGCTCGACGCGGCTGAATACGAAGTGTACCCTGGCTGGGGCTTGCAAATTCCAAAGTATGTTGCAAACGTTCCCTCCTCTCTGTTGAATCCCCGTAAGGCGTGGAAGGATGTAAAACAGTTTAACGAGACCACAAAGGAACTCGTGAAAATGTTTCAGGACAGCTTCAAGGCTCGCTTTGCTGCTAAAGCCTCAGCTGAGATGAAGAGCGCTGTGCCTCATTTTGTCGAAGTCGCTCATTTATAAACGCAGATGGGGGGAAATGGTAACCAAAAACGACGATAATTGAAAGTAAAAAACGAGGGGAAAAGTATGTTCGTTGTGGGGTGTTATGTGAGGGTAAGAGAGGAAGAGAACTTAACAAAATATTATTATTAATAATAATAATAATAATAATAATAATAATAATAAAGTACTGTGTACGAGTGTGGTGATGTGATGTGGAAGAGGAGGAAGGAATGAAATGGGAATAAGGTGCACAAAGAGAACCAGTAGAAGTTTTTTCTTTTCTTTTTTTTTCTTTTTTTATTTGTTTCATTACTTTCATAATTTACGTTCCCCTTTCTCATTTGCCCGCCTTTTCAGGCACCGGGCCCTTGTTAGTTAGTTCTCCTCATCCGCTTTATATATGTGAGGAAGATATCTAAAAATGGAGGGGGAAAAAGAGCAACAGCAGCAGCAAGCCAATAAGCAGAATGAAAAAAGGGAAGGGAAGGGAAGGGAGACAAGAAACAGCAACAGCAATGGAAGGCGTGGGCGCTGTGAGGGGAATTATCTTCACAGGAACGAAAAGTCGTACATGAAACTTTTCATGGAGCAGAGGTGTGGGGCCGGCGGTTGTTGTGCACTTCCTTTTTTGCATGCGCGCGCGCGCGCTCGTACTTGTTCGTTCATTTATTAGTTAGTTAGTTAGTCGATCTGTTTTTGTTTGTTTGCTTGCGAAGAACAAAAAAAATTAGCACGTTGTTTTGACAAGGAAAAATGAAAAGTAAAAAATAAGAAAAAAATGACTAGCAGAAGGAAAGGAAGGTGATAAAGTCGAAATTTACTGCACTTTTTTTTCTTTTTCTTTTCAAACGTCCGTTGTTGTTATTGTTCTTGCACTTAACTTCCTTTCCAATTTTTTTTTTTTTTTCTTCGTTGTTGTTGTCGTTTGTTTCAGTTTATATTTTACTTCGTCCCTAAGTTTGTGTGTGCGTAAGTAATGCACTGGTGACGGTGATTTTATTTGGTAATTCGATATTACACCACACCACTGCACCGCTGCACTTCACTCCATAAAACGTCTCTGAAAAGGAAGCAAGAACAAACAACCACAGCACGGCAGAGAGAGAGAGACAGAGAGAGAGAGAGAAGAAGGAAAAGTTCGTCTTTCTCCCAGCGAAATGGAAAAGGAGGCCATAGTGCGGTTCGATGAGAATGAGCCAGCAGAGAAGAAGCAGACGAGAGGGGCGAGTTTATGTATGTACACGTACAAAGTAAACTGAAGGTCGTGAAGTAGATGCGAAAGCGAACAGTGGTGAAGGCACTGAAGTTTTTTTGGCCCATTTGTTCGCCTCCCTCCCCCACCTCTTCTCTCGCTCTCCTGGTGTGTGTGTGTGTGTGTGTGTGTGTGATAATAAAACGTACCAATTTCCCTCTACGTATTGATACATTTTTAACACAAAATGAAACAATACGATGGCAATTCTTGTTTCCTCTCTCTCTCTCTCTCTCTCTCACTCGCTCTCACTCTCTTTCTCAATGAAAAGCATGTGCTCAGACTGCACTACATTAGCTGCCCTAACGTCAACATCTCTACTTGCATGTCATTTCGTTCTTTCTTTTCTAATTCTCTCCTTTAATTTACCTTAATTATTTTTCACAATATTACCATTGACGCTCGGCTCCACAAATCGTCTCGGCACGTCAGGAGTTAAGGTTTAAAAGAACAGGCATTATACGTTCTTTCTACATTTTAAACACGAACAAACGTACACGTACACGCAGGCCGCTAGGCAAACGCCAGTCCCTTTCTGCTCGTGGGGTAACTTACAGGATTTAACGCAACAATGGCACCTTCAAAGGGGGCGCATCTCAAGGTTACGGAGGGTGACCTGATCAATGGTCGCTTCAAGGTCATACGCGAGGTTGGATGCGGCAACTTCTCCAAGGTATACCACTGCATTGACTCAAGCAGGGGTTCTAACAAGATTCAGCAGCCAGTTGCTGTGAAGATTGTGAAGGCGGAATATAAGAGGGACGCCCACTTTGAGAAGCAGATGCTGCATGTGCTGATAAAGAAACACAATAACAAGGGTGCGTTCTGCCGGATGCTGGATTTTTTCGAGTGGAGGGGATGCCCAGTCTTCGTCATGTGCATCTACGGCCCTTCCCTACGTGACTGTCCTCTTGGCTACTCCAAGGGCGCTATAACCCGCAGTAAGTTAGTCAAAGTGGCCCATTCCCTACTGGAGACATGCCGCTACATCCATTTCGATTGCCAGATGGTCCATACTGACCTGAAGCCGGAGAACATCTTGGTTGGAGACATCAATGTGCCAAAGAATGGTATTGGAGAGAGCTGGGTGATTTGTGACTTTGGAAGCTCTTCACAGTGGAACCTGAGTCGGCTGGACTCTGATCTCATCACCACCCGCCCCTACCGTGCGCCTGAGGTGGTATTGGGTAACCCGTGGTTTTACCCCGCGGATATGTGGAGTATTGGGTGTATCTTGTTTGAGCTCGCGGCTGGTTTTCGCTTATTCGATGTGCGGGACGACTTGACGCACTTGCAGCTCATGGAAAAGCGCCTTGGGCCACTCCCGGAGATGTTCACCAAGACGTCAAGGTACTCTATAAACTTCTTTGATTCGAGAGGGGACTTCCTTGAGGACTCGAAGGTGATCACTGCAGGTAAAATAAACACACGGAAGCTCTCATTGCTGATGCACGATGACCAAGAGCTTTGTGATTTAATCGCCTCCATGCTTGTCTACGATCCGTTAAAGCGCGCCACGGCGAAAGATGCCCTTAACCACAAAATCTTCAAGGCCAAGTGCCCCTCAGAGGTGTCAGAGGGGTCAGGGTCCCGGAAGGGTACCAGGAAGATTGCCTCACCGATTGCAGAGTCAACTGTAAGTAAGAAATCGTTGAAGATGAAAGGCACAAGGGAGCACGCGCGCGGTTCCGTTCACAGTCGGCTGTCACTCTCTGAGAGGTTGGCCTCGATTTCCCTAAAGGAGAAGACACACAATGGGGCGCTTAGCACCACAAATCCCAAGCCACCGGCTAGGTGCCCGACCGGGCATGTTGGGAAGTTGCCAGTTCTGGAACCATCTCCAATGATTCAGAGGCCCGTTGAGCGGTTGTCGCTGACTGGGCAGATAACTGAGAACAAGTACAGCATGTTGCACGAGGAAAATAGCGGAGTACCAGTCGTGCCGAACATTGACCCAAGTGAGATGGTGTGCGCGGGACGCAGGATCATCGAACTGGGTGCAATGTCATTTAATGGCACAAACCCGGTGGCATGTGCAGAGGGCGGGGCCGCACAACGAAGGGTCAGCGGGATGCCAGCGTCCCAAGGAGTGGTCGGTGAAGGGTCCAACGCGCGTGCGGTCGTCGTGTCAGTTGGTGTGGTGGAAGCGAAGAGCCTATGTGGACGTATCACAGAGGAGCCGAAGCGAATGGAAGTAACTTTAGACTGTTCTACCGGGAGCCAAGTCGTTGCTGAGGGCGATGCAGCGTTGGCGTGCCGTATGCAGGAGACTGATTCTGTCGCTGCCAACCCTCGTAGGGGCAGCTCAGTTGTAGGAGAAGTAGTACCAGAGTCATTGGGTCATCAGGCAAGTGTTTCGACGCCATCCGCACTGGGTAGTGGTGAGGTGGAATCCGTGACAATGGAGAAGGTTGGATCTGCTTCAATGGTGTTCTCTCCAATAGTACCTCCTCATGGTCTTGCCATCTCAGGAGATAAAGGGATGCAGAGCTTGCGTGGTGTTTCACATGGTAGGACCACTAGCCACGCATTGCACGCACCTGTTCCGGATCGCCCCCCCTTGTACCAGCCGAATCCCCGTGCCCCAGTGTTGAGTGAGTCGTCTGCTACTTATACGTCTTCAGCGATGCATCTCATGTTCTCAGCGCGTGCTGAAAATAACAGCCGGAACACAGATTGTAGTGCAATTCCCCAAAAGACGCTGCTGCATCGTAATCCTGTTCCTTTCAACGCTCGCGAATCGAACCATAGTGACCAGCAATCACATATGCCGATGATTGTCCACAAAGTGACACAGCAGAGGACCCAAGTGACGCCAGCATCCGTACCTATACAGGAACGCAAATATAGCAATCCATCCACAGGTTCGTGTGTTGAGCATGGCTCAAGGCGCCAAAGTAGCATTACACCCGTGAACAACGCACACGATCCTGGAATGCCTGACAGTGACAAGATCCGCCCAACCACAGTAGAGTACCCTGTTCATTCGAGTGGTCTTCTTTGCTCTCTACGGAAAGAGACGGGTTGCATGCAAAAGCCTAGCAAGGCCAACGGTAGTCGCTTAAACTCAGGTGAACCAACACTTCGGACGAATGGGGGACGGAGGATCAGTACCTTGTCCATCCCACAACGCGTTGTGTCTAGAGGAGGGTCTTCATCTTTAGCGACCTTGGCGCGAGTCCCCGAAGGGACTACAGAGCATTCCTTTTTAGCTAGACCGCTCGCTGGTGGCGACGCCACAAGGCGCCCAGCTGTGCCGATGCATGCAAAGGCTAACAACGAATCCGGTGGCGTTGTCGCGGACCTCACTCAGCAGCTGCCCAGCTGCACAAAGGGGATGCCAGCAAAATGCACACCGTCACATCTGGACCGTCTTCCACACCGCGGCAATCTCGCGCACCTATCCAAGCCCAAAGCAAACCTCAAAACATCTGCTCTGGCACTTGGCAGCGCCCGTGTAGCCACTCCATTTGTGTGAATCTGCCCATGAAAACCCGCGTGCGTGTACGTTTATGTTTGTCAATCTGGCTGTTTCTTTCTTTCTTTCCTTTTTTTTTTTATTTTTGCCTATTCTTAAGAGAAGCTATTGCACCTCTTTCTCTTTCTCTTCCTTCTTGTATGTGTGTATTCACGTACTTTCTTATTCTTTTCTCATGTTTATATACCTTTTTTTTTTTTTTTTACTGTAAAGAATTAAATATAAATATATAAATACAAACCCCCGTCAACACGCAAACTTAACACTACAAGCTGTGAATACGAAACTCCAAAACAAAACAAACAACAGCAAAACAAAAGAGAAAAACGTAATAAAAATGTTTGTGCTTATGTATCTCAGCTTTTATCCCTATCGTCTCTATTACCACTCCACCCTTCAATTCTACTTATGTTGACAACAGCAATAACTCTCAACCACCAACCAGGCTGAAGAAGAAAAGCAGGTCACCCCGCCCCCACAACTCCAAATAAGTTATATCAGTGGGCCGCCCCTTCCTCACCAGCAACATTTTCTTCTTCTTCCTCGCTTCCATTTCCACCTCTTTCTTCCTTTTCCTCTTCCTCTTTGTGTGTTGGGGTCTCTTATTTCTGCTGTTATTTTGTTTTATTTATTTATGTTTTACAGACACTTCGCTAAGAAAGTTAATAACTCGGAAAAACAAAAAACAAAAACAAAACGAAAAGAAGAAAAAAAAAACAAAAAAAAGAAAAAAACGACTCACGCTCCGTTATGATAATTAACAGGCAAGTTATTTTATGTTTTTATTTGAGGTCCATCACGTCTGTTAAACTCACCGCTTTATACCAAAGAGGCGTACCTCTTTTATTTTTTATTTCCACCGCCTCCCCCTCCCTCGTTATAAATAAATTTTTTGTCTTCTCATCTCTTCCTCTTCCTTTTTTTTGTTGTTGTTGTTTTTTCAGGGAAAAGGGGGAAAAAAAAAAAAAAACATTAATTGTTTTGTTTATTTCCGCGCAGAAACGCAAACCAGCACCTCATCCCACACGTCTCGTGTGAAACTCGTCAACTACACGGCCCCTTCAATTTCTTAATTAGTTACTTTTTGACGCAATTTGTTTTTCGTGGTGTTTTTCTTTTTCCTTTTTTGGCGGGCGAATTACAACAAAAAAAAAAAAAAAAAAAAATATGAAACGAATTTTTTTTTTTTTTTGTGCCCTTCACTTCTTCACTTTTTTGTATGACAATGAGCAATTTATCAAACTTTATTTCCTTTTCTTTTTTGCCTGTGCTTGCACAGCCCTTACCAGCCATTTTTTTCTTTTTACGTACGCCTCCCTGTCAGAAAGGCATAAGTAATTGAGAGTATTTTTATTATCTTTACTAACATGTCGTTGGGTGTTATGAAGATGCGGAAAAAAAAAAAAAAAATGGATGTTGTTTTGTTGTAACAAATCAGGAATGGCCACAGCAACAGCAGTGAAAGACTTCTTGTTGCTGTGAACTCGCCTGTGCATACAAGGCGATGGTCTTTTTCCTCCCCTCTTGTCATGACCATACAGGCACGCACAAAGGGACAAACACCGGTATATATGTAACTTCATGTATTGTTTAGTGGCCCTCATTCCGTTGCCTTTCGCGAGGAGTTAAAAATGGCGGTGAAGGGATCTCTCTCTGTGTGTGTGTGAGTTAAGATGGGTGTGGGTAAGAAGAGAAATTTTTGAATTCATGAGTGCGGTAAACATCAGGATGTGCTGCAATGTGCTTTTAATGTTAAAAGTAACGTGGGAAAGGTTGTGTCATTAGTGGCGGGGGAACACGGTTGGGTTAAACAACACCCACAACTCCAAACGTTTATTGTGGACCAGTGACTTGGCTGTCATAATCATTCATCGTGTGACGCTCGTGCTCGCATAACCATGAAGCTTATTGTCATTTCACACAATATTTTTGACTGGCACAAGTGATGAGACGCTACGGCGTGGCTGTTGTTGTGGTTGACTAGCCGTGTGGGCGGCACAGTCCTTACACACCAGCGCCATGACTTGTCTATTTCCCGTTACCTTTACCCCTGTTGTGTTCCACGAGAAGCATCGCGCGCCTCCATGCCCCTCTTCTACTTAACACAGCGTCACCCCGTTCGCGCTCTACACGATATAAATAACATTCTCACCTCTCTCCTTAGCGAACAATGTCCCGCGCTGTTTCCAACTCCCTGACCGCAGCCCCCTCACACCAGCCACGGTCGCCTTCTCTCGCTGCTATATTTCTTTTCTTATTTTTCTTTTTCACCCTTCTCTATGGCGAACTACCTGGACATTTTTCATTTACTCCGAGCTGCCAGGTTGAGCCGTAGTCGCAGTAGTCGAACATCTTCGTCCACAATAATGATTCCTTCCATAACCTCTGGGCTATCCTTTCATTCTTTAATTGCACTCATTTGTTCTTCTCTCGTGTGGATTTGCATCCCAGCGCGCGCTGCTGTGTTCCATTGCGACTCCCCCATATTTGTCGCTTTTGATACTCTCATACTATTCTTTTATTGACTGTGTACTCGCACTAGCAAGAAAGGGAAATGGGCTGCAACTCAAAGTGCGAGTTGCAGCAGATGTGCTACGAACTCACTCACCCATCCAATCACGATGCATCGGGTGAAAATATGGAAGGGGGGATTGTGCCGAACGGTATAGTGAGGTGCCATTGCTCTTCCAGTATTGCAATGGGTGCTTGTGCGTCCCTGTGGGCGCTTGACTCTGTGGTCTGTAGGCAGTGTGCCACAGGGGCAAAGGCATCCCGCCGCGTTGATCTGATTTCTGGTAGTTCGCTGGGTGCGTGCACTGTAAGCGGCAGGCATCAAGATGACGGTATGTCTTGCGACAACTCCAATCAGAGAGCAGATACGTGTGCCACCACTAGTGGTCGATATGACCATAGGTGCACTGGAAGCGAAGTAGGAGAGTTGCTCGCCCAAATACTTCGACGTCACAGGCGCGTCACTGAGCAACGTTCCGGTGCCGACACTGTTTTCAGCCTGCCAGGCAGGCCGCTTGAACGATTGGCAGATGGATCAAGTAGAGGAGAAAACTTCTCGGATCACTGCGAAGAAAGGACCGTGCATAACGACGTTCCATGCTCACTGCCGTCACCATCGCCGCAGCAACGCCGATTGTTGCTTTGTTGGCTCTGTGAAACTCCCTCCGCAGCCGCACCAGGGTGGCTGTGCGCGCCCAAACTTTTTGATGCCTCCCCCTTTCCGCTTCCTTCGGAGTTGGCGTCGGCAAATAGCGGGAGGCTTTTGGAACCCATCTCGCTGCTCACACTCTGCCCCCGCTGTTGCACTGCCCTGTCGATGCCTGGAGAAGTGCCACCCGACATTGTGCTTCAGAGGGCCGCTTCTACCAGGGCCACTTTGCAACGTACAGAAAAGTACGTCGATTTTTTGAGAAACTACAAGATGCGAGTAGAGGAACTAGCTGCTAGCTTGCGTCTGAAGCATTCATCAAGGCCATCCGCTGTGAGAAGTGACAAGGCAACGGATGGACAACATTTTGCAGATTTTCCCTTACAGGCGCAGCGTGGTGCTTTTCAGCAGCTAGTGGAAATGCTGGAGTTTTCACTCCAGGGTTGTGTGAGTACGCTGATGGGTGGTCAGCGCGATACGCTGCTTGGAGGATCGCGGAAGAATATGCCGCTTTCTGTTCGAGAGCGCCGTGTTCTTGAGCGGGAGCTTGCTTGGATTCAAAAACGACAGCGTACTTATGCGCGTGCCGTCACTGACTCAACGCATTGTCAAGGAAAGTACTGTAATGACCGTACGAACAGCACTGTATTGGCATGTTCTGGTTGTAGCCATGGAGATATGAGTAGGAATAGTAATGCACCTCTGGACTACAGTGCAGCGGGTGCCGTTAGTCCATCATTGCACGGCGAGGGCGTTCCAAACAGTGGTGACGGTAGTGGTGACCACACAACAACAATAGCCGGTGCTCCTTCACCGTTTCACGTGCCTTGTGATGCAGTCAATGAAGAGGAGCGCGCGAGTGAAAAGAGGAATCAGGCGCTCATGGCAAGGGCTCAGGAGCGAGGCAAAAAGGCACTTGACCGCATGATTGAGCGTGTCATGACTGCTCGTGCAGCAAAGCTGAAGGTTTTTGAAACGGATGCGGGGTCAGTCGAGCCCACGAAACAATCTGCTTCCAACCCCCCGTCACTAGGAGGACACGAATTCTCTTCCATTACTCATTCTGTTGAGGCATCGACGGATGGAGGCCCTCCTGCCTCGAATCCCGGAAGTCGTCACGATGACGCACTTAGAAACTATTTTGAAGGTCGTTTGCATGTTGTGCCAGATTTCACTGCGGCGCCAATGGAGGCCGGTTCCAGTGGTGACAACACTCTGCAAGTGTCGACAGGCTCACAGGGAACACACGGCAACGCCTTGTGGCTCCGGTTGCGTGAGGAGGAGCGCAGGCGCATTGATGCTGAAGATGTACGGGATGCATATCGTGAGCGAATTGCTGCACTGGAGAGGGCAACGGATCACATGTCTGAGCTTGTTCTCCATCACCGGATGAGCTTTACAGTGGCCCAGCACCTTTCTGCAATGGGTCAGTGGCTTCGGGTAGTGACAGAATGGTGCGAAAGCATCACAATGATCAAATCTCGCGTTTTTGCAGACGAAATGGTTTCACTGGTACGGCGGGCGCAGCATACCGTCTTTTGTGGTGGTCAGATTTCATCACTCAGTCCAACCACGCTAGCAATGGACGCTTCATCTGGTGGAGTGGAGTGAGGCCAACGATGTAACTTCTTTGTGCGACTGCTTGTGGTGTGTGGTGTAAACCAGAAGATGTGAGTCGTGGCCGAGCAACAGGTTGCAACGAAAAGAACACAAAAGGAGCGAAGGCAGCGGAAAGGACCACCACTTTCTGTGTCACTAGGCTGAGTCGAGCGAAGCATCAGTAAAGGTTGCTGTACCTGTCTCGCTCGTGTGGCGTGGGAATAAGGTGAGCAAAAAGGTAGGAAGCACATGCCTATTGCGTGCTGTTCTGCGTGCGACCCCAGGACACTGAAAGATTGTTCCTTGGCAAGCCTCTTTTGTCTCTTCACTGTACTTTTCTTTCCCTTTTTCGTTCAAAACAAAAATAAAGCAGATGAATGAAGTGAAGATATTCTCTATCGCATTTATTGGAATGTATTTTTTTTTAATTTTTTTTTCCTGCATCGTCAGCCTCCGTAAGCTCAGCCGCTCCCGTGGATGAATGTACAGGCAACCGCTAAGGGATGTGTAGTGATGCGTTTGCACACATTTGGTCGCACGCACGTGCACACCTGCATGCGATGCCCCATTTTTTTTTTCATCATCAGCGCCCCACTTGCCACTTCTTTTTTGTTACACAGGACACATCTCAGCAAGGACGCCTGCCATGAGATCAGCTGCTTTTCGTCTTTTTGCTACTCCGGGTGCCACAGATGTGGTGAGTGAAGCTGAGGCTGCCTCCCCGTCCTCATCAACATTTACGGTCTTCAGCAAAGCAAATGGTGGGGCACTAGGCGCACGTCGTGAGGAATCCGACACCTCACTCCGCCGAGTTGTGTCTCGCGCGTATGCATCGCCGCGGCCCGTCACTATTTCACAGATACACCATGCGCCACGGGTCAGTGTTGCCGCAGTTCGAATTGACGGATCCGTGTGTGAAGGTGTGTGCTTCTGCGCTCGTGTTGTGCGCTGTAGAATGAACGACACTTCCAAGGCCGGTGTGTCAGAATGCAATGCTGTCTTGCTTGTATCGGATAATACTGGACTCCTCCCAGTACTGCACTATGACACTGCTGCCGGCGGCAGGTGTGAGCAAGGCCTTTGCCGTACCTATGCTGTATGTCAGAGAGCAGGGGGCCCGGAATACGGGACGCCTCACGATCCCATTCCAGAGGCAAACCTCGAGAATGATGAAGATCATCGCCAACCAGCGATTGCTGAGAACGACTACGTTTTTGTCGTTGGCCGATTTGCCTTTGCCGACATCTCAAAAGACGCTCGACGCGCTGTAAAGGGCATGGAGGACTTCATCTCGGCACCAGCAGATACACCCGCCTCTAGCAATGCCCTGCCCACGAGCGCTTCGTGGAATCGTCTGTGTGTGCGTGGAAGGGCACGCCTCGTCACAGATATGAATGAAATACACTACTGGATTCTTAGTGCATTAGAGACCCATCTGCGACTGTTATCACGACAATCCAACACCCATTACAACGTACAACCGCCCATGGTAGCAACGCCTGGAGCAGCATACGCCAAGTCACACACCCCACATTAACCTGTGCGTGCATCACAAGGTCGACCCGGCTCCACTAATTCACATTTATCAGCACCGTAGTGTTTCGCCGGTTGGCGGTGTCTGAAAAATACCACAGTCACTCTATTGGCGTATACCGCCTGTAATATCTTCCTATTCCTTCCCCACCATCGCTCCTAGACTAACGGACACGTTGTTTTTGTGCTTTACACACCACACCACACTGTATTGTGTTACATTGTTATTATTATTATTATTGTTATTGTTTTTTTTTTTTTTTTTCTTGGACGGCAGCAACAAAGGATGCGTCTTGCCAGTCGTTTGCTGTTTTTATGCCTCACAAAACACTATAATATAGTGGTAACACCATGCCGCAAAAGCTAAACAAGTCAATCACAAGCCAACATTAGGCACTGGCCTCTTCTTTTTATCGACATGTGCTCTGCTACAACATGAACACGAGCAGTAAAGTTGTAATAATTAGCGACGGGCATCGTCCATAACGCGCTGCAAATTTAATCGATATCGTGCCATGACTGGGCATTGCAGAGCCATCACGTTTGTGCCCCTCCATTACATCTCATTTTCTCTTTTTTTCTCACCCACTCACCCACACATACACACTGATGCCACCAACTTGATTCTGTTCGTGTCGTAATGTCATTCAATAATAGCACTTTGTTTTTACCCAGACACGATATAGTGCCCAACTGGACACTTGAGCTTCCCATACCACACGCTCGACAGAATCACGCGCACACACATTCCCTTATCTTTATCACTAGTGGCAGATGCGGAAACGGGATCGCTCCAGTTCAAGCACACCAGTTCACCGCCCAGCCACACCAGTGGTGACGCCTCAGCCAGTTCACGACAGTCATGAGTTTACTGTTCAACAGCAAATTCTGTTTGACGTGTTGCGGCGTACATCTCTAGCGGAGCAGAAGGATAAAGAAATTTTTGAGTGGCTCACGGACGCTGCTGTTTGGCTGAAGGATTGTGGCAACAACAAGAACTTTAGTCCCGGCTCCCTTGCTGAGCTTCGCTTTCTTATTCTTGGTGTTCTTCAAACACTACCGTGGTGGCGTGTTTTTGATTGGAATCACGTTCAGGGCGTACGAGTAACCGGGCGCAACGGGAGGCAGCACAGCATTCGTGCTCTCACACGCTGGCATGAGCGGATCCAAATTGCTTTTGAGCGAGTTTGCCTGCTTCTAATGGAGCAATCACAGCACGCTGTGCGTGGCGTAATGGAGGTGGCGATGAAGCCCTTCAAGATGCGGTCGCCGGTCGTGGATGGTGCACTAAGGTTAATTCCAGGCGACACTATCATGCGACTCTTGAACGCAGTGGCAACCCATTACTCTAGTGACGTGGTGCTCGATGTGCTTCAGCAGTGCATACGCTTTCTCGTCCCCGGGTGGCGCTGGAGTGATAGGCGCCACCACATTGTTTGCATTGCACTGTTTCTTCATTTGGCATTAGAAGCGCACATTCCTCTTTACTCTGTCCACGACCGCACTGACCCAGGACGCCCTGAGTTAAGTGCCAGTCAGCTAAGTGCCCGGAAGAAAACTTACGACTTCCCGTGCGTGAACTCCAGGGATGTGTCAATGGCGCGATCTGAAGCGAGCACAGACGCCGGTGCCTCCTGCGTCTCATATGTCTACCCGCAGACAATGCATTCTGTGCCCGTTAGGAACCCCGCTATGTCCATGAGCGATACAGAAATTAGCGATGTATCTCAGAGCTGTGCATCTACGAGGTCATCTGTTATCCATGGCCACACTTACGATAGGCCCAACTCCATGCCGTTCTCAGACGTGGGTGTGCAGAACAACAAGATGCTGCCATATCGGAGAGAGCTGATTCAGTTTGTTCTCCGATGGCTTACAGGCATGGAGCTCTCCTTGCAGGTTCAGGATAGTGATTCTCAAACGGATCGTTTCTCATCCCCTGTGCCCGGACAGTCTGGTAGTGGTGCGAACTGGCGAAGCACTTCAACCTTTCCAACGTTTGTGCCTCTGCAGGTGCGCCCCTCTGAGAAGCCATTTGTGGACATTCTGTGTGATTGCACAAGACTTATTTTCCATCGTTTAGCGGAGGACTTGAGGCACAATCAGACAGTTGGCATGTGTGGTCCCGCAGAGTGGTGGCACGAGATTTTAGCTTTTCATCTGAACTCTGTTCCCAAGATTGAGTGCCCCATATTTTCAATATATTTGGCACCCAGTTTGGCAATACAAAGCGGTAAGGAGGAAGCAACCGACATGATTCGTAAGTTGATCTTGTTGGTTACTAAGGGCTATCACCCACTTCAACAGAGCGCGCTACGAACGCCGGCTGCAGGTCCTACACGGGTTCGGATGGCACCTCCCACTGTGGGTCCGCTCGTGATTCCGATGGCCCATCGTGTGAGAGCCGCACTTCATATCTATCCACTTTTTCTGTTCTTGCGTGGTTGTGTTGGAAACGGGGAGGAGGTCCGCAAACAAATTTTGAAGTGGCTGGTACAAGAGCTCAAATCCAGCAATATCTCCCATCCCTTGTCACAAGCCCAGACCGGGCCTCAGTTCGAGGCGAGCCCACTTGTGCAGGTTCTGTTCGCTCAATGTGCAGCAATTTCGGAGGTTGTTGATGCTGACTTCACAAAGGAGGTGGAGTCAAGTATGCCAGCCAGTCGTGTAATGCACAAGCTCTTGGAAACTTATCTCATCCCCATGAAAGCCGAAGTGAAATCAGAAGTGAAGGAAGATTCGGAAGAGTCAGCAACTGCGGAGCCCCCAACAGCATCACCCCCTGCTAGCAAACCAGTGCCAGAAGGGCAGTCAGTGAAGCCGGAGCGTAGAAGGTTTGATATCGCTAAGATGGAGGCTGCTGGTCTTTTGTACTCGCATCTGATGGATAATTGCCCGTGGAAGTGTACTCGTACGTGAACACATTACCCACTTTGGGCAGAGATGTCGCGAAGGGAGCTGCAGGATGTACACCTCAGAACCTTCTCTTCTTTTTTTTGTTGCGCTGTCCTTTGAGCATTTGTCGTTCGCATTTCTGGGTGGTGCTCAGGGGTGGCCGAGGAGGGTTTGCAAGTGCATGTTGTGCTGGCGCATTCACCCCACCTGGCAATCTCAACTGCAGCCCCAACCCAAATTGCGACGGCCAGTCAATGAACGGATGTGTGGGGCGTGAGACAAGATAATTTTATCCCTTTTTTTGTAATTGTGTGAGCGGGAGTGTCGCTAGTCGCCCGTAACTCATCTTCTTGCAGACCGTTAATGACAAAAGGCAAAAAAAAGGCCGTGTAAGCAGAAATAGTGTTGCAATTAGCCCGTTTCACACCATAATATGCCCCGGAGCTATTTGCTATCGGTAGTTAAAGGCACTTCCTTCACTCGGTTAACATCATTGCAAACTTTTTTCTTTTATTCTTCCATCTATCCTTACATCCATTTATTTATCCCCTAATGCTTATTTTTTTTCTACTCGCCTTCCGCCATCACCATTGTTGAACGTCAGTTAATAATCTGAATCGTTTAGTGACAACCGCCGCATAGATCGTGGGCCACCCGCTACATGGAGGATGCAGCGAGTGGAAATCATTTCTAGTCATCTTGGGCAACGCCGCTACTGCCACCTAACGCATTGTGGTGACGTTGCAGTAATCACACTCCATCACGAGTATCTAAACACCCTTACACAGGAGGCGCAAGCAGCACTAGGACAGCACCTTGATGAGGCCCTGATTGACAACAGGGTTCGTTGCATTGTTATAACGGGTGGTAATTTTGCGTTTTCCTGTGGCCTTGACACAGCTAAATTGTGGACATTGCCAGCAGACGTGCAGAAAGGTGGTGGAGCCATCTCAAGCCTTGCTGTCCTTGCGAACAAGATTGAAAATAGCACGAAAGTTGTTATTGCTGCCATTCATGGGATTGCCTTCTCTGCTGGGCTGGAGATTGCCCTAGCTGCGCACTACCGAGTGGCTTCACCTACTTCTGTTTTTTGTTTTCCAGAGGTTAAATTCGGGCTGGTGCCATGCGGAGGTGGGACGCAGAGACTGCCACGTGCCATTGGCGTGCGTGCAGCCGTGGACATGATTGTCACGTCAAGGAGAGTGCCAGCTGAAGAAGCCCTGAGTTTGGGGCTTGTGGACGACGTTGTTCCCGTAGAATCCCCCAACACTGGTGAATCTGATGCTGTGGGTTCAATTCCAAACGCCTGTAATGGCGTTGTAGCAGCAGCGATACGCTTGTCAGACCGCTGTAGGGTTCCACGTCGACTTTCTCAGGAAAACCACAGGCTGGGCTGGTATCCGTACAATTTCCTACTCTTCCGTTGGCTTAAGCATATCGTTAGTAAAAATATCCCGAAGGGCGTTGAGGCTCCTCTGAGGTGTCTCCAGGCGGTGGAGGTAGCGGCGCTAGGAACATCATTTCACGAGGGCCTTGAGGTGGAACAAAAGATTTTTGCTCAAACAGTTGAATCGCCCGAAGCGAAGGCCGCGCAGCATTTGTTTTCATCCCACGCAGTACTGGGTAGGCCTTTACCATTTTTTTCCAAGGGTGTCCTAAATTGGGCAACAACAACTAGTGTGAGGCGCCTAGTTGTTGTAGGTTTCAACAACCCCAGTGTTGTTGTTGTAGCGCTCTTGCTACGCACTGGTGTCTCAGTAACGATAATGAACAGGGACGGCGAGACATCAAGGCGCATGCAAGAAGCTGTGAGACTGGAGCTGGAGAGTAGTCTTCGCTCGCACAGCGCTGCCGCTGAAGAGATGAAAAAGTGCTTTGCGAATCTTTCAACAATTCACTGTACAGACGACCTGCACGCTGCGTTACGGGGTGTTAATGCCGTATTGGATTGCGCAGATGAGCCTCTGGATGTTCGACTAGAAATGCTGACCAGGTTAAATCGTGCCTGTTCGGAAGAATGCGTTGTGCTCGCTTGCCATCCTTCGTACACGGTGGAGGATGCTGCGATGGCGTGCAACTGGCCTCCAGAAAAAGTGGTTGGCATGCCTCTGGTATTCCCCCCCAACACCTCCTCCTTTCTTGAAGTGGTGCAGGGGAAACGCACTGATCATGCCACTGTTAGATGTGCAATTGACGTGGGTGCTCTCCTTCATAAGGTGGTGATCACCACAAGATGCTCTAGTGTTTCCTTCATTGAGAGGCTTTTGTGCGTTATGCTTTACCAGGCGCTTGCCATGCTGGAGCAGGGCGCCCTTCCGATGAGGATTGATTCCGCTCTCAAGCGATTCGGCTTTCGTGCAGGCATTTTGGCTCTGGACGACCTTGTGGGCGTATCACGCACTGCAGAGATCCTTTCAACGTTACATAAGCAGAAGGAGAGGGATGGTATGTGCGTCCAAATTCCGCCAGCGGACGTGGCGACGATTCACAATCGCCTCATAGACGTGGGTCGACTTGGGCAGGTGATCGGGCGCGGTTGGTACACATACGAGCCAAACAGCGTCATTGACCAGACAAGGGCAGCGCTGTGTAGGTTGGTGGGTTCCACATCAGGGAAAGAGGGCGGTCTGCGCGCAGCGGGTGTGCCGTCCTGTAAAATTCCACATCCCGACCGCTCCGTGGAGTTGATCGTTCTCGACGTTTGCCAAGAAAAGAAAATTATGCGACGTCATGTTAGCGATAAGGAGATTGTGGAGCGTATTGTGTTTGCTGCTGTGAATGAGACTGTGATTCTCCTAAGTGGGGGAGCAATTTCAAGTTCCGCTGCAGCCGATATAGCAACAGTGTTTGGCTTGGGATTTCCAGCATGGAGGGGTGGCTTGTGTTACTTTGCCGACAAGTTTGGGCTACAAAATATTGATCAGCGCATGCGCATTTACAACCGCTCTTCCGGAGATGCGCTGTTCCCACAACCGTGTGGAGAACTACAACGACTTGCGGCATTACAAGAAACGTTCCAGTCCACATGGCCATAGGCAAGAGAGAGAGAGAGGTGCACGCCTATGCGCATGTAGACAAAAGTATATATGAAAGGGGGTGGCGAGTAGCTACTCCAGTTGACAGTAAAATGCTCAAGGAAGTAGGTCGCTATCCCTATGTCGATTGTCTTTTTCATTCTGTCGCTTCGGTGCCCCAACATCCAACAAAAGAGGGAGAGAGAGAGAGAGTGGAAAAATAAAAATATAATAAATCAAATGATTTTTCTCCCACCATCTTCTCTTTCAATGGCGTGTGCCCCGCTTTACAAAGTGACTGCTCTCTGCTCTTGTTGCTTGTTTGTTTTCGCTTCGTTCCTCCTTGGCACTCACCAACACCTAATGCCAAGAAGACGCATCCCGAGTTGTGCACTCGTGCCAGCTGCTTACATGACGTTTTAGACGGTGATACGCCACACGGTTCGGCACGGCACCTATCGAGACTGTATTGTTTTTTTGACTACCCGTTATCCTTCACCCTACACCACACATAAACTTCTCTCTTTGTCCTACTCACTTTTTCTCACCGTCGTTGTGGCCTTTTTTTTTTGCTCTCGTCCCTCAGCCGCCAGCTGGCACTTCACACATTTGTCGGGAAAGCGGAGTATCAGTGAACTGGCTGGTGGGATAATGTAACTACTCGTTATTGCGCTTCTAGCGTGACACTTCGCTCTTGCTGCTCAGCGCTATTGCCTTTTTCTTCTTGAAATGTAGTTCTATATTTTTTGCCCTCAAATGCTTTCGTCACTCTCTACCTTTTACTCGATATTTCGTCGCCTAACATTGACGTTTTACTTGGTATTACCGGTTTATATTCACCTTGTAAAATCGTGTGATAAAAAGTTGTGAAGGGAAGGATGTGGTGTGAAAAGTGGTAGTTGAGTTTCCCACCCCCACCCCCTCACCAAAGCAGCCCACCATCATTGTCCTGCAGCACCACTGACTGGGGTTCACGGCAATAGCTATAGCTTAATGAACGTCAACATTCTCCGCCATTGGCTGTACTTATAGTAATTTTTTCGAGTAGTGAGGAGCGTGGTGTGTGTACAAGTACGATGCGCCGCTGCTTTCCAAGACTAGGCATCACACATACAACAAGGAAGGACAACTACACGCTTTCTCGACTAGCTAACGGACTGCGTGTGCTGACGTGTGACGATGGTAATGGCATCACTGGCATGGGGTTGTTCATGCTAAACGGGGCTAAATTCGAAGACGCCAACAGTGCTGGGGCCTCAGCGGTCTTTGAAACGCTCCCACTACGCAACAATCAAATGTTCACTAGCCGTGAAATTAGTCAAGCGCTCGGTGGTCTCGGCAACGCGTTCAAAGTTACCAACAACAAGGAGGCCATCTCTGTTATTTTAATGATGCCGCGGTACCACCAGCGCGATGGCCTTGAGCTACTCAATGCCATGTGCCTGCACCCCACCTCCAATGAGGAGGAATTTCGGCTTGCCAAGGAAAAAACGTTTGAGCGAACGCTGCTGTATGACAGGGACGCCACAAGTGTGTGTTTCGAGTTGGTGCATGAGGCTGGATGGAATGGTAAGGGATTAGGGCAGCCACTCAACCCAAAGAAGGAGGACCTTGAACGACTCACATTGGAGAACTTTACCACCTTTCATCGTGCGTGCACAACCCCTGAGCGGACAGTGTTGGCGGCAACTGGTGTGTCGGACCACGAGCGATTTGCTGAGGAAGCGGAGCACCTCTTAAAGTTTGGTGATGCCGAGCTCGCTGCAGCTGCTGCCAAGACCATGCCGCAGCTGCAACATGGCTTCCATCCCTATACTGGCGGGAGTCGGCTCGTGCAGCAGACGGAAGCGCCAGAGAGCATGAACAAGTTCCAAGAGAAAAACCTCAGTCACGTGGCAATTTTCTTTCAAGGTCTCCCAATAAGTCATCCCGACTACTACTCGGTTAGTGTGCTCCAAACTCTTCTTGGAGGCGGCACTTCGTTCAGTTCTGGTGGACCTGGAAAGGGGATGCAGACAAAGCTCTTCAGGGAGGTACTCAATAGGGAGGGCTTCCTGCATGGACTGGAATGCATCACGGCGTGGTACAGCGACGGCGGGCTGTTCGGACTCTACGGCACCGCCCCACATGAGTCCGTGGGCCCGTTGCTGGACGTAATGATTTACCAGTCTGCTTCCATTTGTCAGCGTGTCAGCCCGACACATACTGAAATGGCAAAGAATCAACTCCGCTCCCAGCTGATATTGCTTGGCGAGGGCCGTGAACAGCTCCTATCGGACATGGGATTTAACCTTGTGGTTCACAATCACATTATCACAGCCACGGAGACAATGGAAGGGACTCGCAGCATCACACTAGACGATATGAAGCGTGTTTGCGCGACCATGATGGAGAAACCGCTTACCTTCGCAGTGTACGGTGAGTGCACCAAAATGCTCTCACACACCGAGTTGGAGGAGGTGGTGCGGAAAAAGTACAAACAATTGAACTGAGAGGGGCATATTCGTGCGCAGTGTCACTTTTCTAGCAAGTTGTTTCACTGGCCACGTTTGTTTCGCATAAGATTTGATGTCCCCCCAAACGGGTGCCGCGTGGCTGGGCATCGAACATGGGCGCATGTTTCTGGTGCTTTGTGTTTTCCACACCTTCTTCCACCTTCACCATGCAACATGCAACCACTTCGGTGATGGTTGCCGTTGCTGACGTCGAGCTTGGTCGACAATTACACACTCACGCCTCTACCACCTTTTTAACGTCTTTTTTTCGGGGTGCATGAAGAACATTATCGTGACGTGCCATCGCCAAAACCCAACGACATCCCTCTGTTCCCGCAAGCTACACCGCTGGTTTTGCAGGTCAGCAAGGTCGCTACCAAGTTCATTGCACAGTTCCTCTTAATTGAATCAATTACTCCCCGTGTGGTACGTAAAGACTACAGCCAATCAAGAACCGTTGTCGTTCCATTTCAGCGCCTTCCTTGTTAATATCACTATTACTAAATATGGTTTTGCCTCTTCGTAAATTTTTATTTTCTTTCTCTTTGCCTATATTGTATGAACTAAAACGGCACGAGGCGCAACTAAACAATCAAAGCACTAAAGTTGTGTCGCACCTTATGGTAACTGAGACTGCTCTGTTGTTGTTATTTTTGGTGTGCATGGCTTCCGCTACTGCCACAGAGGCGGAGCAGTCTAAGAAGATCAAAACTAAACAGGAGGAAGAAAAAGACGAAGACGCCGACTTGGACGATGAAGTCGATGCGTTTGTGGGCAGCAAGGAGGCTCCTCGGACGACTGTGCGGCAAATGATAACGCTTTGCACTCTGGTAAAGCAGGTGTTTGGTGTTAATGCAAGCGCCAATCGCTTGGCCAGACGTGCACAGAAATCGGTAGCGATGACAAAACAATGTCTTGTGGAAATAACTCAAATGGCACGCACTGCAGGCAACATGCCGCCCATGGCTGGTGGCAGTCAGCTCCTGAACGGCGCTTATGACCCTTTTAATGTTACTTTAGTGACCATTGAGAAGGAGATGAATGACGCTGTAAACGCGAGTATTGCCTCGAGGAACGCTGCAGACGCGTCGACAATTTTAGTTGGCAAGATGATGGGGGCACTTCAAGTCTTGGTGCGCAACATCAGCCTCATTGTCGGTGTGCTTAACAGTGGGCGAAGTACTGTGATACAACTCAAGTGTGATGGCTCAAATGCGAGAGTTACCGGGGACTCCATTGCGCAGGCCCTGGAGGAAGTTTTCACGGCAGGCGTTGAGCGGGGAATAAGAGATATCCACTCTCTGTTGAATTTGGTAGAGGGGGAGAGGCACAATTTTGAAGAGCTCATCAAGGCACTAAGGGAGCTCATGCTGTCTGTTGTAAGTGCTAACGACGCCCTGCAGCGCGCAAGAGCGGCAAAAAGTGCACTGAGTTCAGTGCTTACTTTACGTAGTACCTTTGGTATTAACGTCAGTTCGAAACGGCGTTGGTTGTCCGATAAGATGATTGATGCAGATGGCTTTTTCATTGGTGGGACTCCTACACATTCGTACAAATTGCCTCCACTCGTCGTCCCGCTGCTCTTGTTGAGTTGTGCTGCGGTTCAGTGAAGCGATCCATGGCAAGGCGTTGCTAGAGCATTGCAGATGTTCCTTGTGCCTCTTTCTCTTCTTTACAGTTGAAGAAAACGATGAGGAGGAGATAAAGAAGAACAACAACATACTCAAGCGACAAGTAAGGAACAAATGTTGTTGATTACACATAAAACCGAATATCGCCTCCCATTTCCCCTTACATCACTCAGTGAAACTGTTTAGGTTTTCTGAGGCAGCGCAGAGTCATCAGTCACTCTACTGTGTCATTTTGCCTAATGTTGTTGCAATGCGTGAAGAAGGCGCGAAGCCTCTAACACCTCTTCCAAAGTACTTTTCATGTTGTTCTTTTTTATTTCAATCGGAAAAACATGTACAACGCCACGCTGAAGTATTTTGCTCCCCCTTTCTGCCACCTTTTTGAAAGTTACAACCAACCGTATCGGCCAGCACCTCCATGCTCACCTTCTTTCATTGGTGTTCCATTCTGCTTTTGCGTCTACACATTTTAGTGCAGTGCGCATGGGTGTCGTTCATTGTTGCTCATTGTCGTTTTTGCAGTTTTCACCTTTCTGGCGCCCCCTCGCTCGTTTTAACTTTTTGGAAGTTTTGCACGCGTCAGTCGGCGATCGACCAATTAAATGTACGATGCGCCAATTGCGTTTACTCACTTGCTCATTTGTAGCTCAATTTGTATGTGCGTATGTATACAACGCTTACCTTAGCCCTGACACTGTGTTTCTCTCACCTGCCCACCGCCACCATCGCACGCACAGATTTTATTTTGTTTTGCTATTTTTTTAAAAAAGAAAAATGCGTTCGTGTCCACCTTCACCTCCACTGCCAAATGTCAAACAAAAATATTCTCGTCTCCCCAATTCCCTTGCAGTTGAATCGGTTCTCCCAAAACAGTCAGTTCGATCACTTGCGCCACCGCCACCTGAACTCTCCTGTTCCTCCAATAGTCTAAATTGCTCTCCTCAATCCCTTTTTTGCCTTTGCATTACCCTGAAACACGAACAAAACATTTTCACCTCCTAGCCAAGGGCACCCACAGCGCGCGGTTGGCGTGACCTTTCACAACGCTGCGAGTAAGCACGCAAATGCGAACGGCTTGGCGCGATTTTTATGCATTAGAGACAGAGGCTATTGCTGGTATGAGGCCCCCGCCTCCTAGTGCTCACACGCGCGCAGTTGCAGGTGTGAATGTTGCGAACATTCATGTGTGCTAACGTGCCTATCGCACTTTTCACGGCCCAAACTGCTTCGTTGATTGAACGTTATGGCGGTTTCCTGATGGTGCCTTGTCTCGTTTCCCGCGTGCTACCCCCTCCGTTTTTTTTTTTTTTTTTTTTTTTTTTGCTTGTCACCTTCTGTACTTCTTACAGTTCTTATGAAAATTGTTCTGTAATACAAACCCCTTAGTTTTAGGTGTAGCACAGAAAGTGGTCGTTCCCTTGCGTGGAAGAGGGATAGGCACCAATGCAGGAGCCACTCTTAGGTAGTACGGTTGCCTTGGTTTTGGTGACCACATTGCTGGCTGCACTCGTTGCGTACATTGTAGTACGATGTGTCTATGGTGCTAAAATGACAACGAGGCGGCGTCGGCACACGCTACTGCTCCTTGGTCCATGTGGTAGTGGTAAAACAACACTCTTTGCTCAACTGGTAGCACGAAAGCGGATTTCCGCCCGCACAAGTATGCAGCCCAATCGTGCCGTAATGAGGTTCAAAGCTGATGCCGCCAGCGATGACGAGGAAGGGCCACAGACTTCTCCTGGTGCCTGCATGACGGTCGTGGACTTTCCCGGCCACCGGCGTCTACGCTGTTCCATTGACCAGGAGCTGGAGGAGGCCAAGAAAGTTGTTATCGTGGTTGACTCAGTGACGATTCAAGACCCTCAGGGGGGCGCCGAGGCGCTCGCCGAGTTGGTGGTCTCTGTTTTCACTTCTCCCGCATTTTATTTTGTGGAGGGCGTGCTGGTGGCATGCACTAAGCGTGATGAACTTACCAGCTACTCTGCAAAGTCCGTGCAAAAGCTTTTGGAGAAGGAAATTACTCACCACATTATCACACGACGTGGTGACGTGCAGTCCATTGGTGACATTGTGAATGCGGAGGGAGTTGCAGTTGGTCGACGCAAAAACAATGGATCCTCATTAGGTAAGACTGCTAAGCGCCACCAGCTTTCACTCAATGACTCGGGTAAGTTTACATTTGACACTTTTCCGCTCCCAGTGGATTTTGTGGATATTTCTTCATTCCCAGAACCAGAAAAACACCCATTCAACGTAGACCCTGTCAGAGAGTTTGCAAGTCGTTAACAAGACACTCCCTCTTCTCTCTCTCTCTCTCTTTCTCCCTTTCTTTCTCTCTGTTTATTTGCTGTGTGGGAGCGCACACGATGAAATGATACATATATATATATATATATATGCACGTGCGTGTATCTGCGTGTGTGAGGGAGGGAGGGAGAAAGAGGAGGAGAAACGGCACACGCATAACTGACGGACAGAAAGTAAAGGTGAGGCAAGAAACAAACAACAACAACAAAATTCTTTCTCTCCACTTATTCGCCTGTCTTTTTGTCTGCAAGTGTGTGCACGTGATGGTCAAGCAGGTTTGAAGGAATTCTACATACCTTCCACCGCTGGTGGATCAGCGTGTAAGTCGCATAAGGACGGAGGTGGTGTACCGATGGGAGTTTTTATGCTCGTGCCTTTTTTTTTTTTGTTGTTGTTGTTGTTGTTTTTGTCCTTTTCAAAAATCCCCACAATGTACCCTGTCGAGCTTCACTGCTTGTTTGCGTACTCCACTTACCTCTGCACGAGGTAGGAGTGCAACTCAGACCCACATTACTCTTCTTTTTTATTTCCTATTTTCATTTACTCAATTGTGACCAATTCACACACTACCAAGTGTGTGTGTGTGTGTGTGTGTACGTGCCCAAGGCCAACTGACAGTTTGCTGATCTTTTTTTCCTGCTCTCCTTCTCTGGACTTGCCCATTCTCTCAGCACCTTTATAGCAAAATAGAGTGGGGTTTGCACAAGACACGGGGTTTATAGATTTACAGTTGTATCTTTGTATATTGCTTATTTGGGAGCCTTTTAAGAGTGAGGCAGAAACGCAAGTGCTGTAGTGGGTTGGGGTTGCCGACAGTCGTGGGCGTGTAACTTCCGGGCACTGTGCAGGCTACGCGGGGGGGAAGTAGAAGTGTGAAGGATGAAGAGCACATCAAGAGGTAAGAAACAGCTCTCTGATGATCACACCAGCTCCTCAGGTAATCACAGCCGTAAGGGCAACATTGGCAACACTGCACTGTGCGCCTCGAGAGTACGGCGAGGTAAGGGGGAGGTGCCGAGTCGCTCCGTTGAGGCAAGTGGCGAGGGAGAGACAACAATACATGTTCTAGACAACGGTGTAGACCGCACTCCTCTTCCACTGCAAGCCACTGCCAAGGGAAAATCTGGCCCACATGGAGCAGGTAACGTAATGAGCAGCATAGTTTCCGGTTCAATAGCTCAAACGGGGGCTGGAGACAGTGCCTCTGTCTTCCAGTCCTTTGCAATTAATAACTCTACGGAGATGGGGCTTGGGACTTCCTCTGCTGATGCGCCAAGCCAGTCTCAGGTCGGTTTCTTAACGAATTCCTCTTCGCTTACAAGCATTTCTGTTGACCATCGGGCAAGCCTGACCTCAGGCTCCACACGAGGTGGTGGGGGCAAGCATTCTTCAACTAACCACCTATCTCTTCTGCGTGATGAGTGCCAGGTTTGTGAAATGCCTCAGCCATATTCACGAGAACTACGGCGACAATGGCTTGATGCGAAAACGACAGTTGTGCTTACTGAAACACCAACTATTATGCTTTACACGCACCAGGATGAGATTGTTCCCAACGACCAACCTGCACTTCTAGAGAAGGTGGTGCAACGCAACGAGACTTACGCAAAGCTTGTGGAGGCCAAGCGTGTTGATGAAGGTACGCGGTTTCAGGTCAAGGGTGTGTGGACGTTTGTTCCACCAAAGAAATCTATTCATTGCGCGATTCAGCCACCGAGGAAGAAGGACGCTGGACCGTTTCAGGTCACACCTTGGATGCTACGCGACGAATTTTCCGCTCTTACTCAGCAAGACACAACGGCAGAACTCCATGATGGTGTGGGGGACGAAGACGAGGAAAATGAAGAGGTAGAATTAGTGGAAACTAACTCGGACAATGGACGGGACAACAGTTCTGAGAGAAATACGGACCCTAGCGCCACTGGTGCAACCCAGCAATGTACATCATGGATGTTCTCTGATACCATCATGTCTACCCTTAGGATTATGGAGCGGGCCGTCGTCCAAAACACGATGGAAGAGTTACAGTTGTCATACAGGGGAATTACAATGGACCCCGGAGCGCACAGGACAAAGCAGTTGGACGCGCCCGCCAACAACAAGGAGTTGAACGAAGAGGAGGAAGTTGCAGCTGGGAACGCGTGGGGTGGTGCTGTTGCTAGCAGCGCGGGGGCGGCGGGTGGTGATGGACAGGGGCAACAGACGGGTCTCTCTGCGCCCTCACAGGACCTGGTGCCTGCTTCCAATGCTGACTCAGATAAGGCTGAAGTGCCGTTGCTGAGGCTTTCTGAGGATATCAAATCCCTGTGGACTTTCCGTGCCCCCATGACCAAAAATCGTTCAGTTACTTGCATGGCATGGAATTGCCGAGAGAGCGACATCCTCGCGGTGGGCTATAGTGCCGTTCGCCAAGAGGATGGACACCATCTGGACTTGTCTGGTAACTACACTGGTGGTGTCGTCTGCTGTTGGTCGTTGAAAAATCCCCTTGCCCCAGAGCGTGTCATTTATCTCGCCTCAGAGGCAGGTGTGTCTTCTATCGCCTTCTCCTACGAACACCCCAGTCTACTGGCGGTGGGTAATACGGAGGGAATTATTGTTATTTATGATATACAAAAGGATTCCAATATACCAGCCATCCGCACCGCAGTGACAAGCGGGCAACACACCGGCGCTGTCTGGGAGTTGAAGTGGGTTGCACGTCACAAGGAGCGCGGTGAGTTTCTTCTCTCGATATCTGGCGATGGTCGCGTGGTGCAATGGGCCGTCGGTAAAACGATTGAGCGCGTCGCTCCCGATCTCATGACGCTGAAGCGGCAGCATGGCACAGCAGGCGAGTCTCCCTTTGCACAGGATTCACGGGCTCTCTCTAGAAATGGCAGCAACAATAACAACAACAAGCGCGGCACCAATGGCGTCTTGCAGCCGCAGCAACCGCAGCGACGTAAATGCGATGCGCTCTTTTCCCGTCAATGTGGCGGCATGTGCTTTGATGTCCATCCAGCGGATAGCACAATGTACATTGTCGGTACTGAAGATGGTTCCATTCATCAATGTAGCAAAAGTCAAACGGAGAACTACGAGTTGGATTATGCTGCCCACTCTGAGCTCGTGTACCGCATCAGGTGGTCACCCTACAGTGACAACTACTTCCTCACCTGCTCAGCAGATTGGAGCTCGCGCCTCTACCGCCTGGGGAAGTCTGCGCAGCTCCTTACCTTCGACAGCCCCAACCAGGATGCTGTGCAGGATGTGGCGTGGGCCTACACAAGCTCGACTCACTTTGCTGCTGTGACAGCGCAGGGGAGCGTGGAGTTCTGGTCCATTGCTGATCCTATTCACCCATGCTCCCGTGCTCAGTACTTGGATGGACGTCGTCTAGCGAACATTCTCTTTGCTGAACAGGAGGCGGCCGTGGTTGTGGTTGGGGACGAAAAGGGTGATGTTACAGTTTTTCGTCTGCTTTCCAAGCAGTATAGCGGGATGAACCTCTCTGTGGAGGAGCAGGAACAGGAATTGGAGGAAGTTATACGAAAGGCTACAACATAAGAAGGAGCAGTAGGCAAGAACAGAACGCGGACGGGAGGGAAAAAGAAAATGTGTGCTGCGCTGTGGCAGCAGGTAAGGCAGAGAAAGGAGGAAGGAAGGTTTGGGATGTGGAATTGTTATAGATGGGTATGGGTGAGCGGCTCATGAAAAGAAGTGGAAATGCAGTGCCGGTGTGACTCATAAGAACCAAAACATGCGCGTGTCTGCACCTTGTTGAGAGCCGGGAGGTGGGTAAATGTAGAGTTGAGTGACTTTGCTGATTTTGGTCGTTGGTGTTGCTTTACACCTGTGGGCGAGACGAAGGAAAGGGTGTGGGCGAGAACAACGAAGACGCAAATCGAAGCAAATGGGACGAAGATGTGAACTGGTGTCATTGATGGTTGTGTTTCGAGACCTGTGGGTGCAGGTGTGGATGCGTGCTGAGCTTATTGTTATTATTATTCCACACTTCAATGCCCCCACACCAGGTTACGAACACCGTTCCACTTTATACTGCCACAATTTCATTTCATTTCATTTCATTTCATTTCGTGTGCTTTACGAGCACTTATTCCTCATGGAGGAATGCTACAGAAATGTATGTTAAAGAGGATAAATCGGCACTTAATGGCATTGCCATTAAAGTTGCTACTTACTAACTTGTATGTTCTGCCAATGTTACGCTGTCCTGTGTTCCTACTGTTCCACACATACACCTGCACTCTTTCTCAGCTGCTCTTTTAGTGCATACGTGTTGGACGCCTATAGGAAATTAGTGTAGCTCACGGCCATTGCGCTAGTAAAAGGTCAGTACGGTTAGTTTGGCGGATTCGTCAGAGGACGTGAAGAGAATATCTTTTGCCTAAGGCCTTGTTGGTCGGGGAGGGACCACGCAGCTCAGCGCGAACGTGGTTTTTTCATCACTGCGATGTCAAACCGTGATGAGGATCCTCGGGATCAGGAGGCTGAGCTGCGGGAAGGGTGTTCAGATACAGAGAGCCCTGAGAGCCTTCGCCATACGCGCGTCACTAATGCACATCCACCCACTCAGGAAGAGACCCGTGAGGACGACGAAACAAAAGAGCCCGGTACAGACAGTAAACCTGCCGCTGAGTCGAAGAAGCAGCAGCAGCAGCACGAGGGGGAAACGAAGGGCGCAACTTCACAGGTGTCGCAAGCCAGACATGTTGAGTTGCCGCCTGTTGTGAGGGAAGCGGTGAAGGTGTCCACGACTCTGGAAAGCGAGGGCAAGAATGAAGTGAGCGCGCATCACGAGGGACGGGAAGACGTTACCGTGCCCGCGACGCTAGATGTGCAAAAAAATGTTGAGCAGTCGAGAGTAGCGCCGAGGCAAATGAGCTCAGGAAAGGTGAATTTGGTACGTGTGGCAACTGCTGGCGAAACAAGGTCTGTACGGTCAGGTTTAGTGGGGCGGTCCGCGGTCTCCCCAGCCACTTTGGGTGCTGTTGGTGGTGGGGGCCCTGGCACGCAAGACAGGCAACACGACACGGATGTGCCCAGGAAGCTTGGCGAACAGCTGCCACAGTTACCAACACAGGGCAAGTTTTTCGCTCTAACTCCGAGGGAAGAGTACGAGCGGTACCGTCTTATCAATCGTATCTCTCCGAACTATCATGGACCGGTTTACATGGTGGAAGACATTTACGTCACGTGCGCTCACTGTGGTTCCCCGGTAGACGCGGTCACGAGAGTTCCGGCTGGCAAGCTCTTTTTCCACCCGCATTGTGTCCACTGTAAACTATGTGGAAGTAGAAACATCACCGGGGTCTTTTTCCAGGCCACACATAGCACTGCTGTTTGCGCTGAATGTGCCGCAAGGGGATATGTACGCAATGCAATTCGTGAGGTAGCCATGGAATATGGAATGGTTGTGGGAGCCGTACGTGGCCCACTAAACAGAGCTATTCAGCAACATGCTGCGAAGGCGAGGCTGGGGACGGGCAAGTCCGTTATCAATGACAAGTACATACCGCCCTCTCTTGGGCTTAACCCTAATCATGAATATGGTAATAGCAGCAGTAAGAGAAGGCAGTCCCTTGTGCAGCGCCAGCAGTACTATTCGCAGAATGATAGCAACATCATTTGCATTCCCTCGATGAGTGGGAGAATGATGATCGAGCAGTAGTTTATGAATTGCTGCTTTTCTGTCAATTAGTGGTGTGGACGGTGAGAAATGTGAAGGGAGGCGATTGGATGTTGATAGATAGAATTGCATGTAATGCGAGGCAGAGGAGGGAGGCAGTGCACTGCGACCCACAGTCACTATCACTTTGCCCTTGACTCAGGTGAATACTATTAGCAGATCTTTGACCTCCGTACGGTGTGTGTGTGTGTGAAACGGCATTCAAATACGTACACGCCGTTCGCGACGCCGCACCCCGGGGGACCATTCGGTGCTGTTAAGGTCTCGCTAGTCAACCAGGGTGGTCAGCATGGCTCGATGTGTCACACACACACACACACTTTTTTTCTGCGGAGTGCTCTGATGCCATTCATCAATGTAGAGGCATCTGCACGCATACGGACAAAAAGGCGCAGCAGCACTTGTGAAGGACAAGGAAAAAGAACAGTGTCCTTTTCTGCAGAGAAATGAAGTCGGCCGCTTGTCAGTTTCATTATTTAACCATTCTCCTACCCTGCCTCACTCTCTTTCTTACATACACACACACTGTTATATATAAATGCCGTGTTTGTTTGTTGCTGTTACTGACCTTCTTTATTTGACTTATATTCACTTTTTCCACCATTCTACAACGTTTGGTGATTCTTCGTTGCGGCATATTAACAACAACAAAGGAAAAAAAAAGAAAAAAAGAGCGGGAAAGGAAGGAAGAAAAAAAGGAAAACGAAAGAAAATAGCGCCGACCATCACAAGCACAATCAACAGAACCACATGAAAATGAAGAAGACAATAACGTGCTCTGCACCTCTGCCGCACCGCCCTTCTTCGCTTCACCACCACAGTGTTTTTTTTTTTCACTTTACTTTTTGTTGTTGTTCATCCAACTTTTAACACCAGAGGAATCGAAGCTGCTCAGCTGAGGCGTCAGGCTCAGGCTGCACTGACTCCGTACAACTTCCTGTTTACAACACACACGCTGCTGTCGTTGTTAAGTTTCCTTGGCTCTTTTGAATTAATATATAACAAAAAGATACCAATAAATCAAGGAGGTAGTAGTTTAGACGGCTGCAAAGGAAGAGATTTCACTACAAAACGGCTTCCACCGCAGCACTGAGCGCATTTAAGTGTTAAGTTACCACATGCCCAGGTCGTGTTATCTTAACTGTGGACTGCAACAAAGTTTTCCCTCTCGGTGTTCTTGTTCCTCATGGGCGAGTCCAAGTACGACCGACAACTGCGACTATGGGGTGATGATGGGCAGGCTGCGTTACAAGCCTCCCACATTGTCGTTCTTGGGGTCACAGCAACAGCAACAGAGATTCTGAAAAACATGATCCTGCCTGGTGTCGGTTTTTTCACAGTGGTGGATGATGCCCGTGTCGATGCGGGGTCGCTCGGAAACAACTTTTTTGTAAGCATGGATGACCACATTGAAAACCGCCCGATCGCTCAGGCGCTCGTTCAGCACTTGTCAAGGCTCAATGAACAGTCACATGGGGTGGCATGTGTGCAGTCGTGTGCTGCGTGGGTGGAAGCTTTTATTGGTTCTTCAAGGGAGGTGCCAATCTCGGCAGGAGAGAGATGCGCGTGCACCTCGCACCATTGTGGGGAGTGTGGCATACCTCCCCCGTCACTTGTTGTGGCGACACCACGATTGCCTGCCACGTGGCTTCGTCGACTAGCAGCTCATTTGAAGGGGATTAGGTGTGTGCCTGGTAGCAAAAGCATTCCCTTAGTTTTTGTGCAAACTTGTGGATTGTGTGGGATCATTCACGTGCAAGAGAGAGAGCGCCTGGTTATTCACACAGAACCAAAACATGGCACGCATGTGGCTGACCTTAGGATTTTCAACCCATTTCCTGCGTTGCGTGAATGGTTTGAGCGCCATAGCCCAGTGAAATCGGTGCTTCTCGACGAGAGTAATGAAAACATCACTCATCTACCATGGATCTCCATTCTCTATCATGCACTGCAACATGTAAGGCGTGAGTGTGGTGACAATGGTTTTTATCCACGAACAAAGGACGAGTATGCACTGCTCCAAACAGCAGTAGCGTCACTTGCAACCCCACATGCACCGCTACCCAGAAATTTTGCAGAGGCCATTGAAAACTGCCGCCCTGTGCTCAATCGGTCCTCAGCACTACCCGCCGAGCTGCAGTGTTTGTTGCAGGATACACGCGTGGCAAACGTTTTGACTTGCAGTTCTACAGAGATGGGGGAGGAGGAGAAGGGTGCGATTCCCACTCTCTACTGGGCGGTTTTGCATGGCATACGGCAATTTATCTGCGAACACGGGGGTCTGCCACCACTCAGCGGGTATGTACCAGATATCAACACGACAACGCATTGGTATCATGAACTATGCGCGATCTATGCTGATAAGATGGAGGAGGATTGTTCTGTAGTTTGTGATTATGCGTTGGCTGCCCTTGCAGGGCGTTCATTGTTTAGCAGAGACGATGTGGAAGCGGAGAACCAAGATGGAAACCCGGTGACTCGTGGGAAGGTCCTCTCTGCTGCGAGGGAGCTTGTACGCAATATATGGAACTTGCAATTAGTCCAGTTTACACCAGACTTGGACTTGGACCCGTACGAACTGCTGCAACGGGAGAGCAATCTGCAGTGTTCGGCAGATTGCACGCCGGGTGGCCCGTTGTTTGCTTCGAATCTGTACGCGGCACTTTTGGCAATGCGACACTTCGAGGAAAAAAACGGCAGACCGCCAGGCTGCCCGTCATTGGCTGATGGTGCTGATGTTGTCGACGACAATGAGTGGTTAAACGATGTCGAGTCCTTACTGGAGGTTGTGGAAAAGGCGCGACCACACAAGGGAAGGGAGCTATCTGATGAGTGCGATGGTGGTGGCGCCCAGCTGACTGAATGCGTGGAAACTGGTTGTGTCATTAGGGATTTAATGAGGAAGGCATGTATTGAGGTGGCGAGGTGTGGTGCTGGTGAGCCATTTCCGGTTGCGTGTATTATTGGGGCAGTGGGTGCTCAAGAGTGCATCAAGCTCATTCAGCGACGCCGCGTGCCCATTCAGCGGCCACTGTTATTCGATGGCTACAGAAATTGCTTCTGGCTCATGGGTGGTCCATCTGAGTGAGTCAAACAAGAAGCGACATGGCAGCGGAGTGCCCGTATGGGTGTCCTGGACTGGGGGCGAAATATGGCAACAATAGGAGTACCTCATGACGACTTTTTGTCGAACTAGCTGGCTTGACATAGTCGCTGCAGCTTTTCTTTGTGTGTGTGTGTGTGTGTGTGTGTTTGTGTGTGCTGCTAGTGTTATGCGAGCCCCCACGTAATGTACGTGGTTAGTGTCCTCTTCTTCCACCTCTCAGTATTGGAGTGCCGTTGCCCGTGTACAGAAGCGAAAAGTAGCTTGGCCCAAAAGGAAAGAGGTAAGCAAGGTTTAAAGTTTGTATGTCTCAGCGTGCACAGCGCCCACTTCGGTTGCTTCAGTTACAATCCTCACGTAGTGCTGAATGCAAGCCTGTGGCAAACCGTCCTCCTTCACTTGTTGCTGCTTACAAACCATGTGGTTTGCCATACTTTGCTGTATCGCAGTTGTCGGCTTGTAATGGAGGCGGTGAAAAAGATAGTTATGGATCGATGCGCCTTTTTTCTGCCACCCATCGGCATGTGCCCGCTGTATCGTCGGACGATGCCAGTGACTCGCTGCTTAGCAGACTTACTGACCTTCTGCCACCCGGCGCAGGCAAACCATTGGTGGCGCTGCCATTGATTCATCCAGCGCTAGTGCAGTTCTCGACGCCACAGGAGATTAACGCGCTGACGGCACACCGCAAAGGCACAACGCTGGTAGCGGCGTCCCTTTATGAATTTATGTTTTTGCGCAACGTTCATCGTCTGGGGTTGGTACGCTTTGTCTATCGCGTGCTTTGTAGAGTGCCATCTTGTGTGGCCTTGCGAGCTCGGCAAACACTTCTTAAAGAAAAGGTAGAGCATCACACCACCAAGAGCACCTTTAAAAATCCATACCTCATTCAATATATCCAGGGGGGCGCGGCAACCGGGAGCGGCAGTCGGCAATCACTTACTGGTGGAATACACTTGGGCGGCCCACTGCCGCACTGCGCACTTCCCCATCCCTTTCTCCAAGGGGGGTTTTACAGCATCAAGGACTGCACACTTCTCCATAGTGGCACTGTCTCGGGGTTTATGAGCTCAGTCCATATGGTGCCGGGTGTTCATCAGGTTTTGCATAAGAGAGAGCGGCTTCAGACTCTCTTTTTGACCCCAGTTGCGGAGAGAACCACAACCGTTCCTAGGCAAGACTGTGGCGCTTCTGATGCACTCGCTCCAGGCGTGAACTTATGCAGCATTTGTGAACACTCAAGCACACGTAGTGCTGTAACGCACCCATGGATAAAGGAAAGATGCAGACTGCGTTTATCCCTTGACGTGGGTAGTTCTTGTCGCGGTGCGGTAGCCACCGAGCTTTGCAGTGTGGCTGAGGAAGCCGACGAACCGCTCAGCTGCACATTACAGCAGAACGCGACCAACGGGCGGGGGGGCATGTCTCGGCTTGTTGGTAAGCCGTTTCGTTTCGACTTCCGCCTGGTGTCACTTAATGAGGCCTGCGACCTCGCTCTATATGAAGTCTCTACAAATGATGCCTCCGACGAGGAAATAAAGACTGCATTTGCTGCAGCAAACCTTGTTGTTGTGAATGATTACGTGAATGATAGCGCCCTTGCGGGTGCCATGCAAACTGTAGCAAGCGAGCTGCACCGACTACCGCAGACAAAGGTGGCCGGCTTACCAGCGGCGCTGCGGCATGCGCTGCACGAGGGTTCAGCGGAGGATCTTGTAGCACGATCACTTATTGTACCAACCTCTAGTTGCCGCAGAAGCGTGGGTGGCGCGCATCATAGTTTAGCGGAGCAGCAGGAATCGTGTAAAAGTGGCAACCGTCAGAGTGTCTATTATTATCCTCTTGTTCTCGAAACGCTACAGCGTTTGTGTGACAGGGACACGTATTCACGTGTCATCCAGTTATCGTTAGGCTCTGGATTGGAGTGTGCGGCCGTACATTTCCCTGAACCCATGCTTGAATCTAATGCCAGCGCAGTCCAGCATCTACTGCTGCGTGCGGAGGACCACAATTTGCCTGAAGAGCAGCGCCGCGCCGTTGCGGATACAATGGAGTACTGTAGCTTCGGAGTCGCCCATGACTGCCATACATTTCAAGCCATGCTTTTCCCTCATAATGAACGGGGAGGTACCATAGACGGAGATGTTTCACTTGATTTTCCGCCCCAGCAGCAGCTAACGGCAATATGGAACGGGGAAAGCCCTCCTATTACGCGAGTGGAGGAACTAGGTGATATCGTTTGTATGTTTTGTGGTGAGGTGAACCACGCCTGGAACACATGCCCTGCAGGGACTCCACTAATTTGTACTAGTGAAAGTTCTGAGGAGACCTCCAACCGAATTGCAGACAATGCAAATATGCGAAACACGGAAGGGGCACAAACCGCCCTCGGTGAAGCGCTGCTCACTACAGTGGCCGATGTGAGGAACGCCCTTGAGCTTACTGATGGCTTTGAGGATGCGGGAATTATTTCAATCGTAACTCCCACACCAACACAGTCGTTTAATGTGCACGCTTGGCAACGCAATGCAAAGCGTCCACCTCTGCATCGCGGTCGCATGCGCTGTGCCTACTGCAGTGGTCGCCACCACATCACGCAATGCTCAAAGCTTTCCCGCGGTGAGGGGGCGAATAGTGAGTCGTGTGACTACAGCCAACTTTCACCAAGTGAGAAGGCAAACCTGCGTAGTAACGCAAGCAGCCTTTTCTGCATCAAGTGCGGTGAGCGCGGTCACATCGTTAATCACTGCCCGCTTATTCCATCCAATCTGCATCCCTCTATGAATTGCCCGATATGCCTAATGCCACGGCGTAAGACCATTCACTCACCCACTCAATGCCCTCGGCGTGTATCGCCGCCGGATAACTATTCACCAAATGGCATCCCCCTCAACTTGCTACAGCGCAGCATGGGGAAAATGAGTGGCAAGAGTAGCTCAAACAAACCAGCCATAGCCCGTAGACAAGGTGGTGGTAGCGGCGTTCTTTTGGCCGACTCTTTTCTTTCACAGAGAGCCCGTGAGTAGCTCCACACACGAATACTACTTTGCACTGTGTAGTGATGAGAATGCTCAGCGGCGCGCAGGGTTACGTTCGCTGGCAATTGCGCTGTCCATGCGTCTCTGCTAGCCAGTTTATTTCCTCAAACGGCATACCATTTTCTTTTTTATACATTTGTTGTTGATGTTCGTGTTTTTTTGCTTAGTTTGGAGAATAGTTCACATTGAGAGGGGTTTCAATTATGTGAAACACTGGTGTTGTACTGTTTCCACACCACGGATGGAATGCCTTGCGGATTACCACACCTGTAACAGAATTTTGAAAAAGACTGGGCTGCACCACAGTTTGCGATACCACTCCCCTAGTGGCACTCCTTACGGAATCACACAACTTCTTTCTGCCTTTCGTTCTCTCCTGTTTATGGGCACTTTTCGTCTTTAGTACGTACCCTCTAGCGGTGAGGGCTGTTCCCTGAACAACACCTCTCCTTTCGTGCGTGTGGGCGTCGAAAGCCTGGCACAACGACATTAGGCTGCAAGAGGTCTTCCTTTTGCCGTGAAATCAACGCGCGGTTGTGTATTGGAGTAAAAGCAATTTCAAATGTGGGGCCATCTGAATGGCGTCACTCAGAAACTGAAGGAGATTGCATCTGAAATAGCATATCCTTCCTTCGAGGAAGAGCTAGCGCCACACAGCGCCAGACAGTTTGAGGCTTGTGCCGACTCAACCTGTAATAATGTCTTTGCGCCTACCAATGAAGTCACCTTCAGTGGGGCGCCGCGTGTGGATGAACGACGGGCCTCTTCTGAATATAAAAGAGCAGATGACTTTGGGGCTGCAGGCTTGTTTGCGGCGCTGTCTACACCCAAAGTTTCCTCAGCTGCTGTGGCCAGTGCTGGCACTAGCGTTGGTGGCAGTGTTAGTTCTTCAAAGTCACTTGGCGCACTGGTGTCGCATATCCACAGCAGCACCCATGAAGATGTCAGTGGGCGTGCCGCACGTACGCTAGCAGTAGTATCTTCTGCTGACACGGATTCGTTGACTTTAGGATGCGCAGTGCATCAGGTACCAGTGCCGACTACAGTACCAACACTCGGCACGGTGGCATCAGGGACGTGTTCGTTTTCGGACAGTCACCTAGCCGTGTCGAAAAGCACAGATGCAGTTCAGGTGATTGGAGTTAGAGGACAAGTGCATGAGAATTGCGCGGATGCGGTGCGCTCTGAAGGTGGGCACCACAGTGCATCCCGATTGCCTGAAGTGGCGGAGCCTATGACGGCGAAACGTGAGGATGGCTGTTCATTGCGTGAAGAGCTTCGACAAGTCTCGGAGGAGCGCGATGGCCTGAAGGTTCAGATTGATATGTTGAGGGGCAAATTAGTGAGCACAACAGAGGAGTCGGCAGAGATGAGGCGCCTCTATGATGTGATGCAGGAAGAGAGGACTAAGTTGTCTAGGCAGTACAACGAATGTGTGGCACAACTGCGTTCACTGCAGGCCGCACATGAAGCGCTGCGTGAGGAACAAGGACGCACTGAAGAAGATTATAAGCAACGGCTAGAAGAGTTTGCTGCTCAACACAGCCCTAGTCTGATGGCACCGTCAACTGAAATATCTAGCGATGACGAGATGAGGAAAAAGGTTGATGAACTTTCACGGAGATTGGATGATCTTACAAGGGAAAAGGTGCAACTAGTACGTGAGCGGGAGCATATAATACAGCTGCTGCGACAGGAAAAACAGAATTTGTGCGCCGCGTTGCAGGAAGAGGACGAAATGCTTTGTAATAATGAACGCCTGGCCATGCGTTTTAATGCGCTTATCAATGAGCTGGCGACCCTCACTGAACGTCAGCAGCTCAGGAAGCATTCGGAAGGGCTTGAGAAAAATAGTGAAGTAGTTGGGATGGAAGGTGCGGAGTCGGCGGCCGCAGCGATGTACGGCAGTGGGTTGGAAGCACGCATGGAGGAGTATAGGCGGGACCCAGAGGTAGCTTTGGGGGATTTGGCCGGAAAGCTAAGTGAGGCACAGGAGCTTATCCGGCAAAGTGATGAGGAGAAGGCTTGCCTGCTGAGTGAGAAGTTGAAGCTGGAGGATTTACTTTCCAATTCTGAAGTTAATGTTGCCACTCTCTCCGAAAAGCTCAATGAAAAGTGCCTTCTAGTCGATACCCTCACCAACGGAAGGGACGAATTGACGGTGGAGAACATGAAACTGCAACAACTTCATCAACAGTTGGAGCAGATTGTAGCAAATGCTTTGGCGTGTGCAGACATTGAAGTACCCTCACCTGCATATGAAGACACTGGAGCATCCTTTGCCGAGAAAGTTACGATGATGGCCGGTGTGTTTGTTCAGTTACATGAGTCGGGCGAAGCTGCTAAAGGGATCCAGAAGGAGTGGGCGCAGGCTTACGAAGAGGCACGTAGTGTCAATAACACGCTCACACAGCATATTAATGAGGCTTGGAAATCAATTGGATTGCTTCGCGAAGAGTTGTCATTACATAAGCAGTTATTGGTAAAAGCAAAGGAGGAGCAGCGAGATGGAGCACAGCTGTTACAGCAGGTCCAGCAGTCGTTCGCGGATGTTAGTAACGAGTTGCAGTTATTAAAAGAGGAAAAGAAGGAGTGGCAGCTAGCTCACGCAGGAGCACTCTCAACAAGCAGCACACAGCTTGCAGGCAGCGCTGCAGGGCATGTCAACAGCGCCAACAGTGGCAAAAACAGCGCTGTTACGTGCACATCAGAAGAGTTTTGCGAACTACAGGTGGAAGTGGAGCAGCTTCGATGTGACGTCCATGACCGTGATGACAAACTCGTCCGTACGCAGCAAGCTTTGGATAACCTTCAGCAGGTGCTGGATACCTTCACACTTCATAAGAATAAGGACATTGAAGAGCGCACTGTTGGTATGCAAATGGAGATTGACGAGCTTCGCGGGCAGCTTGTGTTGTGTGAGCAGAAACTGCATGACTCCAAGAAGGAGATGGATATGCTCACAATGTCGCATAGGCATGAACTAGCAGCTAAAAATATGGAAATTGCTGCCCTGCATCGCAAGCATAGTGAACTTCGTAAGTTGCTGGACGATACTGCACGGCAATTGAATGGAGACAATACGATCGATAAGCGAGTGATTAGTCATTTGACATTAAATTTTATTCATGCCTTTGTAGCTCAGAAGGCCGAAGCAGATGAAATGCTTAAAGTACTTAGCAACTTGCTTAACTGGGATGAAGGCATGCAGGAAAAGGCGGGTTTGTTACCGGGACCATCAAATCCAAAACCAGGCCAACAGCAAAGAGGACACGGCCACGTCATTAGGGGGTTTATGAGAAAAATGTGGACTTCAAGTGCAGAAAAGGGAATCAGTAGAGATGATTACTGTGCCCGGGGTTCAGAACGATCGTCTTCGAGGAGTATTGCCGAGCTCTGGGTGGATTTTCTAATGCGAGAGAGTGAGAATGACAGCAGTAGTAATATTCCGCCGGTCGCGAGGAGCATCAATATCGCAGGCAACGAAAAAGAGAGTGATACGGTTTTTTCCTGAATGGTGAGCGACAGTACCAGGAATGACTCTGAGCTGATGGCTGAACGGGAGTATGGAAGCCTGTGTGTACGCTGCAAAAAGGTACGCAAAAAGCAGCGTACACTTGCACAAAGCAAACGATATGAAAAAAAAAAAAAAAAAAAAAAAAAAAAAAAACAGACAAATGCAATTCGATGAATAAATAAATTAATTAAATAAATAACAACAATGATAGCAACAACAACAAAAAAAAACAAAATGCAGCGGTACAAAACGACGGTGTTGATGCTCACTGTGCATGCACAGCAGCTTTAGTGCTGCAGATCCTGCTACTGAAAAGAGTAACGGGGTGCATGGACCAGTGACACCGACGGCCTCCAGTTGATTGATCGGCGCGCTGACTGCTGAGGTTGGCGGCGCCTCTTACTTACCTCATCCCGCCCTGAGGTGTCGTTGCCGTCGGAGACACGGCTCATGTGGCCTGGTCGTGTTGCTGGTTCACACGAGCTTGTCGGCTGTCTCTGTGCGGCTGGTGGCCCGCAGCGCGCCGATTGCTGCCGCATCTCTGTCCTGCTCCCTCCTTGTTTCTGCTTTTCGAACTAGTTAAGGGCCAATGAAGCACTTGCTGCAGCGCAGCAGGTTCAGGAGGCTGGCACTGTGCCTTGTGTGTCTATGTGCTGCAGTTGGGGTGCTTGTGTGTGTCCTCCCTATGCTTGAGAGCATGCAAGACGCTCCCTCAGGCACCGCATTGGATGTCCCCAATGACGCGGAGTGTGTGCGCTTTATACATCCGAGCGTGGTGCGCACATGGCGCCAGAGCGACTACCTTGTGGCACTTGGTGTCCCCTCTCCCGACACTGATCGGCGACGCCGTCGCTTTCTGCTGCGCGAGACATCGTGGACATACAAGGGTGTGGCGACGAAGCGCAACAACTTCTCTGGGGACATGCTTGTGCTCTACCTTCTCGCGCGCCACCCGATGCACGGCTACGAGTACTCGGCGGAGTTGGTGCAGGAGGCGGCAGAGTGGCAGGACGTGATCACGCTGCCGATGCGCGAGGGCCAGGTTACAACCGATAAAACGGTGGGAGCTGACGGCTATTGGGGGTTCCCAGCGGAGGTGGGCATGAGCCGAAAGGTGTTTATGTGGTTCGACCTCGCCCTCCGTCTGCTCCCGAGTGTGAAGTACATTTCGAAGGGTGACGATGATGCCTTCCATCACGCGCCCCAGTTTATTGCCGACCTGCGTGTGCTGCCACGTCGTGGCGTGTACTGGGGGCAGTTCCATTATGATCATGCTTATCGCATCAGCTTTGTTCGCGGCCTCCTGTACACGCTCTCGAGAGATGTTGCAGAAAAATTTGTATCGTACAAACTAGTGTGGCGTCTGGTATACTCCCCTTTCCGCAAGTATAAGTCATTGTTTTATAGGTATATTAGTATGCAACACGAAGACAGAATGGTTGGTGTTGTGCTTAACAGAGTAAACATAAAAAGTTTATCGTATGTCCACGAGGACTGCTGTCGCTACCCTGTTCTTAATCGCCACGAATGTCCTATGCCACGGAAGGACAACTTCGTTGTGGTACACGGTGTGGGTGAAACAGACTATGCGGTGCTTATGGACCGCCTTAAGGGATATGTCCTGCCGGTTCCCGCAAGGTTTGTGCCCACACCTGGTGGCCTTAGGGCCGAGTGCTGAACGCGTGGCAAACGTGCGAAGGCGCAGCGTTCACGTATTTAAGTGCCTGCAGTGCTGTCTGCCTCTCGTGGGCGCCTCGCTTGCGTATCGTGCTGCCGTGCTCCCACCACCAGCATCCACACGTGTGCGGGCCTTCTTTTCCTTTCGCATTGGACTGCTCTGGTGTGTTGGGTGCCAGTGGGCAATGCCGAACTGATACAACGCGACGTGCACTATGGATGCACATGCCGCCTTTTTTTTTCCTTTGTTAATGCACGACCGTTTTCATAGTTTTCCTTAAATAATAGAAATAATAAATAAGTAAATAATTTTTTTCGTTGTCTTTTTCGGATCCCTTTTTGCCACCTGTTATTATGTCGTCACTTCTGCCGGCTCCGCGCCTCGTACCTTTCGTGTTTCGTGAGTTTGACTCTGCCTTTTCTTTGTTTTTATTATTAAAGGAAAGTGATATATCTTTTTATTTCCATTGGGTTAAGTAATTGTACAAGTCCGTTATCACAAGTAGAAGTAATTTCTACCGTCAAGTACAGCTTTCGGCACTGACGTGCTAAAATCAGTTTGTATACAAAAGCTGCGCGGGAGGCGTCATTGAAGTGCTTTCTACATTAGTACCCTCCGCCCCCCTGCCTACTGCACACAGACGCCTCCCTGACTGTCTAGCTAGCGTGCTTTGTTCTTGGGCATAGCGAGTTTTTTATACGGTCTGTAATTATTATTATTATTATTTCGTCTCTTTCCTTTACACGCTCCGTGTGAGGAAGAGTGTTGAGTTGTAGAGTTGCGTGTGTCTTTTGCAGGTGAGAATGAGTAATGATAATAACATTGGTAGGGAGTTTGTGAACTGCTTTACGTGGAAGATAGAGGAATACAGTGCGGTTGGCAATTTTACGTCATCTATGACAATATGCTGTGGGCCACGTGAGTCCGATGTCGCTAGTAGTAAACACAGCAGTAGCAAACGATCCTCAAGTACGTTGCGGCGGCAGAGGAGAAAAAGGCAGCAACTGCAGGAACATTTGGCCCATATTGGTGCTGAGGAGGACATGTTTCGGAGCGCCCCGTGTAGGCAAACATCAGTCGTGGGGCGAAGCCGGCATTCAATTAAAACGCCGTTCGTCTCTTCTGCTCCTGGCGCTCCATACAACAAAAAGTTGCGAAAGAAGATTATACGGCGGCAGTCAGAGCCATTCTCGGCACCTTTTGCATCAGAAGCGACAGTTGGCGTGGATCGGTGTAATACCTCATCGTACTTTATCTCACCAGCACATCGTGTTGTGGCGGAGTCAACAACACCCTGGAGTGCTGGAGTGAATGAAGGCGATAGTAGTGGCTTGCAGTACCAGTTCTTTGGTCACGGTGGCATATCAGGAAGCGCCCCCTCCCCAGACATCCCCCACCGTCCTCGAAAGCGAATGGCAAAAAGGAAAAAGATCCGTACAATGACTCGCAGAGGTGACTGCTTCTCTTCCTCTGATGAATCATTTACACTCGATGTAACAACAATTTGTGCAGGCGCCCGGTCGCTCGGACCAATGCCCACACCATCAATCGCACTTCCATGCGAACCTTTGCCACCTAGCAACGCTGAAGTGTGTGAAGGGAGTCTTGTAGAGCTTCTATTAGAGACAGATCTTGGCGCAGATGATCTTGTTTATTTCTGAGTTATTTCTTTCTACATTTCAGTCCTTTTTGCTGTTGTTCTTTTTTAGTATTGCTTTGTGTTCGTTAGCACCTTGTCCTGCGAATGTAGCAATTTTTTCCCATTATTTGATCCACAATGAACAAGCAGGGAGGAAAACATCCACGCCTGTTTTCCATTTTGTGCCACTATTCTCTCTACTTTCTCTACTCTCCCTGGCATTATCTCCACTATTATTGTTATTATCTACATCAGCCCTTCTTCAAGCCAGTGTTTGTATTGGTGTAAGCAGTCAAACACAACATAGACAGCAGCAACAACTAAGTAGAGCGGAGCTAAAACAAAAAACCGACGTGTCCATGCAGGGCGCTACCTCCAGCGTCCAAAAGGACACTGTTCTCAGGCTAACGTATTATGAAATTTTCTCCCTAGACCCGTCGGCGGCGACCATTGACCTCGCTGCAGTACAACGCTCCTATCGTCGCTTCGCTTTGCTGTTTCATCCTGACAAGGATCCTTCACCAGAGGCACGTGAGGCATTTCTTCGTATCAAATTAGCTGCTGAAACCCTAGCGGACCCGGAGCGGCGCCGGGAGTATAATGAGCGCCTTCAGCAGGAGGAGCGGGCACACCAACAGTGGCCGCGACAATGTGGCACTAGTCGCTCCACACATTCTCAAAAGGAGAGGGAGATGGAGGAGGAAGCCGCAGTGGCGGATATGATACTCAAGCAGAAGGAGGCGGAAGCTCTCTCAAGAGCGGCGGCCGCACGCAAGGACGAGGCCGAGAGGGAAGCGGCAGCAAAACAGATGCTTCACGAGCTAACAAATGCCCTAACAACACCGTTTAAGCAGATGGAGACTATTCTCGTGCACGAGTGGGATATTGACGAAGAATTATTAGAGATGAAGACAAGGGAAGTGCAGGCGTTGCTTCACAAACTGAATGCGTTTACTAAAAGCGTGTCGCGCAAGCGTGGGGCTGTCTCCTCATCGTCCAGTTCAAAGGCAGTGGAAGACAAACGGTCCCGCACGTGCGAGAATGCGGTGTGAAGTGAGGTGGGAGAAATGTGGTTTGTCTCGTTGAAACCACACCCACCACCTTAGACGTCAGTGCTGGGTCAACAGTCCGCTTCTTTTACTACCTCTCTATGTTGCTTGCTGCGTCATGTTGACGGCCCCTCCACTGCAATTCGGTTTCTTGTCTGTCATTTTCTGAAAGCTTTTTAGTCTGAGTTTCGCCCCAGCCTACTCTCCACGCACGTACATATTCCTCCTTTCCGTGGTCATTTGCATTATCACTTGCTAGAAGAAAGGGACTGTGAGTTTTTTTCTTGTCCGCTTGTGTACAAGCAAACTTTACCGGTGGATCGTCAGTGCACTTAAAGCATAGGCACTTAGACCCACACGCAATCAACGAATTATAGGTGAATCTGTAAAGAACGAAGTGCCAGGATATCACTAACAATTAATTTATTTTCGCTTATCAGCGCAGCAACAAAAAGGGGAAAGCATCGGGCATTTTTAAGGTCTCTCACGTGTGGTGGCAACTTTATTCAGTGCGTCAAACGCTGCACTGCAACTGTACAAATAGGCACGCCTGCATACAGACTTCCACAGCCGAGAAATAAGAACTCATTATCACTCTATCCTCGTGTGCGTGTGCCTAGGTCCAGGGATATTGCGGTGCATCACAACGGCGTGCCTTAAGTGGTGCACATGCTTCGTAACCGCACGCTAACAGAGGAGCAGACGCTCATTAGGCGTCATTTTATCGATTTTTTCGAGTCGGAACGATACGAAGAAAAATATCACAGGCGCATTGAGGACATGATGTCGGCAGCCAAGTTTCGCCTGCTGCTTGATATGGGTGATCTGCTCGATTTTGTGCCAATTACAGGTGGATACGAAGGAGCTGCTGCTAGTGGGATCAATGCTTCTCTCGGTGCAGGGATTATCCAAGAGCCAGGCAAGTTTCTTCCTCTATTGGAACTTGCTTTACACGATGTCGTCTTGCGACTGCAGCCGGAGTACCTCAAAGTGGATTACCGCTCGCGTGCGGTACATGTTGGATTCGAGGGGCCAGTGGGGACAGTGCGGTCTCCACGCGAACTATACGCGCGACACCTCAACACAATGGTGGCGCTCGAGGGCATCATCACACGTCAGTCCTCCAACCGTCCAAGAGTGTTGGAAACGGTCCACTACTGCCCTGAGACAAACAAGTTTACGCGCAAGGAGTTCCGTGACCAACTAACACCCATGATTGACAGCACACACCTTCCCACAGTCAATGTGATGCCCAAAACGGACATGGAAGGGCACGTTCTGCGCACAGAACTAGGACTATCCACATTTGTAGATTCACAGTGTGCTATTCTTCAAGAAGCCCCTGAACGCGCACCTACTGGGCAGCTTCCCCGGACAGTTGAGCTGCGCTTTGACGATGACTTAGTGGATACCGTAAAGCCCGGTGACCGAGTTCTACTAGTGGGAGTGTACATGGCATACACAACGGCGGATAGCAAAGGCTTTCAGTCGATAGTATTAGTGAATCATGTGCTTTCTATCCAAGCCTTCACGATGTATCGCCGCGTGGCATCCATTGAGGAGAAATTGATGGCCTTTGCGGCAAAGTGCGTGCAAACGGATGGACCTGCGGGTGTGCTCAACACGCTGAGCTTGGCAGTGGCGCCTTCCATTTACGGGATGGCCAATGAGAAGAAGGCAGTGCTCCTCCTGATGGTTGGGGGAGTTGAGCGTACGGCGCATCAATCGCACGTTCGAGGTGACATTAATGTTCTGTTTGTGGGTGAACCATCCACCGCCAAGTCGCAGTTGCTGCGTTTCGTTCTTGGTGTTGCACCCCTCGCGTTAAGCACGACAGGAAAGGGGTCTTCAGGTGTCGGTCTGACCGCCGCCGTATCTGTAGATCCATACACGGGTGAGCGTTCCCTTTCCGCCGGTGCGATGGTTCTTGCCGACCGTGGAATCCTGTGTATCGATGAATTTGACAAGATGAATGCTCAGGATCGTGTGGCAATGCACGAGGCAATGGAACAGCAGACTGTGACCATAGCAAAAGCAGGAATTCATGCCTCTCTCAATGCTCGGTGCAGTGTTCTGGCAGCCGCTAATCCAATCTATGGATTCTACAGCGTACACCACCGATTAGCCTTCAATGTTGGTCTTCCAGAGTCCCTGCTCTCGCGTTTCGACCTTACGTTTATCATTTTGGATAAGCACTCCTCTGAGCACAACCGACGAATAGGCAAACACATACTTCGCAATCACATGACAGCTGAGCCCGTTGAAATAGATCAAAAACCCACAAAAACCGTCGTGGATAGCGTGGATTCCCTCTGGGTGCAGTCTGCAAAAAACGGCGCTGTTGGGGGCGGTATTGATCTTCGAATGACAACTACTTCCACAGGTGAGTCTGTTGTTGGTGTGGACTTCCTCAAGGCATATATTCAGCTGGCCAAGCAAGGTCAACCTCTCCTTACTGAGGCTTCGCAGCAATTGGTAAGCCAGCACTACGTACAGTTGCGTGCGGAGCAGGAAGAGGCATCCAGGGATGGTTTTTATGTTACAGCACGTACACTGGAGGGTATTGTAAGGCTGGCTACAGCCACTGCAAAACTGCGCCTTTCCCCCACCGTAGATGAGGATGATGTGAAGGCTGCCATGGATCTCTTGCGCGCGTCGGTGCACGCAGCCTCTGCAGCATCGCAACAACGGACAGAGGACAACCAACTGACTGCTGTAGAGGCACGTGCGGGTGGGAAGCGCGGTTTTGAGGCAATAAGAGGTGCCGCTGTGATAAATGGGCCTGATACTGCTCGGAGCCCTGCTGCGAAACGCAGTCCCGAGGTAAGGGGTGAAGCAGCCATGGCTGTAACAAATAATGGAACAGTGAAGGACCTAACACTTACGCGTGTTTCAGAAATGCTGCGAGCCGTTCAGCGCGATCAGCAGTCTTCAATTCGTCTTGTTGACTTACATGCCAAGTTGGGTGGCAGTGTCGCAATGGCTGAGCTACAGCAAGCTGTAGCACAACTCCAGGGGGACAGCTTTGTTTTTGAGGCTACCGATGGTGATGGTTGGATTCAGTTCATATAGTTAAATTCGGCATTTGTAAGAGTCATTGTATCACACACTGTCAGAGATGTCGTGAGACAATGGAAGTGCTACCAACAAAATTGTTGATTGTGAGGAAAGAGAGCAATAGAGGCGGCGGCGGAGGGGGAAACGTGCGTTGAGCCGTGTATGTGTGTGGAAGGTCATCTACGTCTTCTTAAAAGCCAATCTGTTGCATTTCAATCACCACGAAGAAGCAACTCATGGACGAATGCTTTACTCCAGATACCCCCAGCTGTTGGTTGCACGTTGCTGCCATTGTACCATGCGAATACACTAGATTTTTTTTTTAAAAAAAAAAAAAAAGAACAAAACAGTCTCTTTGCACCTGCCACGGTTTAATAGATGTTCATGATTGTACAACTAAAGAGATGGTGTCCTCACGGACGCAAAGAGAATGCACAAAAGTGTGATAAGTGGAAATAAAAATGCTTTTTGTACCACTTTATTTCCTTGATGCCATTACGACTAGTCACCACAGTCATATGCCGTGCACAACAGGGATGGATGTTTACCTTTTTTGTGTGTACGTGGGGTTTGTTTCGTTTTTGGTATTTTTCGTCACGGAGCCCTTTTCCAGTCACCTGTCACACACTCTCACATCCTATTTATTCATATCTCTGTATATGCGCGTGTTGGCATGTGAGTTTCTTCCTTACGTGCACAGTACCACGAAGGGTGGTTTTTCAAACAATACTGGAGGCACCGATGCATATTTTATTACTATTTCTCACCTCTACCTTTTTACCAAACATTCTTGCAATGGAGTCATCACGCAAAGGAGAGCATTGGTGAGGGAAGAAGCCAAAGTAAAGGTGTCAAGCGGCACTCCAGTCAGCGTTGCGCCAATAAGAACCAGCTGCCTCTGTTACATTGGTGACGATAGCACAGTTTCGCTCTACTTGAGGCATAATGCTTCGATTCGGTGTCCACAACGCCTGTCGCCACGTCCCACAGGTACTGGGAACATCTGTACCGTCGTTCCGTCACTTTCCGTATCGTGCACAAGACGTTCTACACCTTTATCGTGATCTCTTGCGTCTTATTTACCAACATCCACCGCAGGATCGATCCGATCTCATTTTTCGTCTGCGAAACGAATTTCACCGGCGCCGGCACCTATCGAATCCAAAGATGATCACCGCAGCCATTCGGAGAGGCGAAGGCGTACTTAATGTTCAGCGCAGTATATTGGAGTCACGAAGTGTGCGGGCACGTGCTGTTGCATCCCGTGCTGGCGGAGCGCAGAGCGTGGATGGGCTCTGGGACCAACTGCAAATTGTATCTGGTCACATGCTTCCTGGATTGCGGAACTTTAGCGCATCGCGTGGAGTAACAAGAGGGTCCTACACACAGCAAGCGACCTCGCATGCTGTTTACTCGAGGCGGCAGTAGTTAGTGTTACCCCCGTATGCCATCGCAGGGTCTCTGTGGGCTACAAATGTTGAATATGGGATAAAGCTGTGCAAACACTTTCCGTACACTGGTTGCACAAGAGAGTGCAAGCGTCTACAGGGGGCAGTCCATACACATTTTTGGCCGGTAGGTATGTTTGAAATGTAACCTCATTCTTACGTTGCCCTGCACTATCCTGTTCCCTCGAGTTCATTCAGTACACACGCACACGTGTATGTGTGTGTTTGCGTATGCACTCCGCCTCTGACAGAGCTGCTTGTCACGTGTGAGCGTGTTAGTGTTTCTCGAGCTAACACCCGGATACCGGTGAGAGTTGCTGTGGAATGGGGGAAAAGATTTGTCTTTCTGTATCCTTCTCTCAGCATCTGCATACAGTAGGAGCGTAAAGCAGAAGACTTTTTAATCGGACAAATAAGTAAGTGAATCCTCTGTAGGTGCGAGGTCTGCAGGGCCATTTTCCTGCTGGAAGATGCCATTTGGTTCCTTTCCGCCTCAAGTCCGTCGCCGTGTTGTTGTCACTGGGCTTGGTGCTGTGACGCCTCTTGGACTCAGTGTATCTGCGACGTGGGCTGCTCTTTGTAAGGGCGTGTCAGCGGCCTGCTCGCTGAGTGAGGTGCCGTTTTTCTTTCCTCCGTGTCTTGAAGTGGACGCACGCATTGCACCAGAGGAAAAGCAAAGGCGTCGGGAGCAGCTTATGGCTGCTTTACCGTGTCAAGTTGCAGCTCCTGTCCGCGCAGACAGCCATGCAACGGACGACCCGTCTCACATGGATGAGGGCGTAGATGGTCGTGCAACAAATTGGAACAAACCAGATAACTTTACCCCCACAACAAGGGAAACCCGTGCGATGCGTTTTGCACAGCATGCCACGAGGGAAGCGCTGGCGCAAGCGAGATTCCTTGAAGTCGATGTAAGGGCTGACGACAGAGATGGCAGTAGCACCCATGCTTCTTCTCCGATGCAAGGCTCCTCTCTCCCTTATCTCCGTGACCGCGTTGGGGTAAACATTGGTGTGGGTATGCCTTCTCTTGCCGATGTTTGCGATGTGTCTCATAGCATGTACAGTGATCCGAATCGTGTGAACTACAGCCGCATAAACCCATTTTTCGTGCCGAAAATTCTCGGAAATATGATGGCTGGGCAAATAGCAATTAAATACGGCATTACAGGACCCATTGGAAGTTCTGTGGCTGCATGCGCCACAGGGGCACAGTGCATTGGAGAGGCAGCCAGTTGGATTCGAACAGGTCGTGCAGACGCCGTGATTTGTGGCGCGTCCGAGGCTTGTATCACACCAGTATCAATTGCTGGCTTCACGCGCATGCGGGCTCTGTGTACCAAGTATAATGAGACGCCTCACGAGGCATCACGGCCGTTTGACAAGGGGCGCGGGGGATTTATTATGGGAGAAGGTGCCGGGGTAATTTTGCTTGAGGAAATGGAACAGGCGGTCAAGCGAGGTGCCACAATTATTGCTGAGCTTCGTGGATTCGGAATTTCGTGCGATGCGCATGATGTGGCAGCACCGCATCCAGAGGGACGTGGTGCAGAGGTGTGTGTGCGCCTGGCCTTAAAGGATGGCGGCGACGTACCCCCTTCCTGTGTCGCGTACGTTAACGCGCATGCCACGGGTACAATTGGCGATGACGTGGAGCTGAACGCACTGAATGCTGCACTTAACGGGGATGATCACGCTGACCCTGATAAATGCCACAAGGCTGGTGTTTGCATTAACAGTAACTCAACAAGGCGACACTCCCCTCTCTGTGTGAGCAGTGTGAAGGGTGCCATTGGCCACTTGTTGGGTGCGGCTGGTAGCGTGGAGGCGATAGTGGCTGTCATGGCGCTAAACGAACAGCGGGCACCACCAAATGTCAACCTTAGTTCTCCATCTTCTGCACTCTCAGATCGGTTTACACTTCCACGGGGCTTTGCGGCCTGTACACTCCAAGGGGAGGCGACCATCTCCACAAGCTTTGGATTTGGGGGAGTGAACACGGCACTTTTGTTCACATGCGCCCCGTAATGGGAAGGCGGTGTTTCTGCGAGTGACAGTCAGAATAGAGAAGAATGACGATCACTAAATGTTTGCCTTTTCCCCTTTGAAAATGTTCCTGAAAAGCTGCCTGCTAGCTGGAGGCGAAGGATTCTACACTTTGTTGTTGTTGTTGTTGTTGTTCCTTTGGCATTCACACAGAGAAAAGAATGACCATAAACTTCCTTGTATTCCCTACCAGATTATTCAATTACCGATTCACTGCACATTTGAAATTCCTGATCACCACTACTTCTCTTTCCCTTTCATTCAATTGAACTCTTCCTCAACTACAAAGGGAATTTTGTGCTAGTGCTCTCACATAGTTTACGCGAGTTGTTTTCTTAGAGAAGCTGCTACTGCATAAACAAGAAGCGCACACGCCCACGAGAGGCAGGAGAAAAGGGAAGAAGTAAAACATAGGGTCGGTAACTGGGGACTGAGTTATTTATTTCATTCTTGTTGTTGTTGTTGTTGTTGCTGTTATTGTTGTCGTCGTTGACGTTGCCCTCTCATTTTTCATTTGTATTGATTTCATCTTCGCAATAACATTGGAACTGGGAGAAACGGTTAAGAGAAAAAAAAACCCAAAAAAAAAAATATATGGAGCGAGTTGAAAACTGGGAATTGTTTCATGGGCAGACGGAGGGGGATAATGTGGTTGACCAAGCGCCAAATGGCTCATCCTTTGCCACAATCAGCTACAATAACCCGAATAACGAAAACGCGAGCGCAGCAGCGGCCTCTCAGAGAGATATCTGCGCCGTGAATGAGGGTAGAGATGAACCACCAGGGACAGTGACATATGCGGAAGATACGTGCGTTTTACGTCTCCACGGGCTTCCTTACGCAGTCAAAGAGGAACAGATACGCCACTTCTTTTCTGACTTTGCTCTTGCTGAAGAGAATCCTATTTTATTCTTCGCCGACGGGCTCCACAGGGGCACTGGTTTTGTGAGGCTACTGAATTCGAGCGACGTCCCCCTAGCTATAAGCAAACTCCACCGGCAGCACATTGATGCGAACCGTTATGTGGAGGTTTCATCATCAAGTGAAAAGGAGCGCGAGCAAATGATAAAGGAGCAGGAGGAGAGCAGCAAAGCACATGTTGTGCGGCTGCGTGGCCTTCCCTTTTCGGCAAACGAAGGGGACGTGAAGAAATTTATTGAATCGGAAAATGGTGTTATTAGCATTAATATATGTTGTGATTCGGAAGGCCTTAGTACAGGTGACGCCTTCATTGAACTGAAGGAAGAAAGCGACGTTGAGCGCATCAAGCAGTTGCACCACAAAACGATGGGTAAGCGATACATCGAGGTCCTTTCCTCAACAGTGTATGACCGTGATGCCATCATGCGGGCAGCTAAACTTCGGTCCCGGAGGGACAAGCGCAATGCGCGAGCCGATAACAGTGCTGTAGCGAGCAATACCCACCAACAATACCAGCCACAGCCGGGTGTCAGTTCAATGATTGCACAGGGATTTGTTGATCCCTTCTTCAATACGTGTCTAAACTACCTCCCACCGCTACCGTTTGGTCAAAAGGGACCACATATGCATCACCACCACCACCACCACCACCACTATCATCACTATCATCACCAACAACAACAGAAGCAGCATCAAAACCTCGATCGTATGCAGGCGCATGATCTGTCACATTCGAGCACTCACGCGCGAGCCAGTTATTATAATCACATGGAGCAGGCGGATGTAATGGGTACCGCTTCATCGGCCTCGGCATACCCTCCTGGATACGGAGGTCCGCCACTTTTTCCAATAATGGCGAGCCAACCCTCTTTTGTGGCTCAGCGCCCGCCAAGCGCACATGTTGTTCGAGTTCGTGGCCTGCCGTACAGCGCAACAGAGGAAACGGTTGCCGAGTTCTTTTCTGGCGTTAAGATTCCGCCACAGGGTGTGCATATGGTTTACAATGAACAAGATAGATTCACAGGAGAGGCCTTTGTGGAAGTCGAAGACGAAAATGACGTTTCGTTAGCCAAAACCAAGCATGGCAAAACCATAGGAAATCGATACATTGAGGTGTTTGGGAGCAGTCCCGCTGCAATGCAACGGCTTGGTAATCCTGTGGTTAGGATGATGCCATACCACATGCAACAGTTTGGCGTAGCTTCATCGATGTTCTGCTGAGGTTGCCCGGTTGCAAGACACATGGGGACATGCACAGCAAAGGTGGCACACGTGGAACAGGCATGACTTTTAAGCTGGATTTAGGGAAGTTATTCCGCCACAAACAACCTACTCCCATCTGGTTTTTTTTTTTTGTTTTGTTTTGTTTTTTTCGCTGTTACTTTCCATATCGCTATATCCGTCACATGTGGAAGCTTCATTTGGGTAGATGGACGGTTGGAAAAACTGGTTTTGATGTGGTTTTTGTGACTTGGGGGAGTGTATCATGTTAGTAAAAAGAAAGGGGGGGGTACTGTGTACGTGTGTTTTGGCGCTTGCTGGGCGGGGAACACCTGCACGAACTAATGTCATCCGCACTCACACACCTGCAGCCCCGCACTTGCTTGCCTGGTACCGGGGAAAAGGTACCGGGTTCTTTCTTTCTCCTTTTCCTTTCCATTTTTTTCGTTTCTTGAGTGTTGTTGGTTGACGGCATTTGTTTTATTTCTCACTGCAAAAAAGTTGAGTCGCCTTTTGCTTATCGTTTCCTTGACCGGGACTTTTCCCTCGGGGTGCAGAAGTACAATTAGATGGTTGTAATGATAGACGTGTTTCTTTCTGTTCGCCTTTAATCGTCTTCAGTTACTTGAGTCGATAAAAGGAAACAAAGAGGCACAAGCACATTGCTCAGCGCCAAGAGGTGAAATGCGGGTCGTTTTCGTTTTTTCCTCCTTCTTTGTTGCCTTGTCTCGTCTTTCATTTTTAAGCCACAGTAACGGACAACTTAGTGGTGTTAGATGGGCGCTTTTTCCCTTCCCTTCCCCCCGCATCTTAACTCCTGTTCCAATTGTCCTTTTTGTACCATCGATTTCCGTGTTGTTGTTTAAAAAAAAAAAAAAAACGAAAAGAAAAGAAGAGATAAAAAGGGAAGAAATGAATAACGCGAGTTTTGTGTTACGGGGTAAAAGGAATGTGGGACTTTTATGTTTTAGCTCGTGCGTATTGGGGAAGCGAAAAGGTGTGGAATAGGAGGAAGGAAAAGTGGTCTGGAGAGGTGGGGGGGGGGGGGGGGAAAATCGAAAGCCAAAAGCAAAATACCACCAGTTAAAACAGCGACAGTGGAAACGGGAGTGAAACAAGTAAACGGAAATATTATAATATTAACGATAATATGAAGAAGAAATAAATGAGATGAGGAGGAGGAGGAAGAAGGAAGGAAGATAATCAAAATGACGAGAAGGCAAACGAGGTAGCTAGCGAGGTGTAGCGGGGTGCGGGGGATAGGTTGGTGTGCCTAAAGAGACCGTTGTTCGAGTCTAAATTATGCTTCCCACTACTCCTGCCCACGTTAGTGATAACCATTATCACTACGACACTCCCCATATCTGTTATGATTTTTCTGACGACGTTCTCGATGAGAAGCATAGCAAGTGGTGCAGGGGGAGGAAGAGTGCGGCGGGGCAGCTACGGTGATGTTGCCCCGCCGCACTCTTCCTCCCCCTGCGTGAAAGGTTGTTGCTGGTCGTTCATTATTGTTACTGTTACTATTATTGTTATTATTACGAATATAATTGATTGTTGCCCGTGTTTTGTGTTTGTGTTTGTTTCACATTTACTGTCCTCTTTTGTTACCACCCCCTTACCCTCTAGATTTTTTTTTTTTTTTTTGTGTGTGTGTGTACTGGCTGTAATGTTGTTGGGCTTCACCATCTCGCCTTCTGGTGGAGCGTTACTTTTAAATTTCTGTTTTTCAAGAGGAAAAGGAAAGTAAGGGAGAAGTCGGGGGTGGGGGGAAAGGGAAATAAAAATGTTAGAAAGAAGAGCGTAGGCCAGTGGTGCTTTATATCACTTGTAATCAATACCATTGCCATCAGTACTACTGCCGTATCCGCTGCCTTTGCTGCTGTAAGTACAACAACAACAACAACTGCTGCCACTAATACGTTTACTAATATTTCCATTTTCATGTAAGTTGGCAGGGGGTTTATGTGCGTGCGTGTGGTGTTGTCTTTGTAGAAAATTGGGCGTTGTGGGCCAACTTACACTCAAGCGAGAAGGGTGAGCCAGTGTGGAAATTGAGATAAATTAAAGAGCAACTGGCAAATGTTGTTGTAATAGCGATTCGCGCAACCGTTGTAGCGGTGCTGGCTAGGCAGTCCGCGCGTGAATTCTCATTTGCCATTTTGTCTTCAACCCAAACTAATCTGTAGAGCGCACACGACTGTCCACGGGGGTTTCTATTGTGAATTGTGATACGATTAGTGGAGCAATTTTTTTTTTGTTGTTGCTTATATTTTTCTGCTTATTGCGTAAGTTGATATGCTCGTGGGGTTGTTCTTTCTTCTTTTCTTGCCTTTTTATCCCCACAAACCTTCCACCCCCTCTCTTCCATTCTTCCGGCGTTTGGAGTGTTCCGCGTGAACGCGCCGATGATCTGCTTATATTTCGATACAGGTGCGTGTCTGTTTGTTATGTTTTTTTCTTTTTCTTTTTTTTTTGTTTTTTTGTTTTTTCTCCTCTCTTTCACACAAACGCATGCACAGAAAGAGAAGGAGAAAGAGAGAGAGAGAAGAAAAGAAGAAAAGAACGGGCGAAGGAATGAACGAGGTTTTATGTTTAGAAAGACTTACGAGTTACTCTTCAGCACAATTGAAAACGTTGAAAAGCTTTTCGGTTTGCGGTGATCAGAGGACCACCAAGTAGGAAGTGGAAAATGCTTCGATAGGGGGCATGGACAAAAATCAGAGTGAAATTCGTTACGAGCAATCAAATTGCCCCATTGTGCGTTTCTATGCGCTTTGGTAAGTGAGCGAGCGAGCGAGCGAACGAATGTATGAATAAACGAATGAACGGATCTGTTTAAGGAAATAGTGAAGGCGTGACGCTGCACTGCGTGGTATGCAGCCCTCCGCCTTCCTTCGTTGCTTTTTTTTTTTTTTTTTCTTCTTCTTTTTCTCGCTCTCCCTTCGTCCTTCCATACTGGCAAACGACTCGACGTTATCGAGTGTCTTCTTTCTTGCGGTCTCACCGTAAAAAAAAAAAAAAAAAAAAAAAAAAAAAAAGAGAGAGAGAGAGAGAGAAACATTATAAAAGGGGAAGTAATAATAAAATAAATGCCCCCATTTGATCTTCCGACAGCAGTGTTTTCTTTCTTCCTTCGCTACCCCATTCGTTTCATTCATGGTTGCTCTCATCTTTCACCCCCCACCCCCCTTTTTTTTTCATCAGATATTTTCCCCTCTCACCTCTACAAATCGCTTCGCCGACCTATTTTTAACGCACACCTGCGCTGTGTCAGTCACTTTCGTCCAATTAGTGTAGGAATTACGCCACCTTGTGACTCACCACCTCCCTCTCTCCCATCAACTTACAATTCCCCCAGTCTCCCACATGCGTACGTGCATAAAACCGACACACAAACGCACACATGACGTCTTCCCTTTCCCACTTTCCCTTGTGCCCTATTTTACTACGATCAATTATCACTACTACTGTGTCTGCTTGTGAGGGTCCCTCGCGTTTATGGCCCGCCTTTAGAGGGAGACGGCAGCTCTTGTTTTTTTTTTTTTCTCCTTTGACCATAACCGTTGCTTCTACTGCCACTGCTACCATTGTCTCAACAACCCGCACCACTGTTTTAAATATTCGAGTGTGTGAACGAAATTCCAGTGCACTCAAGGCGAATGCAACAATCAGGAGAAGGAGAAAGAAAATCAGAGCCGCGTAGTACTCCCCTTAAAGAAGAAAAGGAAAAATAAGACGTCGAGAGAACCATAAGGAGAGACGTGCCCTTGTAAAGACGAAAAGTAAAGAAGAAAAAAACTTCTCATTAATAATGTGCTTCCTCTCGTCCGCCAGACACGCTCTCGGTGACATGCCGGTTTGCGGGTTCGTTGGCAGTTGAGAGCGTGGGCCAAACACGTTGTGGAAGGCGTGGTGAGATGATGCACAGGGTTTGGGGTGCCGCCGATTACAATCACAAAACACCCGCATGCGAGATGTCGGCTTCCTGCTCTGTGGAAGCAGCGCTCGATTATTCCCTCTTCACAGGCGTGCTGTACCAACTTGGCGGGACCCTTGGTGGTGTGCGTGTGTCTGCGCGTGTGAAGGTACAAAGGGAGATGTTTATGGAAGGAGTTTTACTTATTTATTTGTTTATTTATATTGTTTCGTTCTCTGTACAACACGACGTGTAGCTTACCGCCGCGCTACATGTTCTTTCTATGTTCCATTCGTCTCCCCCACCACGTCGCTGTGCACTTCTGATGGTTTACCCGGACCTCCCTCGTTCACACTACCACTAGTTTTCCCTCTCCCTCTCCCTCCCTTCGTTGCTTCCTTTTTTATTTGTACTCTCTTTCGTTCTGTTTCTTTAAATCACGTAACATCCCATCTACGTACTTTGTTTCATTTCGTCTTCTTCATTATATTACTTTTACCGTCATCATCTTCAGTGGCTCTTGCGCGTGCGCGCACGCGCACGCACACACATAACGGAAATAACACTGACGAGTATGAACATATGTAAATATATACATATATCTACACCTATCTATTTATAATGAAGAACCCTTTTCCACTTAGTGTAAAACCAGTGCAAATGATGGGGAGTGGGCTGTAGAAGTTAAGTTATTTGTATTCCCTTCCCACCCACCCTGTCGCTGCCCTGCTTTCTTCTGTGCTTACGTTGTTGTGTGAGTGTGCGAGTGTATCTGTTCCCTTCGCCAGTGTCACTAATGATGTGTTGTATAGGTATTGCTTCGATGCCCCTTATAAAGACGCAGGCACAAATGTAGCTGTGACTGAGAAGAGGGGATTAAAATCTTCAAGTGCGTGTTGGGAGGAAAAAGAGAAGAGAAGAGCGTGACGAGGCAACACGGAAAGGGAAGTGAAATGTAAATCAATAAGCAAGGAGTGAGCAAGATCAGAATACAAGCCAAACTTGTAAGGGGTTGGTAGGAAACGTGTGTGAGAGCAGGATCCAATGTTGTGCATTGAGGGTACTCAAAGGGCGAGTGTTTTTTATTATTATTTTGGAGCCCGAAAGGGTTCAACCAAAAATGTGACGTGGAAGTGGAAAGAAAGAGGAAGAGATAAAGTGGTGTGTGGGCGACTCGGAGTGTGATGGGATTGTGTGCTCGAGTGAGGGGTATGGAAGCGGTGTAAGGAGGAAGAGGAAGAGGTGAGAGGCGTGTGGACAGTCTCACGTCTAGATATACGTAAGCGCGTCTACTGAGCACTTTTTGTATCATATCTTCATCTTGTTGTTTTTCCGCTTCATGACCCCGTACTTTTCGTGTACGCCATTTATCGTGCTACGTCTGCCTCATTCCTTGTGTGCTTTTACATGACTATCTCTCGCACTGCTTCTCAAATGAGAGGAGTAATCTTCTTTGTTTCTCTCTCTCTCTCTCTCTCTGCGTTTGGTGTGTGTGTGTGGTGGCGCGCTATTATTTATCTTGTTTCGTTTTGTTTTGATCGTCCCACTCATTTTCTTTTCTCACTTTCTTATATATAAAAAAGAAAAAGAAAAAAAAAAAAAAAACATAAGGGGGCTTCACATTTGTGTTGGCATCTCCCACATCAAAACTACTCGCGCTTGCCCGCATGTTTCTACCAAGTGAGGTCCAAACTTCCGATTTCCCGCCCACAACTCCCTCCAAACGTGACACACAACCCCTACTCATTTTCCAATTAAAAATGCGTTCTCCCATTACTATTATTACGAACACCACTCGTTCATGTTTTCTTCTACTTTTGGACCTAATTTCTACGACAGACGTTTTTCCAGTCGAGGGTTATTACTTTTGCGCGTCGTTTACATGAAATGAAGAAAGAAGAAAACAATTAGGAGAGTGAGGGGCGAGTGTCAGAGTGTGTGCAGCAACAAACTCAGACCTTGTTCCTCTGCCATGCGCACCGCCCTTCCAGTCCCCCACACTTGAGTGCTCTGTGTGTTCGCATCTTGGCTGTACAGCACCACCTTCTTACTCCATTCATCCGTGAACTCACCTGCGGTGTTGATTGAGCTGCGCTTAAGAACAAAAGGAGGAAGGGAGTGAGCGCAACACAAATGTGCTCGGTCGCGGTCCGTGTGTAGCACAAGAGGGTGATTCCTTTCTACCCCTGCCTCTACTTGGGGCTAGCTTCTCTGCCCAGTTGCGCTATTGCTCCTCACAACTGCTTCATTTGGTTGCAATTGCGCATAAAAATGTACTTCAATGTGGGAGAGGCGCGTAGAACAAAAATGAGGCATAACATGAAAAACGGTGTTTCTCTCTCTCTCTCTCTCTCCTCTCTCTCTCTCTCTCTCTCTCATTATCTATCTATCTACCTATCTTTTTTTTGGTTTTTTGTTCATCTTTCTATATAAAAAAAGCTTGCCGTTGTTTTGTTTGTGAGCGATTGACGAGCGAGTGGGGCGGTGAGGTAGTCGAACATAAACAAATTTTTAAAAAAGGGCAGGGGTGTGAGATGATGTGTGACGGCACTTTGCTCGTGCTCTGTAGGCTTAAGGTGTGCTCCCTTTCTTCGTACATCATACATACGTACTTACCGAGCGGGGACAGGAGGGGAAATTATTTTCATTTATATATTTATTTGCATGTATGTTCGTATACTAGGGGTGTCTTTTAATCCTCCTTCACACCGCTTCATGAAGGTGATCATTATTGATTTCTTAATGCGAGACAACAGGGTGGGGGTGGGGGGTGGAAAATGTATGCGACAGCACTAGCGCCATTGCAATTATTTTTATTGTTATTGCCATTGGTGTGAGGGCAGAAAGAATGAAAGTACATGGACTTGGATTGAGGGGATGGGGTGAGGAAGCGACAAAAAGAGCCCTGTTACGCGCGAGTAGGGAAAAGAAGGAAGTGGGTGAAGGAGCAGTACTGAAGGTCGTTCTCGTGAGTTAATATGCATATTTGCACAAATTACCACTCCTACATGTTTTTAGTTTGGGCTTTAATATATATATACATTTCTTTCTTTCTCTTTCTCAGTTTTCGCTTGTTTATTGTCGTTGCTGTTGCTGCTGTTGGTGGTGGTGGTGTTGTGTATGTTTGGTTTTTCCTTTTTTTTTTTTTTTTTTTTACTGTTATTATTACTAAATTTCAAATAAGGAAAAACGTCGGTGAGCGGCCTGAAGGTGAGAGCGATAAATACCCCCCAAAAAAAGCAGAAAAAAAAAAAAAAAAAAAAAAAAAAGTAAAAACTCTCTGTTGATTCGAAGAGACTGCGAACAGGTACATGGGGCTGTGCACCCCTTAAGTGTCTATTGTCATGAAGAGAAGAAAGCGGGAACAAGGGGTGGGATCGATAATGAAAATATATCTTGTTGGGAAGTTCAAACCGGAGGGGTGGACAAGCAGAGTTGGGAACGACTCACTGACTTTGTTTCGTGAGGGTGAGGCGGTGCTGCGTCTCACTCGGCGCCAAGTGCGCTCCGTGCGGGGTAGCCCGATTAATGGCAAATGTGTAGAAAAGGCACGTAGCAAACCCTCCAACGACAGCAATTTACACTTCCCTACTAATTCCTTACGTGTTCAAAGTGTCATGGGGAATTTCCGGCCCTCCCCTTCCCTGCACTGCGCAGGACTGGAGCTTGTTGAGCGTTCCCATACAACACTTCCGTCCCTTCCCACTTTTTTTTACTTTTTTCCTCCTCTTCTTACTTACTTAATTTTTTTTTTTTTTTTTTTTTCTTTTTTTTTTTTTTGTGTTTCCGCTTCCTTGGTTCACAGCTACCTCTGTTACGCAAACCAGTTCTTGGAGCCTCACAGAGTGACATCAAGCCACGTATGGCAAAAATAACTTCTAGAGGATAAGGGCAACTGAAGGGTTACGGTTGCAAAATAACGGTAGGAGTTTGGAATGAGAAAAACGACGTAGAAAGTTGTGATTCACTGCTGATATCACTATAATCACTAATAATAACATTGTTATTGTTGTTCGTGCACCCTCATTTTGCGTTCTTTTTTTGTAAAAAAAATTCCCCCCCTCATCCTCCTCCTTTCCCTTTTGCCAACAGGCAGAGGGAGTGCTGTGGGGTGTGCACACGACTAGTGGCAGTGTCATAGTCCGGCATTCCATACTGTTCTCTAATCCCTGCCATTTTCTTTACACAACGAATGGATGTGTGTGCTTGGTGTCCCGTGTAGGTGTTTGACTAACCAGTTGAATACGGCGACAAGTGCAAAAATCGAGTCCTTCACCGAAACAAAACGACAAGGAGATATGAAGAGAAGCGTATTCACTTACACTTTGTGGCAGGCTTTTGTGTAAAGGCGCTTGTTATCACTTAAGCCTGGGTAGTGTTTGCGCGGTTTCTACCGCTATTGGTGTAGCGGCATACGTGCAGACATGTATACATATTTGTATCTCTATACTTATCATTTGATTACCTCTTTCTCCTTTTTTCCCCCCTTTTTTCTCTTTTTTTGAACGTAAATTAAATTTTCGGGACGCCATTGCTTTAATTGTATAAACGTGAACAGAGGTGAAGAATTTTGGTTACGAGAAGCTACTACAGCCGCTGCCATCATAGTAACTATTTTAAAAGGGTGGAAGGTGGGTGCTGGAGGAATAAGGCGCGCACAAAGGAATTAAGCATCTGGGCTGAGGCGTGGTAGGTGAGGCGGACGGGGCCAGTCGAAGTGACCTGCAGGTTGTGGGTTGTCCATACACCTCTTTTCACTGGTGGAACTGATACCTGCTGTGGGTGGCACACGCGTAAGGGGTAGGTGTTGCCGTTGAGTAGCTAGACCTGGCAGCGAAGGAAAAAACAGGACTAGGCGCGTTTTCCATTTGTTGGGATGCTGCGAGCGCGTCATGGGGCATTTTTTCTGCCAAAGTGCACTTGGCTGCGCTGTCAAACGCTGCCACTTCTTTCCGCAACGCGCTTTCAGTCGGCAGGCGCGGTAACTAGCAGTGATTTTTCTCACATTACGCACAACACTGTGTGGGGCCTGTGGAATGAGGGCAATCTTTTTTCTCTCTCGGTGCCGGAGTTGGCATTTTTCCTTCAGGAGCACTGTAAGGTGGCGAACGTTGATCCTCGATCGAAGAAGAGTGCCCTTGTGCGACAGGTGGAGGAAATCCTCTCCGCTGAGCAAGCAAGTATGACAGTGCAGCAGGAAGACAATCCTCATGCAGTGGTGGTGACGGATTATGACAGGGCGGAGGATGCCCTCGAGGAGGCGGACGAATACGGCGACTGGGGTGCGGAACCGGGTTTTGAGGACCATCGTGAGCTCGATTTTATGGAACTGAGCCCGGGAAGGATGGGTGAGCGGTATGAGCCGCTGAGCCCGCGCGCACTACAACTGCTTCATAGTGACACTGTCAGCGACGTGGGAATAGCATCTATTGATCCCAGCAAGCTTCCAGGGCAGAGCAAAGTCAAAAGCGCATTGGCGGCAGTTAATGTGCGCCCGAATGACGCGAATAAGGTGCGCTTTCGAATGGCTTTCGAATGGTGTTTGATGAACATTTGGAATATGAACATGCCAGGTGAGCTAAACATTGGGGCAGGGAAGGCTCTCTACTACCGTCAAGTAGCAAAGCAGAATCGAAATGTGATGCCCCTGTGGACCCTACAGAAGCACCTCTACGCACAGCATCCGTACGCCTGGTTTGCCATTGCTAACGAATCCAATGTGGGAGCAATGGAAGGCCTTGCTGCCTCGATGGGCATGAACCTCATTCAGGAACCGACAACCAGCTACAAGGTAAGCATCCGCCGCGCCGGGGAGCTGTTTGACTGTGAGCTGAACAGTCAGTTGAAGTGCACTACCGTCAACAAGCCGTGGGACCGCTTCTTTGTTTCCCACTACATTCGAAGCAAAATGCCGGATCTTCGGTATGTTGTACGCGCTCGCCACCCGATCAAGAAACGCGTCGCTGATGCATACCTCGAAGCGGACATTCTCCGAAGCACCCGCGACTCTGTCCAGTCAGTTCTTTCTCCGGAACTTGGAGATGTAGTGTACTGCTGCGAACGTGTTATCCGGAAGTGGTCTATACGTACAAACACGGGTGTCACGCTGCAGTTGGTTGAAACAAAGCGAACTCCGTTGATAATCACCAAGGCGGGTGACGAGGGTGAGCGGCTCGAGTATGAATGGATTGTGCCGCTTCCCCAGCAGGCAGAGCGCGTGGATGTGGCCGCCGTTACTGACGAGTTGTGGGAATATGGTAACAAACTTGCTTCAGCACTGGAGGAGGGAATGGAAGAGATGATGGTGCACACCATGACGGCTGTTGCAGCATATTAAAAGGGAAACACAGAAGATGTGGTACGGTGAGCACCTGGGGGACAGCCCATCAGATCTCGCTGCCGTTCCTGTGGTGGCTTCACTTTTCCGTTCTTGCGCTTAATGTTCCAGTGAGCCATACATGCAGCTTCTGGAGTATTAGAGAGCGGTTTGTGATGCGGGTGTCTTTGGAGGGGTCCGAGATTCCAAGGTGCGTCAAGGCGTGGTGCAGGTTGGGAGTTGAGGGTTTGAAGGGGCGGCGTGAAATTGCTCGGAGATGTGGTTGGGCCTCGTTGGGTGCTTGGCATAACTGCTGTGTGTTTCATGCTGGAAGGACTACCTGGAGCGCTGGTTACCGTTTTCTCCCACTAAGTCTTGTCTTTTGCAGAAACGTCTAGGGTTGGCATGGGCGTTAAGCGTTGCATTATTTATTGCTCCACGGCAGACTGATAAAACACGGTGGGTTGAACTTCTTCATTGTTTTGCTGCTGATGTTGTTGCCACTGCTGTCGTTTGTTTGTTGCCTGAAGGTACAGTGAAGACGGAGGAAGAAGGAAATCATCATGAGTGTGTCAGGCCCATGGAGTGAAGCGGATGAAAAGAAATAAACAGCCATTATCACCAACTTCAAAAGACCCCACTTGCCAACAACAGCAAAGTAAGAAGGTAGAAAAGTTTGAGGAAAGGGAGAGGGAGGGAGATAAGTAAAGAGTGGGGCGGGGAGGTTGATAAGAGGCGAGGAAGCTGAAAAAAAAAATAAAAATAAAAATAAATAGATTTGAGTGTAGTGAGAATGTGAGGTGAAGGCAGTTTGTGTCTACTCATGAAACAAACACGTTGCCATTGCCGGTGGTGGCGTAGTTGTACATCTTTTGTGTATGTGTTGTTTTGTCACCCCCATTACTGCTTCTTTTTTTCTTTTTTGTTCCTTTTTTTTTCTTCATGTGTGTGTGTGTGTGTGTGTGTGTGTGTGATATTGGAATGCTCAGGAAAGGAAAAGAGGGGGCGCGAGAAGTCGTATAACCTTCTAGACAAAAAATGTACTCGCAGTAAGTTGGTACGTTTTCCCACGCATGTTATTATTGCCTTCCTCACCCCCTGCCTGTCCACTTCTTTCTCTCAATTTCTTTTCAACATAACTTGTCTGCTCTATCATACACGCGTTCGCAAGTATTTGCTGTAGCAACGGTTCAAACTGAAGTCCATTCAAGACCAGTCTAGCAGTGTTCACTGTAGGGGCGTCGCCGTAGACCGTGGCCGAAAGGGACTCCGTACACCTATTAAGGAGTTGGCGCAAGTGGACTTTTTTGTAAACAGGGAAAGAGGCAGAGGGAGAGGCGTGTGTTCGACGGGGGTACGTGCTGCTATATCACATATTAGGCACCATTTACGTCACGTAGTCCCGAGCAAGTAGCCGGTGGGGGGCTCAGGGGAGTGGTTCGGGTTCCTTGTTTCGTTCTCGTGTTGAGGACTCCGTTACTCACATTAGTAAACAGCACGCTCGTCGAGTGGCAATTCTGGCCCAGCATTCAGAAGCTGAAGTGCGTCGATAGACGGCGCGACGGGGCGTTGCGGGATCGCAGGATACGGCTGTGGAAATCAGCTAGGATTTGTGAACAGAAGAAAGGGTGCAGGTTTGGGTGGGGTGTTGCCGTTAAAAGTTAAAAAGCTTTTGTGTGTTTTTGCTCGAAACGTAAAAGGGGTGTGTTTTGCGTAGGTGAAGAGAAAGGGAGTTGAAAAGGGCGGGTGGTGTGAAGACGTACTGCTTTACTAAAGGGTTACTTAGTTCATTACGTTTGTTAATTTATTACTATTGAATAAATAGATAAATATTTATATATTTGTTAATTTGTCCGTAGCGCCACACAATCGTTTTTGTTTGAGCGCGTGTGACGTGAGAAGCTGCCGGGGTTGAACTTTTACTTGCAACTTCTTTGAAGAGAGTGCCGTGCTGTTTACGCCATGCCTCCAAAGGGGCCGAAAGGCGCTCCGGCGCGAAAGGGGCCGCCAGCCGCGATGCTCGCCAAGTTGAAGCAACATATGGAAAAGCAAAAGGAGGAAGAAGAACGTAGACGAAGGGAACAGGAAGAAGAGGAACGGCGAATTCGTGAAGAGGAACGGCTTGCGAGGGAGCAGGAGAAGTTTGAGGAGGAGGAGCGTGCACGTGAGCGACAGCAGCGTAAGGAAGAGGAGCGTGCTGCGAAGAAGGAAAATAAAAAAGAAGGTCGCAGTGCTGTTCTTGAGCGCATGGCTGCCGCCGGTTTCATTGTGCCGGATGTGGAAAAAATTCGCAAAATGGAGGAGGAAGCACCAAAACCGCAACCACGCAGGAAACAGCAGGGACCGAGTGAATTGCCGCAGACAGTGGGCCAGCAACCCAAAACTGGGAGCGCGGTTAGTACCCAAGACGACGATGACAAATTGTCTGACGACGAAAATGGGGAAGAAACTGTTCCAACGTGTTCAGATGCTGAGATTGATGAAGATGATTGGGAGGCGGATATGAATCGAACGAATCGACGCGAAGCCCGCCATGAAAATAATGAGCGGATTCGCAAGGAACGACATGAGCGCATTGAAAGGCGAAAGCGGGAAAAGGAAATGCGTGCCAAGGCCCGCGCAGAAGCGCTAGCTGCCGAACGCGCCAATGAGCACGTCCTTGAAAAAGTCTCAAACCTTCGTTCTCCAATTTGTTGTGTGCTTGGCCACGTTGATACTGGAAAGACTAGTCTCCTTGACCGTATTCGCTCTACCAACGTGCAGGGAGGCGAGGCTGGTGGCATCACTCAGCAGATTGGCGCAACATTCTTCCCGCGAGAATCCCTCGTTGAATCTACGGCTGAACTAAACAAAAAATACGGTTATGACCTCACCGTACCTGGCCTCCTTGTTATTGATACGCCTGGTCACGAGTCCTTCACCAACCTGAGAAGTCGTGGGAGTAGTTTGTGTGACATTGCCATACTCGTTGTTGACATCATGCATGGCCTTGAGCCACAGACACGTGAGTCGATTCGTCTTTTGCGAGAAAAGAAGTGCCCGTTTATTATCGCCCTCAACAAAGTTGATCGCCTGTATGACTGGGTGCCACACACGAACATGGATATTCAACAGTCGCTTTCCTTACAAAGAGACAATGTTCGAAGTGAATTTGCTTCTCGCGTTTCGCAAGTCAAGCAGGAGCTTCAGATGGAAGGGCTGAACTCGGAGTTGTATTACGATAACAAGGAGGTGAGGAAGTTTGTCTCCATCGTCCCCACTTCTGCCAAAACAGGAGAAGGCATCTCGGATTTGCTGCTCCTTGAAATCAAACTCGTCCAGCAGTTCATGGAGGGCAAGGTGACGTACAAGGATGACCTGCAATGCACAATACTTGAGGTTAAGCCAACAACTGGCTACGGCTTCACGATTGATGTCATTCTGATTAATGGGGAACTACATGAGGGAGATCATATTTGTTTGTGCGGTCAGAATGGACCCATTTTCGCGCAGATACGGGCGCTCCTCACACCTCAGCCACTGAAGGAGCTGCGCGTGCGTGGTGAGTATATTCACCACAAGAAAATAAGGGCGGCCATGGGCATAAAAATCGCTGCAAATGATCTGGAGTTCGTTGTCCCCGGTACACAACTTCTCGTTGTGCGTGATGGTGACGACAGGGAGAGCATTGTAGCAGAGGTGATGAAAGATGCCAACAGCATAGCAGACCATCTGAGTCCCGATGGCGTCGGTGTAACGGTGCAAAGCTCAACACTGGGTTCCCTTGAGGCGCTTCTGGCCTTCCTAAGGGATATGAAGGTACCTGTTGCAAGTGCTGCCATTGGTCCGTTGTACAAGCGTCACATGATTCAAGTGTTATCGACAAAGCGTAAGAATCCTCGTTACGGTATAGTCCTTGCATTTGATGTGACTGTCTCTGATGATGCGCGAGAGATCGCCGCCAAGAACGAGATTGACATCTTCGAGGCGAAAATTATTTACCACCTCTTTGACCAGTTCACGCGGCACACTGCGGAGTATGAACGTCTTGAAAAGGAGCGAGCACGAGCGATCGCCATTTTCCCTGTCCAGTTGACCATCCTTGACGATGCATTCCACAACTCGGACCCTGTCATCTTACCTGTGAAGATTGAGAGAGGCCAACTTCACCCCGGCACTCCATTGGCCATTATGCGCAACAATGCACCTCTTGTTCTGGGTCGCGTGATGTCTATGGAGCGTGATAACAAGGTGATCCCTGTTGCACGTCAGGGATACGAATGTGCGGTGAAGATTAACACCGGGGAGAGTGGCGTCGTGTATGGGAGACAATTTGGCATGACAGATACTCTTTTTTCACACATCACACGCGCCTCGGTCGACGCCATAAAGAAATTTAAGGATGAACTTACCGAAGACGATATAAATCTGCTTGCAACCCTGATAAAACTGCTTAAGGTGCCACCACGCTGAGGGATGAGCAGCGGAGTTGAAAGCCGCGAAGGCAGATGAAAATCAACGCACACATTCCTCGCACTGTTCTTCTTTGCAGCACTGGTTCACGATCTCCATATATTGCCGTCGGTTTCTGTTGTTTCATATTTGACCACACAACTCTCACATACGCACCTCCAATACTGTGCACTACATGTGAATGTAATGCCTGCATGGCGAAGCAAGCCCTGAGAGTTTGGGTGTAGGTGTTAAACGCGACCAGCTACTTTTTTCTTCTGTTCTCTAAAAAACCTGGTCAGTAGAAGTCAGCGAGGGGAGTAAAGTGAAAAGGTTGTGTTTCAACGTTAAAGGAGTTAAAGCAGAGAATAAAGAAATAAAAAAATATCAACTTTTTTTCTTTTATTCCTTTTTGTAAAAAAAAAAAAGGAAGGTGGGAAAGGCGGGAGGAAAAGAAGTTAAATAAATTTTTAAAAAAGGTGAAAAGAACGTTCTTTTAGAGAAGAAAAAATATGTGGGACGGAGTGGGAAAGGATTAAACATAGGTAGAAAACGACAAGTAAATGTGTGTCAATCTCCCCTGGTCCTGTTACCTCCTTTTTCTTCATCCCGCTCCGCTGGCCCACTACCCGAGTCTCTCGCTCTTTTTATTTCTCACTCACTCACTCACCGTCACTCGCTCCCAGAGAGACAGTCTGTGGCTGTCCGTCTACATCTCTTCTTTGCGTTCACTACGGGGCACTCTCTTACGTTTTATCTTGAGCACATCTTAGTTCCGCAGAATCACTCGTGGCTGGGTGGGGTCCGAGGACCTTGTGTAGGACAGCACGAGACGGTTTTAAAAATGGACACAGCTACGTCTCTGTACAGCGCCACATCAGGTACTGGTTCCTCCCTGCGTCCTTACAATGAGGTATCGGTGGCTGATCGCGTTGTAAAAGCTTGCGCGTGGACGGACGATTCGGCCGATTTTGTGTTTGGCGATGGTACGGTTCTCTCCTTTTGCGATGAGATGCAAACGTTTGTGGCACTGGAGGGTGGCAATTGGAAAACAAAACGTGCAACCAATGCGGGTGCCAGCAGCAGGGACGGTGGTGGTGTAGAAAAAAGACTGGATGGGAGAGAAATTGAAGGCGATTACTACTTCACAGCACTTACGCTGTCAAAGTATGAAAAGAAGGTAAGGGAAGCGCTGCACATTTATAATCACTATTCGCTGCGCCCTCGTGTTATTACCGGCCTTACAGTTACACCGTGTGAGGTGTGGCGCCAGCGCAGCCCCATTGATTCGCTAATTATTGCAGCGGATCCACGCCTTTTCAAGAGGAATGGACAACATGCAACTCTATGGTGCGCACTCCACCGCGTTTCCCTCACACTTCACAGCGGTCGCATGGCGTTTTCTGTACGCTGGCCTGCCCCCGCAGTAGAACGTAACGGAGCTCGATCAATTTTTGTTCGCCCGGTGGATGAACACGGCTTTCCTATAGGAACGCTGGACAGTTTGAAGGCTTTCCACTACACGTGGGTGGAACAGACATTTCCTATTTTAGATCCACCGTCAGTCTGGACTCGCATGTTAGGAGTCGCCTTGCGACTTGACGCAGAGGTGCCATTTGATGACTCGTGTCACACTTCGTTTAGCGCTACCCATGAATTGGGTACTGTGCGCAGCCTAGGGGACAGTACTGGTAGAGGAGGCAATCACCAGAATAACGTGGGTGGTCGAGAAGAGCGTAGTGTGTTCTACGAGACGACACCGGAAACGGCTCAGGACAGAACACCCTGTCGCTTTTCAAGGATGAAGCTTGAAGATGCTCATGCGCTCATCGCCACTTCACAAATGCAGTGTGCCTTGTGTAACAGACGCATACGTGACTCTCGGGAACAAGTAGTGTGGCGCTACGACGCAGACCCGACGGGCCGTATTCCACACGCCGTCTATTGGGGTCTCCACGTGAGGCGTCGTACGGGCAGCCTCACTCACCCTTTGCCCACAATGACCAACGCCAATATAAGTGCAGTGGCATGCAGTGCAAGTGCTGTTGGTGAGGCGCCGAATCACTTCTCCAATGGTGCGGCTGGATCCGTTTTTGCGGTAGTTCGTGAGGATGGAAGTGCTGTACTTGCTGAGCCAAGCGGCCGGAGTTACGTTGTACATCACTGGCGTTCCGACGGGACACATAAAATGTACCATCAAAGCCCAGACGGATCCATAGCCCTTCCTCCCGTCATCCCACAAGAAGACGCCAATGGCACAGAGAATGCCGATGCAGCTAAATGTGCTGCAGAAGGGCTGCCTCACACAATGGGAACAATACGGCTGGCAGACAATGGCCTGACGACACTGGCTGTGAACGAACCACTGCTGTATTTTGGAGGTGCGCTGGAGGAGAGCCCGTTTGCAGCAGCCCAGCGAGGGCGGTACCTTCCCAGTGTTGGTGGCTCCTGTATTGACGTATCGCAGCTCAATATAGCGCCACACCGCTCACAGCTTCAGGAAGCGTTCACAAGTATGTCCGTTGCTTCTCCAAGTGAGATCACTGATAACATTCAAACGAACCAGGTATCATCTGCACGTGCAAAGTGTGCTGTGGGATTATTTGATCGCACACGTCTGCGTATACTTAGCAACGACCCTGCGCTTATCGCCGCTGCAGAGGCTGGCAGCGTTGTCCACATCACCACCGCCATTGAGGGCGTTGGGAACTTCACTGCCTTGACCAATGGAACGATTCGTTGTCATTTTGACGACCGCACGATACTTTTCCTCATCCCCGGCGCCGACGATCTGGAAGAAAACTTACTTGCAACGTGCATCTTTCGTGATGCCTCACAGCTCTCGATACGGTTAGTGAAGTGTCCCCCAACACATCCCATACATCGTTATCTTTCTTACGCGTTACAGTTTCGCCGGTTCGTGCGCCTCTCACCGGAGGCGCGGCAGGTTGTGGCAGAGGATTTGAGTAGTTTACGCCTCGAGCTACCGGCTAATGAAGCGTGCCAGGCTGGAAATGTATCGGAGAGGTATTTGCAACAGTTGCTTGAGAGAACACAGGAGCTTCTTTCGGGAAATGACGAACTACGACGTGCAAATCAATTTCTCTTACGCAATGAGTCGTCTGCCTACTTTACACGGAAGCAGTGAAGGTGCTTGCTTTGTTCCATTGATGGGGTAGTGCTGGAGAATGTTATTTAGACTCCTGAACTTTATCAGCGTCTTTTGGGTTTTAGCCGGTCCATTTACACTCCGTGTGGTCTTGAATGTTGTCATTTCAGTGAGTAGAAACAAAACGAACAAGAAATGGCAACAGCAGCAAGACTATCATCCACGGTCCAGATGGCTTGTTGTTATTTCGTTAAAGCGCGGGCTTCGGTGTTGTAGGAACGGCTGGCCATCTTGCCTCCATAGAGCAGTTATGTGTGTCTTTCCATATTATCCATGTTGTGGTATCCTGTTACTTTCCACCGAGATTGATGGGACTTGGCATTTCTTTTTTGTATTATTTGTGTCAGTTCATCACAAACACAATTAAAAAAAAAAAAGTGTGCAATGTAAAAGGAAAGGGGAAAAAGAAGGAAACAACTGCCTCACTGGTAAACAACGGTGTTCGTTGGTTTCAATTATTATTGTTATTATCATCTCCCCCTTGCTTCTCTTCTTTTTTAGGCGTACCCAGCATTTCTACACTGTCATTTAGTACCAAGGCGTGTGCTGCTCAGTATTGCGCTAGCCTGTTCTTTGGCCTCATCTTGGCAGTGGGTTGCCATAACGGTGCAGAAACTGTCGGGTAATACTTTAAGGTGATTACTGGACGTTGAGAGGGGTGAAATGGATAGTACCAGTGCCATGGAAAGGGAAGAAATGGTGGGGCAGTGCGCCATTGCTACTCTGTTTACCAAAGAGAGAGACGAAAGCGCTGATGATGAAGGGAATGGGCAACAGCGACAACAGGAGGATGAGGAAGTGGAAGTGGAAGCGGGACCAAGGTCGATTTTTCCACCGCTGGTTCGGGCTGAGAGAGCGAGTGGGACCGAAACTGGGGTGACGGGGTCTGCGGGGCGCGCAACGGTTTGCCATGTGGTTCTCTCGGCGGCAGAGGAAGGGGAGGAAGAGCAAAATATGGATGAGACTTTGGGCGGAGCCGCTTGTGGTTCTGAAGGAGAAACGACTCCCATGCCCAAGCAGCGCCACATGCCCCAGTCTTCCGGGGCCTGTATCTCCTACAATGTTCGTACGGTGGTGAGGAGGAGTGAGCATCCACTTTGGTCGAAAAGCACTGAAAAGCGGCTTGACTTCTTATTTCCAAAACAACTAAAGCCGGTGGTCAGCCAGCGCTCATGTAGGAGGGAAGAAAACAATAAATATTTCCCGCATTCTTCTGGCGCTGCGCCGTTGAGCGGCCGATGCTTAGCGTCATCTCTGCGTTCGCCTCCCTGTTGTGCAGGTGCGGTAAAGAATGGGAGTACTGAAAGGTTATCGTGGCCTCGCCCCACTTTCGAGGCCACATTACCCACCAAAGTGTCCCTCACAGGAGCCTCCTGGGCCAATTATGCCACAGGAACCACTGAGGAAGAATCGGTGACTGATAACCGTCGGCGAGTCTTTGTGGATGGGGAATGGAAGTTTCTTAGACCAATGGAAATGACCACTCTTTTCTTATTGCTCTTGAGAGACGAATGCATTGCTCGAGAGGCGATTGTTGAAGAGGAGCGGTACGATGCACTCCGCTCGCTACCATTCGGTTTGTTGCCGGGTAAGTTGACTGAGGGTTGTCCAGCACCTCACCCAGCACTAGTTGACGGGTGTTATGATATCGTTTGCAGGGAGGAAATTCACCGAAAGTGCTTGCTGGAGGAGGAGTCTAATGCAATTGCTCCTCTGTGGGATCTCTTTTCGTACGTTCATCGTGGCCTGGTGCTGGGAAGTGGGCCGCTTCGCAAGTTTTTGTGTCAGTGTGTGTGGAGGTACCGTGGGCGGAAGCAGTTCCAAAACGCCCAGCGCGAGCACCTTTTTGATCGAGAGAAGTTTTCTCGCAGCGAGATACTGAACGAATGGTGGGACACGAAGCAAGAACTTCTCAATGTGTTGCTAATCGCTAAGGAAACACTCTTCCGCGGGGCAATCCTGTCGCTTCAGCTTCTTGCGGAGTATGCTCATGGTGTTGCATGGATTGGTATGCAACAGCATGTAGAGATATTCCCCCTTCTTTATGGCACGGTTATGCCCAAGGCCGTTGTTTGCGGTCGGATCGCCGGCACAACCGTGTTTCGTCAGGCCGATCTGTCCGAGCAATTCCACAGACAGCAAATTAGCAAGTGGGAAAGGGGGGATCGCGATGCGATACAGTTCCTGATGGAACGCGAAGCCCTAGTGAAGTTTGTGCAGGTGGAATGCCGCCAGCGGGTGGAAGAGGAGGAGAACAAGGAACGAGCAAGGGAATTACCTCGCATATTTGCTTTGATGGAGCGCTTTCACAGGCGTGAAATTGAGATTGTAGAGGCGTGTGAGCTGGAGATTGACCTGTTACGTAAACACGCGCCTATTGCAGGGACAGGATCGCGAGAACAAACTAGATAGCCGCGAAACCACATGCGCAGCGAGTCTCGTTACCTTATTTATCACGAATATGTTAAGTCAAGTCATCTCTTAACTCTATTTTGACTTCACACAAGTTTAATTCGTTCCTTCGCTGGCCTCATCATCACGCCGCTTGCTGAGGCGATGTAAATATACGAACCAGTTGTAGAAGGTCACGTGTAGACGCAACAGTTTTGAGCACGATGCGAACATCCCCCTCTTTTTAAAAAGAAAAAGATTGTGACGGCCTGTATGAAACTGTCAAAAACTGTGCGCGTGGTCTCATAGTGGGGGGTATCAGTCATCGCCCAGTAAAATGTGTACGCACGCAGCCACACATTTTCATGCACCTGAGCCAGTCGGACGGATGTAGTATTATGCGCGCAGGGTAGTGATAATAATAAATATTATCACTACATTTTTTATAAAACACCTCCACCTTCTCAGCCAACTTCGTTGATTTTCATTTTGCCGTCGTTGTTCTATTTACTATGCCATTCCGGGGCATTCAATTCGTTCCCTTCACCGTTTTGTGCATGAGAAATTATAGCGGTGAACACACAAAAACAGCACGATTTTGTAGTGAAGTGTCTGCCCTCTTTTTAGGAGCAGGAAACGAGGGGAAGCAGTCAAAAGTGGAAAAAAGAAGAAAACAAGTGGGGGTAGTGAAGGCAACAAGTTAAAGTACCCACGGAAAGAGTTTCGCAACCCCCTTCGAATTGTTGGCGTGTTGCGCTTGAACAACTAGGGAGTCATCTTTGGCAGCCAGCATCACCCCCTGGGCGAGCTTTCATAAACACTGGGTGGTGTGAGACTACCGTGTGTCACCGATGCCCATCTCAGCATCTGCAATGCGCCTCGTCATGCGGCAGGTGCAGGACATCGAGTCTAATCCGACCGATGGAGTCTTGTTGCATCGCTCTGATGACCTTAGCAAGCTGTTTTTTGAAATTATTGGTCCCGAGGGCACCCCCTTTGCGGGGGGTACGTTTCACGTTGTGCTGTACTTTGACGAGGGCTACCCCCAAATGCCGCCGCGCGGGGTCTTCCGCACAAAAATATTCCACCCCAACATCGCAGAGAAGGGCGAGATATGTGTCAATGTCCTCAAGCGGGATTGGAAGCCAAACCTCGATATTAGACACGTCATCACAGTCATTCGATGTCTTTTGATCGAGCCCAATGCAGAAAGTGCATTGAACGAGGAGGCGGCGCGTCTTCTTCTTGAGGACTATGAGGCATTCAAGAAAAAGGCGTACATGATGACAAAAGTGCACGCCATGAGGGCTGGCAGGTCGCACTCCGACATCGTTCTTAGCCAGTCGAAGAGCAATGCAGACGTTAGCAGTAGCCAGGAACCGCAGCTTTCGATTGGCATGTCCCAATTGGATGACGTGAGCACGCCGGAGGAAGGGCACACACCCGGCCGTGTAGTTCAAAACGCGTTGAGGCCTTCCCCAGTGATGGGCACGTTGGAGGCAAAGGAACAACCCACTGCTGCCGTTGTTACGTCGCAGCGAGCGACGGAAAAGAAGCGTGCCGCACTCAGGCGCATTTGAAAGGTTTGCGCTGTGAAGAGCAGATTGTAATTCCCCAGCCCCCTGTCTTCCCACTACCACTCACTCATACCTCACCCTCCTCGTTAACACGCTTTGCAGGCGCAAGGAACAACTTGTGGCTCTCACGCGTCCCTCTCATGTCTCCTCACTATCATCACCATCACCATTTCACATCGCATCTGTACGTTTCTGGGAACACAATTGTGGTCGAGCACGTAACCTCCTGTCGGTCAGTTTGTACTTCTTCGCAACAAGTGCTTCTGTTGCTGTCGCCGGTGTTTATATTTTATTATTTTTATTTCCAACCTCATCTTGCTTCACTTGTTTGCCGTTCATTCAATGCGACTAGGCACATTTCCCGTTTTCCGCGCAATAGATGTCACTACTACTGCAAGTGCCGAAGCAACAACAACAACAGCAAAAGCAACGAAATTAAATTTAAAAAGTACGAATGAAAATGAGTCGGTGAAAGAAAAGAAAAAGAAAAAAAAAACTGTGTATGTTTTTGAGTGTTTCTATATGTACATGAAGGACAACAAGAAGCTGTACAAATAGTTTTATGGCCTTGCAGTCCTGAACGTTCAGGCCGAGGTGCATTGCGTGTATAGTGCAATTACCAGTTGTATTCTGTCATAATGGGGCGTTGTGTTTTGGCGTTTCTGTTTTCTTTGTTGCGTTATTACACGGCAGACAGGAGAAACGAAAACAACAATAACAACAACATGAAGAACAGTAGAAAAGAAACGACAAAAAAAAAAAAAAAAAAAATTGTTTCTGTTCTGCGAACGTATTTCCCCTTGTTGCTTGCTTGTTTGTTTGCTTATTACCTTGTTGTTCCTTACGTTGTGTGTGCTGCCATGTTTCTTGTTTGTGCTTAGAAAAGATATTGGCGGCAATGTTAAATCCCATTGTACCACCAATAACAGAAAAGAGTTACGTGTAATAGTGATGGTGCTTGGTGAAATATAAATAAAAAGTAACTCACTGAAAAGTAACCAGTTGCATTGTTCGTATGGCACGTGTTTGTTGTTCTTGTCACTGTTGTTGTTTTACGTCGTGTTAAGAAGGGCAGAGAAGAGAACATTGGAAGTGATGGGAATTTTATTGATACTTTTTTTTTTTTTTTTTTTTTTTTTTTTTTCGAAATTCGTATCATGGCCCATTGTTTCACAATATGTTCTCTGCATTTTTTCTTAACATCTTCTTTCCCTTGTCGCCCATTCGTGCAGCTTACATGCGCATTACAAGCAAAACAGGCGGCGTGTACCAGCTGTGGGCCACAAAAGATTGAAACGAACAGGCTGCATATGTGACCTGCTCGTCTGTTTCCATCCGTGTGCGTTATCTTCAGGCATCCCTTCACTTAAAACTGTCATTCCGAGTGGGTGGGTGGGTGTACCAGCAAATTCGTTTCGTCTTCTTCTTCCCTTGACTTATTTAATGTTGTTATTTTATTCAATACGACAAAAAACAAAAAAAAAACAACAACAACCAACAATAATAATAACACAAACACAATAAATAAATAAATAATAATACCGATATGCAAGTGCCACAGACTGATTGGTATCGACAACGTGAACAATTGAAAGTGGCGGGGCGGGGTCACACGCTCCCGTTATTTGCCTCAAGTTGGCCAGATCAGTAGCACAAGAAGAGAAGAGGTGGGGAAATAGGAAGGGAGGGAAAAGAAACACAAGTTTATCCAGGCTGTAGGAAGTCGCTGAGGGTGGGTAACTCTTCAAGGGCTGTGGAAGGCAGATCAAAAAAGTGGGGAGGTGGGCGGTGGTGGGGTGGGGTGGGGTGGAGTGTAGCGGGACAACAAGAAGGAAGAGGAGGGAAGGGAAAGCACAAGAGGCAGGTAGGGAAGGAGGCCGGGGGATTAGGGCGTAAAGTAAGCGGCTGAGCGATCATATTGCGGAGTGACATAGTGCAGAACGAGGCGAAGTGAAGGTGCCAAGTGGGCCGGTAGCGAGTGGAGGGAAGTGAAGGGAGGTGTGATAAAAGCTCAATATTTTGGCTGACTCTTTTGTGGGGAAATGCTTCCGGCCGCTCAGGAGTTCCTGTCCCGTGCGTCAAGAGCACTTGAGGCGACAGATTCTCGCCGCAGGCTTTTGGACGCCAAGCCTAGGAGCTGCAACAGCGATGTGCGTCAAATTTTGGAAGAGGAGCACAGCCGTTGGACGGAGGCAGCCAGAGTGTTTCAAAGGTTCAACCAAGAAGAAGAAATCCCCCTCATCTCTAGCACTGTGGACGACATGTATTGCTACCTTTTCCGATTGTGTGACGGCCTCCTCGACTATGTGCGTGAGTTCGTGACGGGAAGTGAACAGGGTGGCCAACAGAAGGACCTTCTTCAGCGCGTCACCTTGCTTTTCGAGGGGGGAATCTTCCATTTTTTTACTGTGTTATGCTCAAAGAAGAAATGCGCGTCCCTATTAGGTGGCGACGAAGTGAAGGGAGTGGACCTTCAATCTCACGTGTTTGAACTGCTCATAGGCCAGAAGCACTTTGTGTGGATGGCATCCGTCTTCACCGCCTTCTGTGATGAGGCTAGACGTGCGTGTGCGGGAGAGGCGAGTGTGCGCGCGAGTAGTGCCACCGCTGTGCGTGCCAGTTTGGAGTGTCTCCTCCTCTGCTCGGAGGAGAGCGTTCTCTGTGCACGTGCCCTCATGTTTACCGAGCCGAGACCACTTGTTGGTCACCTGTTATACGGCCTACGCTTGCGTGTTGCCACCAAATCCCTCATGTATACACAAGCAACGCTCGGTGACGCGGTAGTGTCTTTGCCTACCTCACAGTCGCCTCACCAGCAGCCGGCTGCGGCAGACAAAACAAAGGTTTGTTGTGCCGAAGGTGAACTGGACAGAATGGGTAACAGGCAACTCGCTGAGTACCTCCTCAAGATACGTCGCAGTGTATTCTCGGAGGTAAATCTCCTTGCGCTTAGTGTAGCTGTACATGTTATGAAAAATGCATCTGGCTACGAAAGTCCAGCTGTTGTTACGGCACTTTGCTTCATCATTGAACTCAGTGGGCATGCACTTATTCCACAAATGTGCGGAGAATCGAAAGTGCCGCTTCCACTTTCTGTGAAGATCGCCATGTATGAAAATATTCTCTCTGCGTGGAGTGCTTTGCTGTGGTGCCTCAGAGCAGCTAGTAGCGATATTTCTCAACCTGATTCCGCGGCAAAATGCAATGCCGTTTTACAAGAACAACTGAAACACAATTTAGCAGAGTGTCTCGCTTTATTGCTTGAGCATTGCCAAGTCATTTTGTGCTCTGAAAGCTGCTTGCTTAATTTGATCACACTTCAGTGTGCGCCCACACTTTTGCACGGGGCTTCAGCAATGGAATGCGGCACAGTATGGACGCACTACCCTCCGACTGTTGTAATGCAATCAAGCCGTTTCCCGACGGAGTTTGATGAGTGTGGTGGTTCTGGCTTGCCCCTCTTGGACCCTCCAGTAATCTGCAAGCAGACAAATGACGATTGGTGGTACGACAGTGTTGTCTTTGTCAAGGTAGCAAAGGGGCTTGTCACTGTCATGTGCGAAGCGCTTGGGAGGGACACGGAATCTTATTCTATCCGGCCCATGATTTTAGGGCTTCTATCGCGGGTGTCACTGAATAGCAGTGCTGCTTTTAATGGGTTGGATGGCCACTGTGTAATTCGTTTGATTCTTACAGAACTGCGCAAGGCAGACGTGCAACTACCAGTCAGCACGTTTAGACAAGACGAACGTGTTGCAATGCGTGGTGATGGCGGTGCGGGAGGAGAGAGTGTTGTATCCGGCGCCTCCTTGTCGGGAATCGTACCAGGGAACGGCTACACACAGGAAAGATGCGCTGCGACCTCTGGAAGTGACAGTGATGCACCAAACACATGTGCACACTTCCTCGTAGGGTATTTGTGGCGCGCGTACGGCGAGTTACGGATACGCCCATTGTCTGCCGAAATTATTGAGCTTATTGAGTTGCCGTTGCTTTTAGTTCAGTGGCTGAAGTTGATTACTCTTGGGTGCAGCATAAGCCACACTCTTGCCTTTCTGTTCACTACAGTTGTCACGCTATGGCGTATTGGCCTCACCCACGACGAGGAGGGTCAGTTTTTTATGCGTTCCAAGGAAGTGCTGTTGGAGTTACTTGCTACCTTGGAGGAGGTGGACGGAATGATGAACTCAATTGTGTGTATGACAACAGCAAGTGGTGCTGATGCGGACACAGTGGTATCTGACAGCTGTGGTGGCAGGGACACAATGATACACCTGATTCCTATATCGGATGAATGTTGGACATCGTCGGCTGACGTCACCAGTGCAGTAGGGGGGGACGCAGTAGCGTTGATAAGCGGCATGCTGGACTTCCACCTGCAGCAGGACGCGCGATTTGTGCGTATAGAGGAGCTCCGACTTTTTCTTGGCTTTTTTCTCTCTACTGATGCGAGTCTGCACGAACTTGGGCGGGCATGCATCACTTGCACACTGCAATATGATGTGGTTTACGGAGCGTACTTTGAGCTGTTGGATGAAATGGAGTCCTCCACGTTACAGCGGTTTCTGCTGTATCTTGCTCCAGATGGCCAGCAAAGTGAACGACAAACGTGGCTTTTTAAAAAGGGATGTGTAACTGCGGTTGTGACCGCACTCCAGCGAGTTCTCTCGACCCCCAGCTGCGTGGATGACTTTCCAACATTCACCAGACAGGTGTTTTTCTTCCTCTCTGCAGTTGAACCGTCGCACGGCTGCGGGCCACAACTTGCCACAACACAGCTGGTTCATGCAGTGACCTATAGTCTTCCATCGCTTGGAGACAATGTGGCGCACTTCATCGCCCTTGCCCAGGCAGTACTGAATGCAGCGGTTTCTGGTAACAGACAGGACGGCGAGAATGCCCCAGATAGACCAACGTCCGGGCCCTTCACAATGCGGTGTCACGACTTTGTAGTAAAGAAGCCATTCTTCCTGAGTTTACTGCCACCTCTGTTGCAACGTGCACACGAAATGGGCATTCATATGTGGGAGGATCTAGTTTCAACGATTCAATTACTGCTGCGCTCAACGGGGCGAATACGCTCAGAGACGCTACTGCATTGGGCAGTGCAAACACGGCACACCTCCTTGTTGCCGTATTTGGAACTAGAACCGGCCACTGCAGAGCAAATGTTGCCATTTATAGAGACACGTAGCGGAGAATTGAAGTCTTTCTGGACACCTGTACTGCTCGAGGCACCTGAGCGTAGTGAAGTTCGCTTTGGCAGCACTGGGGGCATCGTCATCACAGTGAAGCAATGGCCAACGCAGGGGTTCACTATTTCCTCACATTTTCGTCTTGATAAGGTTGGCAGTTGTGTGGAACTATTTGAGCTGGTTGGAAGCGATGGGACGGCAAGTACATCTGTAGCCGTTTGCCTCGTGGATGGCAGCAGTTTGTATGTGCAGACCAACGGGAAGCCTGTTCTCATTGGCGAATTTCATTCGTTCAGTGGACTTGTGTTACAACAGTGGGCACAGTTTCATATCGTCATGAGTGTAACGCATACTGCAAGTGTATATCTCAATGCTACAAAGATTGGATCCTGCTCATTGCGTTACTTTCGCCCACGCTCTGAAGTTAAAATTCATGTTGGCTTTGTCAACAGGGTCATCCCAGGTGCTCTCTTATCCCTTGGCGCAGTAGTGCTATGGGATGAGGAGCTGACAACCCCACAGGTGGAGGCCCACGTTGCTGGGGAGAGCACTCCAGCAAACCCATCAAAGCTTTTACCATGCCAGGTGCCACGTGTGGTGTCCAAGTCACGAGAGGCAGTTCCCCTTGACGACAGGGTTGCCTCGTTCGTGCCCTACGAGCATAGTGGCTCCGGGATGCTCATGAACAGTTTGTCATATATCACGGAGGAGCGGTGTCCAATTAGTGCGAATTTGACTGGCGGTTACGCCAAGCCGCCACGCAGCTGGGTGGACTACAGGAGTTTATTCGTAAACCGTGGTGGTCTGGTGTATTTGCTGCAATGGGTAGGGGAGTCAACTTCCGCAGAGGAGTTGCAGCGCTACATGGAAGTCGCATGCAACTGTATCCGATCCATTTCTAGTGCCAGCACGCTCGACTATCGGACATACGTTTTGCTCAACCACCAACTGCGGCGCGTCTCCCATCTCATAACTCACGAAGTGTGCGACACTTTGATCCATCTTGCAGTCGTTCAGGTTCCCGCGTTGGAGGCGGTGCACACGGTTATTATAAACCGCTATGTCTTCCTCCACGTTTTCCGGGACACGGAGCTCCTAACAATAATGCCACTGGAATGCGCGCTGTACTTGGTGAATCGCATTGAGCATATGCTTAGTGCGGCTCCAAACCGTATTGTACAGCATAACGTGGAAATCATCTCATCACTTCAGTTCGTTGACAGTGTGCTCAATAGTCTGGCCTATGCGAACACACGTCTGCCTTCCTGCTTTTGGGGCGATTGATAGCGTGTCTAAAACAAATCATGGTGGCATCTGGCTATGACATCAACATTGTTAATGCATTTGTTTCGACAGCAGCCGTCCTTACCCCGGTGGAATCACAATCGGAGAGTGGCTGTGGTAGACTTAAGGAAAAGCATTACCACAAACAGAAAAACAATAGCCACGTCAGACTTCCACAAGCGCGGTTTCCAGAGATTCGCGCTTCATCCAAGTTCGCATCTGATGTGGTCTTGTTGATCATGCGAAGTCTTGTGGAGTGCTGTGTGGACACCGCAGCTGGGAGTGAGGCTTACGGCAGCCCCTTCTCTGAGACGCTTGGAAAGGTGATCAATCTAAGTTGGTTCGTGGTGTGCACTTCCCGTTTCGCGTACACGCCTTGTGTTGTGTATGCTACGCGCCTGTTATTTGAGGCAGCACAATGGAATTCGTCACTTCGTGCGGAAATAACAACGCAACCATTCACAGTTGTCGAAGCTCTAGCAAAACACGCATCCAGTGAAGACTTGATATTTCTTCTGATGAGTGTGGCCTTTGGCGCTGCAAGACGAGTGGAACTACTGTCACCAGAGCAGCCGCTACCAACACAACTCGAGATGGTGATGAACCCAATGCCAAGTGCTCTCAATGCGGTGGCTGCACCAATATTTTCCAAGTTGCTGATGCTCCACCTGAACCTGCGGCTATTTGGATTGCGCTATCCCTTTACGTGTAGCATGGCATGTTTAATGCAACGCCGTATTTGTCGCTCCTTTCGACTGTACAAATACTTCAACTTGGCCTTTATGACTGCACGTCTCATGCTTGTCATAAACGTTAGGCGTGTTCTCGGCTCAAGCCCTGGCTTCACCCCCGTGGGACCCCCAACGGAACCGCAGTGCGGGGCGATAAGCGCTCACAGCGCTCCTAACCCGTCGTCGTCTTTTGCAAATGACCAGGGAACGGATGGAACCTTCCCGCTTGGTGGTAGGTGGCGCGTTTTCCGATCCCGTGCGGCGTTTATTTCGCTGAAGTTTTGCATAACTGTTTGGTCTGGCGTTCGGATCAGGAGGTATGGGCGACTGCTCCAAATTTCGGGTGACCCTACTGCATCTACATTGTTGCCTAGTTGTTCCGCAGAGGGGGGAGGAGCGTGTTTTGCGCTGAACGCATTGCAACAGCTATCGCAAAAGTCCGCTCTTTTTTTTGATTTGACTCGTTCCCCGTATCAAATAGCATTGCTTGCTATGTTTGCCTCCCTCCCACCAGAGGCATCTGCCCTGAATAGTTCGCGGGAACTGTATCTCGGGGAGTGGTCAGTGTCCTCTGAGCTGAAGCGTTCTGTTGAAAGTATTACCCATCTCTTCACACACCACCTGTGTCCGAGGCGGAAGCAGAGGGGGGTATGGATGGAACTATGGGCTCTGGCGCGGAGAGTGATGATGGTGCTAGTTTTGACTCTGAAAGCATTGATGCAGAGAGTGAGAAATCAGTTAAGAACGAAGGGAAGTGTTCCGCAACCACCACCTCTACATATTCATCTACACACGTTGCTGAGGATGCACCACACTTCGTGATGCAGTCGCTTGAGTCGTTAGCTTTGGCTAACTCTGAGGCAAGTGAGACTGTACAAGACACATCTAAATCGCTTCTTCAAGAGGAGAGCCGGGACCATGGAAGGGTAGCGGTGCTAAAGGATGGCTTTGATATCCTTGACCTGGCGCCTAATAAAAGCATATCCCACGAAAGTATCCCGGCCACTGAGAATGGAAAGCATCTAAGCGCGTACAATGCAGATCGTGAAGATCAGAGCAACCGTCAAGGCTACCTTAGCAGTTTGGGGCGTGGGGCAAGTGCACGTAACTATGGTGCACTAAAAAAAAGTGCGGCACGGGTGCTTCACAACATCATTGCTGCTTCGGTCCAGGCACCTCCCATTCCGCCCCATTCGCCACATACGCAATTGTACGGTCCCTGTGGTGGCCTGTTGTTTCAGTTGATGTTTCTCAGGGGTTCGATTAAGGATGCAGAGGAACGAGCAGCGACTCTAGTACGCCTCTTTGCCCAACAAATCATGAAGCATGCTATTCTGGCAAGGGATCCCTTGCTCTCAGAAGAAGAGGTGTCTCCAAGGGCGCGGAAGGCGGCGCATAACTTAAAAGGAGAGTTATCAGTTGCGCAATGGAGCAGTGGGATGGGACACCTCCTTTTTCACCCGGCGGGCAGCTCCCCGACCCACTCAAGGGAAAATCAGAGCAATGATCGGGCAGAGTCTTCTGTGCAGAGCGCCAATGGTGTTATCTTTCATAATCTGCATGGTTTCAACAACCTTCTTGTTGATCTGCTGACGCTTAAAATGATCAAACTGGGTAACATTGTCCCATACTTTGCCAAGCTGCTGTCCCACGCGACCCTCACCTGGCCCAAACCCCCATTGGAGGAGCTCCGCGTCCAGGTCGCCAACATATGCATCGTTTCCCTAAGCAAACCATCCGCTGAAAGGGTCACGACAGGCGAAATGACGTTGGTGCATTTGCTGCTTTCAAAGGCCCTCTCTCCACCCTGGCCAATGAAAAAGATGTTGGATTATCTTGTATCGGCACTGCTACGTGTGTACACCAATCAGCCTTGGCCTGTGACAAGCGAGGTGGCTGAGGGGCAACGAAGGGAACTTGCGGCGCGGTGTCTGCGCGTAGTCATGCGAGCGCACGACGGGAGAGAAGAGTTAAAGAAGGCACTGAGTCTAAACACGGTGACCCAGCGCACGTCGTTGTGCAAAGGTATTGCAGCTGCTCTGCTGATGAAGGAGGAGACGGATGCTCTCATTGCTTTTGAGGCCTACTGCAGTTCGAACGCGCCATTGCTCCAGGCTCTGATTTCTGGTCGACTCAAGGCAAAAACCGAACATGCACTTAAACTACTCCTTAAAAAACGAAATGAGTTCGTTCAGCATATTAAGAAACTCAATGAAGAGTTCCGATGCGGTACGCAACCAAAAGACAAGCATCATACAGCGGTCCTTGCACAGTCATTCACCGCAGGCTTTACCTCGCGTGTAGGTTCGATTGCGTTGCTGGAACCAACACGGTGGCATTGGCTTACCCTGTCGTGCTGTTCATTGGAGCACGATGACGCGCGGTTGCGCACGTTATATTACGTGGATGCCAGGCGGAATCGCTCGAAAGTGGTCGTTCGTGATACACGTTTTATATCTGACAATGGTGCACTTCACACCGGGGAGCAACATCGCCGAGTGGCTTCAACTGGGACGGCAACCAGTGGCGCCGGAACCAGCTGCCAATCGGTTTCCTTAATGAACGCAGGCCATTGTGAGCAGCAGGCGAGCCACATGTCGACCCTTCTGCTTCCATTTCCTCTGCGGTGTAGGCCGTATATCATTCATGGGACCGTGCCGTTCATTGATTCGCGTATTGAGGTGACTCCGTCGGCAGTGACACTCTTGCAGTACCTGCTTCAGCCACGCGAGGTGCTTCGATTTATTTGCAATGGGTTTCATGTTTATGGCATTAACGTGACCCCATGCCTCATTCTCTTAACTGACTCTGCCCTGAAAGTTTTTGGGTTTTCACATGTCACTGAGGAAGGGGATATTGTTATCTGTGATAAGGAAGATGGCAGTGGTGGTGAAGGCCAAAGTCAAGAAATTAAGCCTCCCTTTGTAACAACAGAAGACAAGTGCGGGTTGGAAGAAGGGGAGAAGCAGGGTCATCGCCATTTTAACAACCTTGCACATCATGTGACGAAAAAGCTGCGGCGCTTCCTTGCGGAGGGAGTTGGTGGTGGTGGTGGTGGTCGCAAGTACCGTGAAAAGGAGGCTCACAAGGATGGCACTCGAGTTGCACAGTCAGTCAAGCATGCTTCTGGACAGTCGTACAAGGACTTGTATTGGGTTTACCCGGTGCGCAACATTAGTGGGATGCGGTTGGCACAGTATATGCACCAAGACACGGCAATTATCCTTGAGCTCATGTATGACGACGGACCCATGTTGTCCATAGTGGACTCCAAACAGTCAATGAACACGCGTGTCCGTGATGCCTTTATTGGGACACTGCAGGATGTTCTTGGCACCCGTCGCTGCGTGTTCCAGGATCACTACAAGATGCATTCCTTGATGCGGCACACACTTGCCTGCTGGGTGGCTGGGTCGATGTCAACGTTTGACTATTTGACAGTGCTTAACCGGGCGGCAGGTCGTACGGTGCTAGACTATAATCAATATCCTGTTTTCCCTTGGGTTATTGCGGATTACAGGTCCGACACTCTTGTTTTGGAGTCTGAGTCGTCGTACCGTGATCTCTCGATGCCAATGGGGGCACAGACTGAGGCTCGGCGACAGGCAGTGGGACAGATGTTCTCGCAGATGGTTGAGATACAGCAGCAAGAGGAAGATGTAAAGGGACTGGAGGACGTGGGTGGGGAAAGTGAGAAGACGCTCTGTCGCACGTGGCCCTTCCACCACGGTACACACTACTCGACAGGTGGTGGTGTCTTGCACTATCTCATCCGTGTGGAGCCCTTCACGACATTTGCACGCATTTTTCAAGGTGGGGAGCTCGACGTGGCAGCGCGTCTGTTTGACTCCGTTGAGGGTCCTACCAATCGTGCATCAATGGACCAGCGGACTGTAAGGAGCTAACGCCAGAGTTTTACACAGATGGGCAGTTTCTTATCAACGTTAATCATTGTGACTTTGGAGAGAAGTCGGATGGCACGGCCGTCGACGACGTAAAACTGCCACCGTGGGCCAAGAACTCAGCCCAGGTGTTCACTGCTGTCATGCGTTATGTATTGGAGAGTGATGCGGTGTCGCGCAACATTCACCGATGGATCGACCTGATCTTTGGTGTGCGTCGCCGGGGGCAACTTGCAGAGGAGTGCTACAACGTGTTCCAACGTATGACCTACGGTGAGGAGGTTCTGAAGGCGCTAAGGAATACCCAGGACCCACATGATGTAGATGTAATTATCGCTGAGGTGGAGAACTTTGGTCAAACACCGGTACAACTCTTTCGAGACTGTCACCCTGCACAGAACGAAACTGCCCCCACACGCACAGCCCCAAACGATCAGAAGCACTTTGGCATCATAAACCATTACGTTGCCAGCGGCAGCGGAACTGCCAACGCAAATTGGAGCAATAACAACAGCATTGCAAGCATCAGCAGCTCGAATGCTAGCAGTGGGATGTCGGCTGTGGTTGGTGCTGGTGTTGGCGCAAGGCGTCCGTACACATTAGGTCCGCATACCAGCGCCTCCAGTGCGCTTGCACCAAGGGTTCGCTTGATGTTGAAAAGCGTCTTGGGCAGGGCACAGCAACCCATATCGTTGAGGGATCCACCGGCAGGTAGTTTTCTAGTGCTCCCGGAAAACCTGCTGGGGGTTTTCCGGGCGTTTTTGGGCCCCGTCACGGACTTTGCAACAACCCGGAGTGGCCAATTTGCTCAGTGCTTCAGATATCTTGCCCCCGTGGACGACGAAGACTACACCATTGGCTTTGTTCAGGGAGAAGATACGCTCATGCGCTTCGACAACACCAGCGGCGCCCTCCTATCTTCGTTAAAGTTTCTTTCTGTACCGGAGTCGTCGGTGAATGTGAGTGCTACACGTGTAAGCTGTCGCGAGACCCTTGTTGTGATTGGCTCGATTACTGGAGCGATATACTGTCTCAAGCCGTCTCTGGAAACAGGCGCGCTAGTGTTGAGCGCAACCCTCTGTCACCACACAAACTCCATAGCAGGCTTTGCACTGGACACTGATTTTGGACGCATGGTCAGTTTCACCGTCAGCGTGGATGACTTCCCCATTGTTTGGTGCGTGCAGCAGCTGCGAATTGTGATGCTCCACCGTCTCGATATGGGGAAGGCGGTTTCGCAGAGTGCCACGGCGTGCGAACGGCGGGTTGTATCCGCAACGGTAGACTCTCTCTCAGCCAACTCTGTGATTGCAACGACCAGGTACGTTGCAATCTTTGACCGAAGTGGTGAGATCTGTGGTGCTGGCGGGCTGCCGCAGCCAACTAGTAACAGCGATGCCATAGAAGCAACAGCACAACATCCCAGCACATCAGCAGAAGTTGTGAACCGTATGGCGCCGCGTATCGCAAACATTAGCTGCGTTACGGTGTACAGCACACCGGAGTGGGCTGGCGGCACACAGTTATTGCTTACTGGCCATGAGGATGGCAGCTTATCGCTCTGGTCAGCGACACGGCTCCCACCACACGAGACCGCGCACGGTTGTACGATGGACATAAAACACCACGGGTTCATCAGTGAGGGAAGCAATCGCATGGGCACCGGTGCCGTCACAGCAATACGGCAACCGCAACAAGGTGTGCCGTCGTTTCTTGTGGGTTTTCAGAGCGGTTCTGTAAAAGTGCTCAGTTTCGATCAGCTTGGTAACTAAATATCAGAGCATATTCAATTGAAATTGGTTTTCTTTTGTAAAGAAATTACAAGGCCAACAACCTCAGCTCGCTCACTCATGTACACCCTCGCCACAATCGTACCATATCTAATCTGCATGTTTGTCTGTCTGTGCGAGTGTTTCACTGCTCTCTGCTGTAGTCGTTATTATTACTATTGTCGGTGATGTTTTTCGTTGCGAGGGCGTATTATTTCGTTTGCGGGCGTCACTGGGAAATGGGGCGGGGGAGGGGCGGTAGTTGAGGTGGGGAGAAATAAATAAATCTGCACTGCAACCAACTTACCACTACTTCTGTGACGCAGTTTGCTGAAGGAGTTGTAAATGAGAACAAGGACATTGCAGTTTATAAATATTTATATATTTTCATATTATGACAGCGAGGGACGCAACAGCAAAATGAAAATGGGGGGAAAAAAAAGAAAAAGAAAAAAAAAGTGTTTGTCATAGTGCTAGCGCGTGGGCCAAGGCCGCATATTTTATGTGTGTACCACATGCTTGGTGGTATGTGTTGTCTCACTCTACTCCCGCTACTGGGACGCCCTGCTCATACCCACGTCTGCTATGAAGTGCTTTTTTGTTGTTGGCGTCGGGTTTTTTTTCCTTCGAGTCTCACGGTGCCGGCAAGAAGCAAAAAAAAAAAAAAAAAAAGATTTTTCTACACGGCAAAACACCACCTCATTGCCCACTTCAACGGCATGGATTCCGTTTCCTACTTCATTATTTATTTTATTTATTATTACTATTACCACTACTTGGAGCGTCGTATTCCATGCCACGCTCCCACACATGCACGATGTGCATCAACAGAATCGTTCACTTGGGGAGATGGTGACCCCGTGCTTGAGGTGGGCGAGCAATAGCGTCTTTTTTTTTTTTTTTTTTTTTTTTTTTTTTTCAATCGCTTTGGAGAAAATCTTGAAGGCAATATAACGAAAGCAAGAAGGTGAGGCCCCTTTCTACGGCTGGATCGCTGCCGTGTGCCTTTGTGTTGCACAAGGTGAAGATACCACGCACTCCATGACACGCAGTGCCGGCAATGGAGATACGGTCTGCTTGTGTCTTGTTCTACACGAACCGGAGGCGCTGAAGGTGAGTGAGTGGGTAAAGGAAAAGATCACGGAAGATTTGATGCCTCCAGTCACGCGTGTTGATGTTAGGGACGTTGGAACGGCAGGCACTTGCGATGTGGATAATATGACTGGTGTCAAGAAGGACAATAGTGGCGATGCTGTAAGTGGTCGCTTTTGTTGCGCGGCGATAGAAGCACTTGGAACGAATAGTACAGCCCCTGGAAGTACTTCTGTGACTTCCTCCGTTTTCGTTCTTATTGTCGCCATCTTTTGGGATGGACAAAGTGAATCTTCCAAGAATGAGTTTATTGGTTTGAAGAAGTTCACGGACGAAAAGGTACAAGGCAGTGGACCACAGGCTGGCATGGCTGTGCGGATCGCTGTGCAAGCACTCAATGCAAAAATGAGCAACAACAAACTCATGGAAACTAGGGATGCAGTGGTTTGCAGCTTGCGCAAAAAGCTTCAGGGGCTTATTGGGCTGCCCTGTCACGTTGATCCGTGCACCAGCGTGGCCGACGCAAAAACTCAGTCTGTTAGTGCGCCATCTTCCACTGCGCCTGCACCTGTTAAAGCAAATGCGTGTAGTGGCAGTGAGGTGTCCAACAAGAAGGGATGCCTGAGTGTGTCAGAAGACTTGAGTGCACCGGCCGTCGCAGCACGAATAGAGGAAGGACAAGGGGAGTGCTTCATTGCAGTTGCGGGGCACACAATGGAAGAGTTTGAGAGACGTGTGGAGCAGTTGCGCACGGCAGCCAATAGCATTGGGGTTGGCTGTGCTCCGGTGCTTGAGGAGCCACGTGAGGTACAGTCGAGCAGTGTTGATAGCTTTGGGGAAAAGACAAAGTTATTTGTGCAAGAATTCCTGATTCGCCAAAGTGCGTCCGTGGAGGATCATATTGAGATGCGTATCGCCATGTGTGGAAATGTGGACAGTGGTAAATCCACGCTGACGTCTGTTTTGACGCGCGGGTGTCGTGATAACGGCCGTGGTTTGGCTCGCGCCTTTGTCTTCAGGCACAAGCATGAGGCTGCCACTGGACGCACTTCAAGCGTCAGTGAAAACCATATTGGGTTCTCTTCTACTGGTGAGGTTGTCAATTACACGGTTATTTCAACAAAGCATAGCGGCGCTAGTGTAGGCTGTAGAAGCAATGAAGACAATGGTGGTGGGAGTAAGCCTGTAGCCTCTATATCTCCCCAGCAGCTTGCGCAGGAAATTGTGGCAAAAAGCGCAAAGGTTTTGACCTTATATGACCTTGCTGGTCACGAGCGTTACCTGAAGACCACTGTTTTGGGTATGACTCGGAACGTGCCGGATTACGCTTGTGTTGTTATTAGTGCAAACAACGGCATTCAGCGAATGACAAAAGAACATATAGCACTCTGCCTTGCACTCAAAATCCCGTTCTTTGTGGTGGTCACGCGCATAGACTCGACCCCAGAGAATGTGCAGCAGGAAACTCTGGCGAGTATCCATAAACTACTCAAGGTCCCCACAGTGCGCAAGCTGCCATACCCTGTACAGCGCGTAGACGACGTGGTGCTTTCCGCCAAGAATCTGCGCAACGACCGCATCACGCCTATCTTTCAAGTGAGCAACGTTAGTGGAGTTGGCCTTCCACAGCTCACGCAATTCCTGAACCTGCTGCCCATGCGAAAGGACTGGCGTGCTGCGAGGGAACAGCCTCGTGAGATGGTAATCGATAACACCTTTTTTGTAACAGGGGTTGGCACAGTGGTAGGGGGCATTGTCACGCAGGGTGTGTTTCACGCAAACGATACCGTTTTGCTTGGCCCCGATATGAATGGTGCGTTTCGCTCTGTACAAATCAAGTCCATCCACGTGAAGGGGGTCGAGCAGGCGCGAGCCGTGGCTGGTTGTGATGCTGCTTTTTGTCTCAAGAAGGAAAAGCGTAAAGCAATACGCAAGGGCAATGTTCTGACAGACCCACTACACCCTGTGAAGGCCAATTGGCAGTTTGAAGCAGATATTGTGATACTTTACCATTCCACAACCATACTTGTGAACTATGAACCGGTTATCCATTCAACCACAGTGCGCCAGCCGGCCCGTATCGTTTATGTGGCCAAGGAGGTGCTTAGAACCGGGGACCGCTCTATTGTTCGATTCCATTTTTTGTATCGCCCCGAGTTCATGAAAGTGGGGCAGCAACTCATTTTCCGTGAGGGGCGTACAAAAGGGATAGGAACAGTGACAAGGCTCATTGCCGAGCGAGAGGAATCGCTGCTAATGAAGAAGCGGGTGAAGTAGACGCCTATCATCAACTTATGGTGTGAAGCGGTTTTTCATTCTCCTTTTCCGCATGTATGTAGAAGAGTGAAGTTGATGGGTTCAGCGCCGGCAGCTGCGGATGTGGTGCCTCATGCGATTAGTGCTTTTATTATTGTTGTTTTTTGTTGGTTTGCTTTACAGTTTGTTCCCCCTCACCATCATCACTCGCTTATTACCAGCTATAATTACTAGATGAAGAACGCAGTACCAATAACGGAGCAAGAAAAAGGACAGGAAGAAGAACGAGGGGCCAATTTAAAACAACAAGGGAGAGCTCTCGTGCTATCATGCCTGTCACATTTCACGAGCAGTGTTAGCGGCAGCTACTACCTTTCATTTGGATGTTGTCTTACCAGTAGTTACATCTCATAATTTTGCTGTCGTTCCATCATCTCTCCCTTTCACACACACCACACTCACACTCGCGTGTGCGCGCGCAAACACTCTTACATTTACAATTACCATGGCCTTTCCCGATCTTCAACTTTGTCGTCCATGAACAAGTAATTCACAGTCTCTTATCGTTGTATTTGTACGCAAAGCGCAGCACGGCACACGTTTCGTTACGGAGGTATAAGGTGAGGTAAAAAAAATAGGTGAAGAAGCGGTTAGGAGCACGCAAAAAGAAAAAAGTGATATCGTGAGGTCCAGTGGCATTAAGTGTTTTGGTGCGATTATTATTGTTTTATTTTTTGTTTTGAATTAACTGAGCGCCGGGGCATCTACTGATTAGGTGGCAAAAATAGCAAGGCGTTACTGCCAGTGGAACTGTTGGACAGCTGGCCAGCAGTGTTGGGCATCGTAGCTAATTAGAAGGGCAGTGCTAAAGAAAAATGTCGTCCGCGAATTGTACCGTTGCGAAGAAAGTTATCGAACCCTTCTGTCGACTAGCGAGTAAACTCCAAGCTCGCTCGTCACTTAAGCTCGCGTCAGCTGATGAAACTATTCTGAAGGTCATTGCAGAGCACAATGCCAATGGAACGGATGCAGCAGCGAGCAGTACGAAGCGATATATGACGGAGCAAAAGCAGCTATTTCACTACCGTGTTGTTCGCTTCTTTGATGAGTGTCACTATCTCGCGTCGGGAAACTACTTCCGCACGTACACCAAAGCGAACTTCATTCTTGACGTGCGCTTCGTGACGAAAGTGTTTTTCCTCTTCATTGTTGGAACGCTGGTGGGGCGGAAGAGCATTTTCCCACCCATTGATCCCGATTCGCCTCTTGTCCTTGCACTGGAAAACAAGGTCAACCCGAACTACTAGTTGGAGGTGGCAAATGTGTGTAGGAATTCTCATAACTGGGTGGCCAGCTAACATGAGGTGGGCGGGTGCTGGGAGTGGCGAGAGGGGCGGCGTAGATGCTGACTGGTAGGAGTACGCAAGCTTGACAAGAGACGCGGTGCCGGGCAGCAAAGTGAATACGGCTTGACCCCCGCCAGAAGTCTTCTCATACCTCTGCTTTTCGGTATTCATTTTACTTCTACCACTACCACTGGTATTGTTATTCTTATTTGTCGCATCTGCTGCTGCAGCTGTTGTTGTTGTTGTCGTCCTGTTGGTGGTATTGTTCGTAACTAGCATCTCTCGAAATCTATTTGTTTTTTTTTGTTTTTTTCACTTGCCACCACACCTCACTGAACATTTATTATAAGGGAAGTAATGTGCACTGAAGGAATGATTGAGCGTCGAAGCGTTCGCCAACAGCACGTGTGGCCGTAAGGAGTGCTTGGCGCAAAAATTAACAAAAAAATAAAAAAAGAAAGGGGTGGTGGTAGTGATTTGTAGTAGCGGACAGCTTCGGAGGAGGCAGCGAGTGAGCAGCGAACATCAGTGGAAGCAAAAATGGAAAAACCTGACCAATGTAGATTGTACGGTTCGGAAAGACGACCGCTTTTTTTTGTTGTTGTTGTTGTTTGTGGTTTCTGGTTTTGGTTTTCCACGCGTTTGTTGTCTTCGTTTTTGTATTTATTTATTTATTTTTCACTGGTGCGTGTGCATACATCGCGGCATCGATAGCAGCCGTACAAGCAGGTGCTGTTACATCGACGATAACAAAGCACCTTCCTCTCTCGTCACTTTCCGTACGTCTGCCACTCCACCATGTCCGTAAGGAGACGCGGGCAAGTGGGATGCCTCAGTCCGAAGGCCGCCTGAATTCTCTTTCATTCCCTTGTCTTTTGAGGCAGTTGTTGGCCTTCTCTCAGCGGTTTAGAACATCCTGATGCATTTGTTCATTTCTTTTTTTTATTATTATTCTCTCTATCTCACACACACACATTCTTTTTCTCTTTCTCCTTCACCCCCACTCTCCATTGCTCCTTATGTGCGACCGTTCGTCTTCTAGAGTCCATTGGCGTACATACACAAATACAATCGACCATCGTCGGTGCGCGTGTGTGTTGTGAACTCCAAGTAACTAAAAGGAGGAAAAAAGCAGCTTGGTCGTACTCCGAGCCGGTAGCTCAGTACGCAAGAAGAGTAGATTGGTGAGAAGGAAGAAGGGAAAGGGAAAAAGTTGTAACAGTAGAACAATAGACAACAAAGGACGAAAAAATTAAAACAGTCTCGCATAGCAAGTGGTGCGGCTAACGTGTCACGGGAAACGCAAACGACTGTGTAGTTTTCTTGGGATCTTGGCAAACATTTTTTGTCATCCCCTTGTTTTGTTGTCCTTTGCTTTGCTACACGCGCGTGAGGAGCAGCTTGAGTGGTGCCATTCCGTCAGCCTGAACGCGGGGCATAACACCGTTTGCTGTTTTTACTGTCGTGGTCGTACGAACCGCTGTCTCGTGCGGCTGCATTGAATCAGGACAAGAGTAAACAAGGAATACGTGTGGTTCCGCCGCTTGAGGGAGGAGGGCGTGGAAGACACGGGAAGAGGCATAAAGTAGCTTACGGCATAGGCGTCCACCTAAGTGAGCGAGAAGTGGGACTTGGGTGGAAGAGTGGACGCTCTTCAAGAGTGTGGAGCAGAGACGATAGATAGAGGGGTCATTGGGGATTTATTGTGGTTGGCAGCCCCGCTGCCGTTGTAACTGTGTACGACTTGCATTCGTGTGTAGATTATCCGTGGCTGCTGAACCTCGCCTCCTTGAGCGTCGGCTGAGTCGTCATCGGGGCAGCTGCATATTTTTTCTCAACAAAATGGTCTACGAGCCCAACGACCGCGTTTGGGTGCGGCTGGACGAGCACGTCTGGTGGCCCGGGCGAGTGCTGTCAGACGCCGAGGTGCTGGGAAGTGGCCAAGGCAAGTCAGAAGGTTCTGGTATAACCGTGTACTTGTACGAAGGGACCACTACCAAGGCGCGGATAGTGCACTTGAACGTCAATGGGGACATAACCCTCTTTGAAGCGTCTTCGGAAAAAGCGGTAACTGCAGACGACGATCGTCTTGCGGCGATAAAGCAAGCTGAGGCAGACACAAAGGCGAACCCACTCAAATTCAACTTTGTGACGTCCATGGATCGGACAGGGGCGAGCGCGACGCACAGCGCAAACCGAGGGTCGGCGACTTTAGAAACCACATTGGTTGGTGGTGCAACTCGAGAACAGCGAGCAGCAGTGAAACGGCCCCGTAAGGAAGTATCAACGTATGATAACGGGTACGGCAGAGGCAATAGCTCTGTCATGCTGCCCGAGGAACACCTGGTGGGCATTGCAGAGCGTATAAACCTAGCTGTGGAAGCGGGAGATATAGCTCAGCTCCGCTATGAGCTATGTCAGCTAGATAATGTTGAGGTGAGGCTAAAGCAGCTTGAGACAACTCAAATTGGGGTAGCTGTTGGAAGCGTTCTCGGAGTACCAGCGTTTCAAAAACTTTGGCCTCTTGCGCGTGCCATTGTCTCCTCGTGGGCATCTGCTCTTCCTGAAGAAACAATCAACACTATGAAACGCTACCACCAGCAATGCGGTGCACGCAGGGGAGTCGCAGGAGGCGGTACACCAGTCGGTGATGACTTGGCTAACCTCTCTCAGACGAGCAAGCAGTCGCTTCCAGGCCCAGTAGTAGACAACGTGAACACAAGTAGCGATGGCCGAGTTCGATTTGTTGATCGTATAGAAGGGCTGCTGCTTCACCCGGATGATCAACCGATTCCTGATGTTACAAACACTGTGCTCAAGGAAATTGCGACGGAACTCTGCGCCGATATCGTAGAACCAGAGGATCGCAAGCGGTTGCAAGAACTACTCGAAAAGCCTGGCATGGCGAAGTTGCGAAGGGATTTCATTACGCGTGCACTTAGTGGTAAAGACTTCCTGAAGCTAAGGCGTTCAGAACTCATGACGGAGGAAGAGAAGAAAACAGAGGAGGAGCGTATCACAAAGTTGCTGGAGGACCAGGAAAAGCTAAGTCTTGCCAACGTAACCATTACATCCTTGTTCAAATGCCCGAACTGTGGAAAGAACCGATGCTCGTTCTATGAGCAGCAAATCAGGTCGGCGGACGAACCCACAACAAAGTTCCTTAGGTGTCTGGAGTGCAAGACGTCCTGGACAACGGAGTAGTTTGTGTAAACACGGGGGAAGGCATCGGGGGGCTGGGGTGCATCAAGGCGTCGTTTTGCGGTCTGTGCTTTTCGCACACCAAGCGGTAGCAGGCGACGCCAATAAATATCTTTTACTGATAAATAACTAAATAAACAAAAGGTACCTTGTGGGCAACCAGCACTCAAAATTTTCCCTCAGAAAGTCAGTCCCATCGCTATTATTATTATCATTATTATATATTTTTTATTTTATTTTATTACTTTAGTTGTTGTTGTTGTTTTTCTTGCTAACAGTATGATCAATGCGCTCACTGGAGCTGGTTCTTGTATGAAGAACGAATGGTGTGACTCGAGCAACGCTGCCTTCGCCCTCGTTCAGTACACTGTTCTATTGGCTGTCACACGGTCACACTCCTGTTTAATCGGCATCCTTGCTGACGTACTGGCTGCGACGCGCACGGTAAAAAAGGCGAACGTGTGTAAATAAGGCATTACTCTTTCCCGTCGGTGTGCGTTAGTACTTGCTGTAGCACCACTGCGTTTGGCATAGTTCCAAATATCTTGTTTGCTATGGTTATTATTATTGCAGATACCTCACTGTAGACGAGAATGGGGTTAGTGCAAACTAATAGTCACATGGCTTGCACAGGATGTGAGCAGAACATAAGTCGATATCAGCAGTGCACTGATACTTCACTTATTGTTTAGCATTCGCTCGTGTTACGGTTCGCTGCGCGGTGAGGAAAGCATATGCTTACGCCTGGCCAGAGCACTCGCGTGGAAAAAATTGGTGAGTCAAGGAAGCCAACACTTTACTTGAGCATGGTTACAAGATAAAATGCCCAGTTTCCCTTTTCCGTGACTCTGGGCACTCCCTTTTCAACAAGTGCGGGCACGCGAAGAGCAAACCGGCAAGCGACAAGGAAATAATAATAACAATAATAACTTGTCGTCGTCTTCCATGGGCATTGTCGCTCGCTTTCTTCGAAATGTACATGTGCGTGTCTTATATATTTTTATTTATGTGTAGGCGCTTGCTCCTTCTTAAGATGCACTGTCACATGATTTTTATACTCCACAACAAGCGCTGTTGGCTTTCCACAGCGAGGCTGAAAATTTTCGTTTCTCTCTATCATTTAGTAAGTGTCTGTTTTAATTCCGTCTCCATTCCATTTCCCTTGACCGTGCACATACGTCGACTCATGGCTCCGGTCTTTGGCCTGAACACACTGGTGTGGCTTAAGCAAGAGGGCTATCCATGGTGGCCGGGAGTGGTGGTTGACCCCAGCAGTGTGGAAATAGAGCTCCCGACGGGCTATGATACCTGTATTCTGTGCATGCCGTTGGCATCCTCGAGTTTGGCAGTTGCAAACAGCAGCAACAGTGGCGAAATTAGATCGTTTATTCCCTCCACTGATACTGTACTCATTGAAGAGGCACAGCAGGACGCTGATTGCGCGCTAGCCGTCAAGGATGCATTAAAAATTTATGAGCAGCAGCAGCAGCAGCTCCTACTCCAGGAAGACGATGAAGGGGGTCTAGTGTTGGAAGAAGGGGACGCAATTAAAAATGAAACAACAATAGAGCGTGCTGACACTGGGGAGCGCGGTGGTGGACGCAGACACAAAACCAAGCGTTACCATTCGGAAGACGATGGACGTGGTAACGGACAACAAGGAGCAAAGGAGCGCGATGGACGCCCTCGTGCCAAGCACAATCGCAAGCGGAGAAGAGAAGAGGAGCGCTCACAAACGCGGTCGGAAGATAGTGACGATAACGATGAGGACTACGACTGTATGTTCGATGAGCCAAAGGACCGTGGAGCAGCGAGAAAAAGAAGCCGACGCGATGTGGCTGGCGAGCTGCGCGGGCGTGAGTACAGTGAAGGGTCGCGCACCGACCCTGAAGCTGGGGAGGCAGCTCCACGAAGTGATGATGGTGTTGTGCACTTTAAGCGTTTGCTGCGCGAGCGTCGTGTGTTGGCTCAAGACCATGTGCTTGAGGGCATTCGGGAGGAACTTATTAGTCTGTTTCAGCAGTGTACCAGAGCGGGTGTAGAGGAAATGGGAAAAGACATGGAGATGCGATTGCTTGATGCGCTCTCTCCATTGACAGGGTTAGACGTCACACTCGAACAGCTACTGCATTCAAAGATTGGAGTGGCAGTAGGGGAATTTTTATCCGACAACTACCCACTGCGGGTAGTAACACTCGCCTCAGCAATTCTCCATTACTGGTTTCATCAGCTTCCTGAAAAAGCGAGGAATCAACTGGTGACGAACACATCACTTGTTGCTACGCAGGGGTGCGGGCGATAACCGCGTGGACTAGAATGCGCTGTTCTTCTGCTTTAACGTACTGAAGTGAGTGGACATGCGCTTCTTCTGAGCCGAAGCACTGTTTTTCGTTCACCCCAAAGTGTCAGGTTTTTCGAGGCATAGGACTACCAGTGTTCGACAAGGCCCGGTAATGGTGAGTGCGGGGGAAAGCAGCGAAACCGCTTTAGTCCATGGAGTGAAAGAGCCATGCAGTTGGAGCGAATGGAAGATGTGAAGCGTCACCAAGGCGATGGAACTTTTGTTGGCCACAAGCAATTGGTTTGGACTTCCCTACCCACCGGCTGATGGTGTAGTGGTTCAATGCCAACTTGCTTCCATCGTTGAGTCGTGCACTGCAAAAAAAAAAAAAAAAAAAAAAAAAAAAAAAAAAAAAAAACTCTAAGTGGGGTAAAATAAAATAAGAGAAATCCACGTGCTTGTGGTGGAAATAGTTTATGGTGCGACGATTTCTCCTTCTTTTATTGTCACTGTTGGCATCGTTTTCCTTTTCTTGATTTTGAATACCTTTATTATTCCTCACCTATATTTATATATATTTATCGCTTCTCACATACTCACAATGAAATCAAATGACGAATGAAGGCAAACAACCCAAGGAAAAGGCACAAAGCATTGCCCTCATTATAGAAAGGAGATTGGCATAAACTCTAAACTATAGCTTACTCCAGCGTGTCAGGAGACCGATCAAGTACAGTGCTCAATGCCAGAAAAGTCCAATACAAAAACCAATGACAGTGCGGAGGATGACGATGCTGTGTGCCTCCATGAAGTCGGATTTACCAACGTGCCCGTTGAAGGGGAGGAACGACCAGTCTTCATTACGCGCGCGGAGCAGACAACACGACCAAAGCGTCTCAGACACTTGTGCAAAAAAGTGTTTTTTTGGATATTTGGTGTGCTGATGCTCCTTTTCATGACATTTATCGCTTTTGGGATTCTCTACTCAGGCATACGTTATCATGGAGAAAGTTGGCATGACATTCCCCAATGCACAACAACATTTGGCTCTATTGTCGGAATGCACAATGGGGTGGTCGCATACAGTAATTGCAACATCAATCATACTTCCAGTGACTTCAGCACCGTCGATGGAAACCAGGGCGCGAGCGACAAGATATTTGGCATGAAGTGGCAGTGCGTGGAGTATGCGAGGCGGTACTGGATGCTCCGCGGCACACCACTGCCGGCGCGATTCGACTCGGTCGCGGGGGCGGCGGACATATGGGCCCTCACTGAGGCACACCTGTTGAACGGCACCTCCGTGCCACTCGCCAAGATCACGAACGGCAGACCGCCCGCACCCGGCACAGACGCGCGTCCACGTGTCGGCGACCTGCTCATTTACCCGCAACGGCCCGAGGACTTCCCGCACGGACACGTTGCTGTCATTGTGGAGGTGACAGCGGAGAACGTTCTGGTGGCGGAGCAGAACTGGGACAACGCCGTGTGGCCTGCACCGCACCATAACTACTCCCGTGCGATCCCCCTGTCGTGCACAGCTGCGCCGAGTGTTTGCACCATCACCGAGGCGGACGACGTCGCTGTCCAGGGCTGGGTGCGCTATGTGGTGTAGGGACTTCGCGGGCCTGGACGCAAATTCCCCATCGCTCTTTTTCTCAGTGCTCATAGTAACGTCTTTGATATTCCTTCGCATCGCAATGCGATGGTACCATCACTGCAATATCCCCTAGTGGCAGGCACAACAACTTGTTCCACCACTTTCCATATTAACTCCTCTCCATGTCACACGTTATTTTTTGCTTTATTATTATTATTATTATTATTTTATTTTATTTTATTTTATTTTTTCTCCCTCTCTCGGTGTTGCTGTCGTTCTTTTATTTCCTTTATTCGCGCTTATTTTACTTTGGTGTTGTTGTTGTTATTATTATTGCCCGTGGCAGCAGCAGCAGTAGCAGTAGCAGTGTCAATTTCATCGTCGCTTTCACTTCCGAGCAGGGCACTTATTTGTTTATTTGTTTGTGGTTTTGACATATCGCCCCGTATTACCATCTTACTCACGTTCAATGTTATTGTTTTGGTACTAGAATTACTACAATTATTTGTTTCGAAGTTTATATGAGGGGTGATGTGTGTCTGTGAAGTTGTTAAGAAATGAATGTGGAAGGGGGAAAGGGCCAGAAGGAACTAAACTGCGTGTCTTACTTGAGGTGGAGAAGTGTGTGACGAATTACGGAATGCGCAAACAGACGAAGTGAGACGCGTGCTTTTTACAAGGAACAGCGTAGGAATTAACTGTTTAATCCCCAGAAATCTCAACCGCGCTCAACGTGGTGGCGTTGACAGTGTGAAGTGGCTGAGGTGTGGTAGAGAAGGGAACGGAAGAAACTTCGGTACTGCGATTTCATTTGCCCCAATATATTGCGAACCTTCTCCCACGCAATTTCGGCAGTGAGCTCGGCCCTTAAAATTACTGTTGTTGGTTGTTACTTGATGCCATTTTTTCTTCCTTTAAGCAGAAATATAAATTAAATTAAATTAAATTAAATACACCGCCACCGCATGCGCATGGGCACAAAATAAACACAGAAAGGGAAGAAAAAGTGAGTGAGTAAAATGCCGAAGGAAATGGGTGTGAAAGCAAGCGCGTAAGTGAATCGTCACGAAAACAAATGCCACTCCACTACACGCTCCTTACCTCATCACCGACGGTGCTGTTTTCGTCACTTCACGTAGCGCCACAACACACTTCACGAACAATATCACGGTTTTCCTCTTGGATACATGCTAGCGAGAGAGGTCAGCGGCGTCGTGCGTACAGCGTCCCTTGCAGCTCTTCAACGCCGGTCGCTCGCAAGATGTCTTTTACCGGGAGTTTTTTTAGTGGTGTTACTTGCGTACGCCATGAAACACTGTAGCGTATACACTTTGTATGAACAGAACACTGAAGTTACACTTCCGGAAGGTTGTCGCGTGGCGTGCAACACATCCTTTGGGACCATCCTAGGGTCACATAACGGCTTGCCCGCAATGAGCAATTGCAACAGCACCATCTGCACTGCTAGCAATTGGCATGTGGCCGAACATCAGCCAGCGACTCTCTACGGCGACAGTGCGGGCGACAAGATATTTGGCATGAAGTGGCAGTGCGTGGAGTATGCGAGGCGGTACTGGATGCTCCGCGGCACACCACTGCCGGCGCGATTCGACTCGGTCGCGGGGGCGGCGGACATATGGGCCCTCACTGAGGCACACCTGTTGAACGGCAGACCGCCCGCACCCGGCACAGACGCGCGTCCACGTGTCGGCGACCTGCTCATTTACCCGCAACGGCCCGAGGACTTCCCGCACGGACACGTTGCTGTCATTGTGGAGGTGACAGCGGAGAACGTTCTGGTGGCGGAGCAGAACTGGGACAACGCCGTGTGGCCTGCACCGCACCATAACTACTCCCGTGCGATCCCCCTGTCGTGCACAGCTGCGCCGAGTGTTTGCACCATCACCGAGGCGGACGACGTCGCTGTCCAGGGCTGGGTGCGCTATGTGGTGTAGGGACTTCGCGGGCCTGGACGCAAACTATGCATTATAAAGTGACCGACGGCACAACGCAATAAACAAAACTTTTGTGTGGTGTTTGCGTGCCTTCTTCGCTGCCCCTTTGTCGTCGGGGTTCTGTGGCGTGTGTAGCATAGGAACTAACTAGCGATTTTATTTGCTCGTTTTTCTATATTGTTTCGCAGTTTGCTCTCTTCATTGTGAATTATGGAATTATGTCATCAACCGAAATAGGCGTTCTGTTCCACTACTGCTAAAGGGAAAACAATAACAACAACAACAAAAATAATATCGGCCTCACTACACGGTGGGGTGCGTGAGTTTTCTGGAGCTACCATTTCAACTCTTGCTTGCCTCTCACAGCAGTAGCCAAAAAGCATTAAGCAGAACTTGGCAATGGTTTCGAGGGATTCCCGTTATGTTCACAGGTGCTGGCACTTGGAGGACGCTACATTGACGATTGAGCAGCCGACGCTTGAACTTCTTGTTGGGTTTGACGAAGCGGCAAATTTCCACTATCCATCTAATGCACCCCTTACCCTTGGAATGCGACGTGCTGCAGCTCCCTCTGCCGACTCTGGTGGCGCTCTGGACCCTACCTTTGCAGAGGAGCTCCTAAACGACTGGCGTGAGATTGGCATTCCCCCCTTCACGGAGGAATAGTCAAATTGGCTAGGCGTGTCCAATGCACTGTTCGTCAATAAACGTTTATTGTGGTCCCGTCTCCACTGACCGCTACATGGGGCTGACTACCAAACCCCAGTTAAAACCACATACCCCGCGAAATTTCGTCGTTTTCTATGTTGCTGCGTGCCAGCATAAAAGGGAAAATGCACCACTGTGTCCATTGCTTCTGTTGCGGTTATATAGTGACGTTAGAGATTGATGTGTTGAAGCAACTGGCAGTTTGGAGTGCAACGAAGATAACGACTAGAAGCGAAACAAAGTCACGAAATGTGTGCTTCATTCTTGGGCATTTACACTGGTATCTTGCAAGCCCAATTGCTGCAGCTGTGAACAGACGCTGTAATTGTTCCCTCCGTAACCTGGTACACACCACTCTTGCTATCTTGTTTATAAAATAACACACTTCCTCGCTGTCCAGCAGTGACGTATTTCTTATCTCAATGTTGTGCTCACAAGGAGTGAAGAGTTGACGGGGACTGGAAGGTGGAGACTGTTTTGGATAGGTGAAATGCCAGCAGAGGAAGAAGGCAAATGCTCCAGCAGTAAGAGTTGGGCCCGTGGTGGAGCTGACATGCTGCTACTCAAACTTCCACTGCTCGCCGAGGCACGCGCACGTGTATTGCAAGATCCACAAGATCCACAAGCGGAGTGCAACGTGCTCTGCTATGGACCAGAGACGTATCGCGTCCTTTCTGCGCTTGTGGCACGGGCAGGCTGGAGAGCTTTTTCACTCTTGAACCCGCGTAAGCGTCAACGCGAGGATCCACCAGCGACTTCGTTGACTCACGCGGCTCCAGGAGATTGTGCTGAATCACGAGCGGTGCTCCCTACTAGAATGCCACTCCTGAACACGTTGGAAGGCAAACTACATAACACTGCGTTGGCGCTCCGGGAGGTACGGGCAAAGGAGGAGTCTGAAACAAAGCAAGTTGTACTAAGCAGTGACAAAAAAAGAAAAGCAAGTGAGGCGGGAAGAAGAAATCGCGAAGATTCGAGCGGCTGTGATATGGTGGAGAGCGAAGGGGAATTGATGCGGGAGGAGCATGAACCTGGTGGGAAGATGTGTGCAAGTATTCGAAACGGAGAAGAGTCAGCTATTCTTCGTGCCATCCGAGCCACGATAAAAGGGAGAACATGCGACACGTTTGTGAATGGTGTCGACAACACAACCTATTACTCGCTGACCGTTAAGAACAACACGTCTGGGAGCGGTACTGCTGCGGTGCCATCTTCTCCCAACACGAAAATCCGTCAACATGAGCAACACGTACCATGGGAGATCATGCTAGATGGACTCATGGAGTGCAAGACAGTTGAAGACGGTGTCGCGGATGCAGTTCGTTCGTACCTTAGGAGAGTTTCGTGGATCGAGCAGCAAAAAAACAAACATCAACTGCAATCACAAGGCGTTGCTGCAGAGACACTTTCCCTGGGGGAGCAGTCGTGGGGCAGTATGAGTGAGGCGTTGCGAGTGCAAAAGGAGATGGTCCGAACGCGGGCTCAGCGCAAGAGGTTTCACCGCGAGAAGAGAAAAGATTGATCAAGGATGTGTGGGTAAAGTGCAGTGGTTTGTGGTCTGACAAGCGGCGCCCCTGCCGAATACAAGTAATTAAAATGTGATGCTTTTTCCCCGCCTTATTGTCGCCCAGTTGCATAAACGCCCTGCTCTTTCTATTTATCTACGCATTTATCTACTTACTAACGTGCTTAACTTACTTCCCTTCTCTGTCAGACTTTCCCACTTTATTCCCGTGTGTAGTGTAAAGAAGACTGCTGTCTCTGGGTAGCGTAAGAAAAGGCGGGAGAAGCGGTAACGCCTATTCGAGTGGGAAAAGGTTAGCTCATTGTTTTCGCGCGCGCGCGTGCAAACGCACCCATAAGACTAAACAAGGAGCAGGCGCTCGCTGCTATATAAATAAACAGAGTGTCTTGAATCAAAACTACCATTTAAATAAGTCGCCTTCTTGTCGTCGAAGCCCTCGCTTCGAGTGAACTGCGCACTGTAGGGGAAGTGTAGAGGAAAAGGAGAGCGTGAGATTTATTCCTGTTCTGGAAGTATACGTACATATATACATATACATATACATACATACATACATATATATATATATATGTATGTCTACGCCCGCGTACACATATAACTTATTGTATATAAATTACAAAACTCCAAACATCGCATTGTTAAAGTAATCCGACAGTAGAACGCGCGGCTCAGGCATATGGCAAATTACGGAGGCAGTGGTAACCTCGTTGTGGTTTCGGTTCGTTCAGCGGCGGAGTATAGTGAGAGTGTTAGAGGCGAAGAGCAGTGTAGTTGTTTGGTGCCAGTCCCGCACAGCGCAACGAGTAATTTTGGGAGCGTGGATCGGATATCTGTGGGTAATCACACTGTGAGTCCATCCAAGGAGTGGCTCCGTGATGATCACCCACCTGCTTACGTGGAGGGACATGGGCCTCGCACTGCTAGGTGTAAACCCTGCCACATTGACTGGGGTAGTGGTGTGGATGGCTCATGTAATGGAAGCCCTGTGGCGGCTTCCTGTCCCGTACTAGTTGGAGAATATACCCAGGAAAAGACGGTGGAGCTATGGGACAGAAGTGGGGAGTGTAGCATTGGTCAACACGAGAGTGTGACACGCCCAACCACGGGCGAACTTGACTCCACTCCCCCTCTCCTAGAGCAAGTGGTAGCGCCGACGTCTTGCGTGGTGGGCAGTGCAGTTGGCCGGCCACATGGGAGTGGTGCTACGGTAAGTCTTCTGCAGTGTGAAATGCACAGTTTGAATCACGAAAGTTCTCCGAGGGAACTGTTCACTGTAAACAATCTGTATACTCCGCAAGGTAGTCTGGCAGATCGGAGCGAGACTGTGTCAGTACTAACCTGCACTGCTGCCGGTGTATTTGATATGGCCCAGTTTAGTATGTTATGCACGCCCGTTTCGCATCTTTCCGGATGCCTTAGTTTTGACGACGTTGAACAAGAGCGACAACAAGGGACGGCATATCGACCATCTCCAGTGTCACCAGGTCGCAACCAAACAAAACCACCTTATACCCAAATGGTGGAGTCACTTCCAAATTTTTACGAAGTTGAGCATAATAAGGAGGGTGGTCGGCGGCGCTGGTGGGTAACTTCATTTTTCTTTGGGGCTATGATACTACCTTTTGTCGTGCACGGATTATTTCTGTGGATTAACAACACTCCGCATATCAGGGTCAAGCTTTGTAACGCAGGGTATTGTAACTGCACGATTGCAGAGGCAACAACGTTTAGTATTACATTCGGTCAGCACGTATATGTTCCCTTTGCGCTGTTTACCCCGATGTTGTTCTTTTTCACACTTGCGGCCGTGGAGCGCAAAGCAGAAGAAATGCGGAGGTACGTTCGCATGTCTCGGTACACCGTGTCAGGAAGCTCGACAATTGCACCGGACAATGACAACTGCCTCAGGAGTAGCGAAGTACTTGACAATGCAACTCACCGCGCTCTACAATGGGACTTGCCGCACTCCCTTGTCATGACGTGTTCCTTTCCCTCGCTTTGGGTTATTGTTATGCTTCGCTACTTTTTGTTTGCCATAGCAGATACTCAATTGCCACGTCTTTCTGGGCTGCCTGTGGAAGCGCTCGGTTTATTGCAGGCCATTGGTCTGGCTCTTCCACTAGGCGCCTACGCGATGATAAAGTCGGCACCACTCCTAATCGTTCCATATGCTCTTTTAGACGCCTTTCCGCTGTTTATTTTCCCACTTTTGTCAAATATCGGCACCGAGACGGCAACACGCTACGTGGTTTTATTGTTGTTTATTGTCATGGCGGAAAGAGGATGTTGGTACCTGTCATCAGCCGTAATGCCGCGGGTAACGCCAGTAGGTGTTAAAATCACGCTGAGCTCCACCTTTGTTGCGCTCTCCCTCCTTGCTGCTTATGTGGCGTCATCAACAGTGTCCACAGTTGGTGTTGTCTTGGCTCCAATAGTTGTGGCGTTGGAGGTACTTATCATGGAACTCGTCTTTAGCACTTTGTTGGTGGAAGTGACCGCCTGGAACTTACATCGCCTTTTCGTAGCACATATACTAAGGCGAGAACCACCACCGCCGCAGCAAAGCGCATCAGATGCCACAAACATCTCTACCCAGGTACGGTGGACGGCACTGTTTCCCTCGATCTTAGCCACCGTTCCTCTCTTCTGCTCCTGGCAATGGGATCGAGTACTCCCCAGTGGAACCTGCGATGGAAGACTTCCAACAAATGTGAGGTTTTACTTCACGATGCTTTCTATTTTTGTGGGAGCTTTTACACTCGCATGTGTCATCACAATTGTCATCCGCTGGAAAAACGAGCGACTGCGCCCGCCACTGATCGTGAAAGATTGGGTCCTTTTTATTTTGTGGGGCTGGTACGTTTCGTGCTCAGTTCCATACGCCTTGAACGTTGTTTCACATTAGGCACAAGTATGCAGGTAAAACAATGAAAGTGGGAGAGGCAAATGGGCGTGTGAGGTAACAAAAAGTTGGTGTGGGAGGAGGAAAGTAAGAGAGGAGAGGGTGGGCGCTCAACACGGCAAAAAAAAAAAAAAACATTCCTACCGTTTTTTTTTTTTTTTTTTTTTTTTTTGCTTGTTTTTTTTATCGCCAATAGCACGCAACAGCAATAATTAAGATCACCATTTTGGCACGTATGATACGCTACAATGATTGTTGCTTAAAGCAAAAAATTGCATTTCGTGTTTGGCTTTCCCTCATCTTTGAGATTGGGGAACAGCAAACGTCGTATCCGATCCAACGCCGGTGAAGCGCAAAAGGTCACGGAAAACTGGCACACCGTGTTGGAAAGTGTACTTTCCTTCTCTGCTTTAAAAGTATTGGTTATAACGGGCAGTTAAACACTGCGAGTTGGGGTATGATAAAGATTCTGGAGCGATCTACGAAAAGATTTAGTTGCCTACTCTTGACAAAACTTCCTTTTCTTAATCACTGAGATATCAGACACATTTATAGACATAAGCATGGCAAAATCACATCCGCTTGTGAGAGGCAGCAAGCGCACACAAGGCAGTTGGTAGTGCACTAGAGCCGCCGCGCAGCATTGGGAACGCCGGTTGTGAGTCTTGACACCGCGGCCCAGAGCAACTGCCGGCCCGGCAAGGCAGGCTGGGGGACCAGACACCAATGAAGCACGAGCGCTTCACGGTAAGTCCCTCGAAGAAGGCGGTGCTGCTCGAGCTTGCCCTCCTGCAGATATTCGTTGTGGTGTTGTACCTCTTGATGCGTTCGGGCGCCACCACGCCTGCTGAGCGGGAGGAGAACGACACGGTGTTCAACGCGACGCGCGACATCCTGGTTGTCCCTACGAACAACGGCTCCTTCTTGTGTGGCTACTCACCCGGATCGAGGAAGGTCCGCGGGGGCTGCATCCTGACGTGCGCGGTGCCAAACTCCACCAACAAGAGGTTCAACTGCCACATGAGGGGAAACCGAACAGACGAGCAGTACGAAGTCGCAGACATCCTCGTCAACCACCGCAGGGTGTTGCCGGTGCATCGCCGCGGCGGACCTCCGTACCTCACGCTGCTTTACTCCGGGGAGAGCAAAGAGAGCCTCGGATACTATGGGACTGAGAGCTACCTGAGACGCCACGACATGGTCATATCGTGCCACCACTACCGCAAGCACTACTACACGTGGGCGCGGCAGCACGCAAAACTGTTCGCATCGATCGTGGAGGGGAACAGGGCGAGGCCCGTCCCCGAGGAGCAGCTATGGGACGAATGGGCGTCGCGTCTCTCAGCGGTGGCAGTTTTCTCTTCCTCCAGCGCTGCTCACCGCGGTGAGTTTGTGGATGAACTGTCAATGCATTATCCCGTCCACAGCTATGGTCGCTTTATGAGAACGAATGCGACGCCTGCTGAGTGCTCCCATCTGGAGGACCGCTACGAGCTGAAGATGTGCGTACTGAGGAACTACAAGTACGCCATAGCTCTGGAAAATACGGAGGAGAATGACTACGTGACGGAGAAGGTGTACCACGCCCTCCTGGCGGGATCCATTCCGATCTACTGGGGCGCGCCCAATGTGGACGAGTTTGTGCCGATGGGAAGCGGGAGCATCATCAACGTGAAGGACTTCCTGCCTGGGCGCCTGGGGCGTAGAGGCAACTGGAGCGCGGGGAATGTGAGCGAGGAGGTGGGGCGCTTCGCGGCGCACCTGAGCCGGCTGGAGCATGACGAGGCCGCGGTGAAGCACATGCTAGCCTGGCGGACGGCCACCGACGAGAGGACCTGGGGAAGGAAATTCCTGGACAACTTGCACCACGAAGACCCCACGTGCGCCGCGTGTGCCGAAGCACTTGTGAGGCCCAACAGGGTGGCGCAACGCAGTCGCGTGAATTAGCGCCGCGACCACCAAGCGGGCACGCACACCTGGTAGCTGGCCTCCCCCAGCTCAGTGCGCCCTCCCCTGCTAGTGCCGCACGTCGCGGACGGTGCGTGGAGCAAGCACTCAGTTCCCATTCGGCATATAACCAACCATGCTTCACCGCACGGCGACCACTGCGCAAAGCCGCCTGCCTATACACGAGGTGGCCTCCAGTGGTCCTTGCCGCGCTTTCGCCATAACGAACTCGGCTTGCAACTTGTTGTTTGGCGGAGGAGGGTGGCGTTTCCGGTTGCGCGGAAGCGTGGTGACAAATGCCTCGACGCTCTCCTCTCTCCTTTTGCTTGTTTGTCTCTGTTTGCGCGCGTTGCGCAGCATGTAACGTCTTGCCGGAGCGAGTCGCCGGCTTGAACGCTGCGGGCGTTTGCCATTGCCTTACTGTGTGCAATTTCCACTCGTCCCGAGTGTAAACTAGCTGCCTGGCGTGCTGCTTTTCTTAGCACTACTCTGCACGCCCTGTTTTTGCGCTGCGGTTGTTACCTGCTTCCTTGCGCAGGTGAGAGGCTGCGGCACCGCGATGGTTAGTTTTGTTTTTTCTTATACTCTCCTTGCTTGTTTCGCCGCTGTGCGGCACACCACCTGCTGGTTCATGCTCGATTAGTTGGCCCGCGCTGTCCCAATGGAGCGTTTCGGTGTTTTCCTGTCCCTTCCTTCGGCGGCCCGTTGCCGCACATGTCCCGTCAGTTTCGTCAGCGCTTGGTCCAGCGCATCGCGCGCCATTGGATCTGTTCTTCTTTCCTTCTTGCCCCATTTCTCACCCACATCTGCGCTTGGCGAATGTGGCGCGAATAAATGCATGCGTATTGGCTCGCTGTTTCAACCGGCACCGGTCTCGGTAGCAAGGCCCTGCTGGCAGAACGCGTGTGCAAGAATTAGGCCGGCGCAGTGCGCCTTCTAGACGCGACCTGGCTGCAGATCTGCGTGCCTGCCGTCCGCGGAAACATTGGCGCATGCCCAAGCCGTTATGCTCCCAAATTGTTGCTGCGGCTGGGCTGTTGGAGCGGCAAAAGGGACCAGAGAGGCGAAGGAAGACCACAGACCCGCACACACAAGGCTTCTGATTGCTTCAGGCCGCCGTTGGCAGCAAAATCTTCCTGCGGAGCGAGGCTTGGGCGCCCCATGCCGGGAGAGTGAAGTGGCAGCCGGTGTGTCGGGGCGGGCGGGTGTTTTCGGAGGCGGGAGCGCATCCGCTCAGGAAGTCGCGCCGAGCAACGAGGGCTGCTGTGTGTTTTGGCTCCGGCTTTGGTGGCGAAGGCGCGCTTCTTCGCCACAGCGCCGCGCGCGCAACCATTGCTCTGCTTGCCCTTTCGCGCGCCCCAATCCAACACCCACGAGGCACCTAGGTGTGCCCACGGCGCGTTGCCGGACGAAATGGGCGAAGCATTGGGCATTTTAAGGGCAGCTTTGTCGGAGCCGCTGGTTCGGTCAGCGCCGTGGGCGCGGCCTCCGAAAGGCCAGCAGGACAGGGAGCGGCCCTGCAGTGGCGACGCGAGTGCGGGATCGTTGCCGGCACGGAATGGAGCGCCAGCATGTTCGCAGCCCGCCCGTGAGAATGGCGGTTTTGGTTCGCATTTTCAGAGGGGGTCAAGGGGTTGTGAAAATAAGTGTGTTAAGGGCGAGGCGCCCCAAGCCCGCCTCGTGCCTCCCCTTCGCGGTATCCGGCTGCGCGCCACAAGCGCCAGGTCGAACGCCATCGCCAGGATCGCTTTCTGAGGAAGCAAAATTCTGGGGCCCCTGACGCCCCGCAACTCAACAACACCTTTTATACACTTACGAACCCGCGCACCGATAAACGCGAGACCGTGCGCTTTCCTCGCGCACTAAGCGCGCCGGCCGCGCGTCACTCCCACAACTGGGCAACCCGGCTTCGGCGCTGCATTTTTACCTTGCATGCGGTCTGTCTGCGCATCGCTTGGTCAGCAGCCTCGCCGCAAACACCGTGCCAAGCCAGCGGGGACCGGCACCGGCAAGAAAGGAGACACGAGCACACTTTTTCACTTAGCCCTCGGCGCGGCTCATTGGGGCTGTCTTGCTCTCCGGCCGCGGCCCGCGCTAAGGCCCGTTGCCGGGCGCTGCTTCGGCGAACGCTTCATTGGCCAGCAGGGTCCCCGGAACGCTCGTTTTTGGAGGGAGGGCGCGATGACAGCGCCGTTGGCGACCGTTATTTTCCGCGCCCCAGCCTTCCACCCACAGGAACCCGAAACCAACTCAGCCCGGCGGCGGCCGCAGCCTCTTCACAGCCGCCGGTCGCGAATCCGAGGGTGCACGGGCCCGCTGTGGCAAGCGTGCCCTTCCGCCCCGCGCCACCGATGCGGCCAAAGCCTCGCCCTGGGCATTCCGGGTGCCAACGACCATTTGCCATTTAGCCGCGCTTCTTTGTCCGATTCGGCCCCTCAGTCGCGCAAATTCGGCGCATTTCCGAGCGTGCTGGCGACACTACGGCGCGCGGCGTTGCCACCCCACCGCCCACGCCGAAGTTGACCGCCCGTTCGTGCGGACGCGCTTTTGGGCAATGCGAAGTGCTTCGGGGTGCACGGTCCGAACCGTGCCGGCGGCGACCCCCAAAGTCGACCGTGCTTGGTGTGCTCCGGCGCCGGGCCCGCGTGATTGGGCAGCGCGTCGCCACGCGCGCGCGGCATCCCGCCCTCCAAAAGCCCTGCTGACCTCGCCCCGCGCCCGCACCAACGCCGACATCGACGAACCGCGCCGGCCGTACATACAGCTTCGCGCCTTCCCCGCCCCCATCGCCACGCGTTTCGCGCGACAGCACCGGCCAAGCGACCCAGCTCCCAGCACAGCCTTCCCGCGCCACCCGCCTGCGCAGGCGAAAAAGCACCAGCGCCCGACGAAGCACCGGGCCACAGAGCCGTTCGCCCACACTTGGTGGCCGCAAAACTTGAACCGCCGCGGCGGCGTTGGAAGGGACGCGCCCGGTGAGCTGCGACGCTGTCGAATCGTACGGCGTTTCTCGAACGCCAATGGCTGCGTACAAACGCCGCGCCGTCGCCAGCCTGACGCGGAAGCAGCACACAGCCAGCAAAGACAGCGCTTTGACCAACCCCCGCCTGCAAAGAAAATAAAATATGTAGGGAGCTGTGGCCACATTAAGGCTTAGTTGGGCAGTGCCGCGAATCTTCGGGAAAACGCGAATTCACGGCCAAAAGACGGCGTTTAAAAACGGCGACTGACGAAAAGAAGAGGGGGGAAAGCGTTTTTCACCATGTGCCCGCGCGATGGTGGAGAGGGTTGGGCGCCTTGGTTTCGTTAAAAACGCTATCCGCAGACGCCGATTTTACAACAAACAGAGAAAAGATTTATATAGGCCAGCTGACGCTAGCCCATTCTTCCAGCAGACTCTTTGAAATATTTTAGCGCAGTGGAGTGCAGAGCATCTTCGTACCATGAATAAATTGGCGCCATCTTGCACATGGTGGCGTTGCCTCGGCCCAAGCATCCTTTGTTCCTAAAAACGCTGTTCAGCGCCGTGAAATTCCCACGAAAGAGAGGCATTTTGCCCATTCGGAAGCAGTTATGCCTACTCATCGTCTTTCCTTTAAACGCATTTCACGGTCTAGATACGAAAACTAGGACGAAATGCTTAAAGGGTTAGACGGGCTCCACATGCAATGCACTCTTAGCAGACCTGGATAAAATTGCGTACCTGTCGGCCCTTCACGGCGCACCCATGCCCAACTGAGACCAAGTAAAATCCCTATAGAACAAGAAGGCCGTTGGAACAGAATATGCTTGGCCGAGTGTAATCTAACAACGGTAAAAAAGTTTGGGAATACGTGAAAGTAGAGTAAAAGTGATCAAAATTCCCCTATCTTTATATGTGTGCATAATTTGTTTATAGTTTTCTAAAAGGATGCCCACTGCTTGGCAAGCCATTGTTCATTCAAAGATTTCGTGATGGTTACTGGTGCGTGGCTTGCCCGGTGCGTTGAGAGGCAATCGCATTACAAGAAACAACCAAGCAACGCACCTCGGCACGCATTGTTCGCGAGCCAAGGAATGCAGTTGAGGACTGGTAACAGATTTTGCCACAAGACGCACAGCGGTAAACCCAATAGTCGCTTGAAAGCTGGCTTTGCCGAGGCAAATGCGACCCAAAACCCATTACGAAACTGACTATCCTCCCTCTCTTCCCCCAGTGCTTTAATGAAGCAGTCGGCCCGTGTTCAACGCAGCTTGGATGCTTTAAATTCACCTGCTCAACTTAGCGGAGGAACTCTTTCACTACCGAGCGAAGGCTTACGACCTTCCGCCCATCTACATCGCCACTCCCTAGACACGCTTCGAAGTCAAGCGTGTTTATTCTTTTAAAGCTCGAAACATGTTTAGTTATTGTTGTTTTCAGATACGGTGTTGACAGGTGTTGCGGGGGTGAGTTGTTTCTAGCTCATTTCCCCACACCTATTTATGTGTGGAGCAACAGTTGCGAGGTGCTGCAGAAGTCTTTAGCGACACATACACCTGTATGGCGTTTTTTATACGAAGACCGACTCTCCCCGGAGTAGGCAAATGCTGTTATAACGAGGCCCAAGCTATGAACAAGTTTTCCAAGATACGACCCAGTCAGTCCGTGCTCAACACCAATGTTAGCGTGCAAGGTGCTCCCCAAATTCTCTGTATAGAACGAACCCAAACACCTTAACGTCGCTTTTGTACCTTGTCAGTGTAAAGTGGACATGTGCACTCGACCATTTTGTAACGCAGTTTCCACGGCACGAGGACAAATAGAGTTTAGGCCGTGTGGATGTCCTAATTCATCAATTTCTGTATGGTTTCATCAGCTCGAAGCGCCGCTGCTTCACACGACCACAGTGCACTACCTACTCCCAAATGAATAGGCAACGGTCATTCGCTTCCTAATTTATTTATTAATGTATTTTTTATTTACTTACTCATTTACTTTGTCACTCATTCACTTACTTACTCATTCACTCATTCACTCACTAATTTGCTCATTCATTCACTTATTTACTCATTCACTCATTCACTCACTAATTTGCTCATTTACATACTCACTTACTCATTCACTCATTTACTTACTCATTTACTCATTCACTCATTTACTTACTCATTTACTCATTCACTCATTCACTCACTAATTTGCTCATTCATTTACTATTTACTCATTCACTCATTTACTTACTCATTTACTCATTCATATATTTACTCATTCACTCATTCACTCACTAATTTGCTCATTCATTTACTATTTACTCATTCACTCATTCACTCACTAATTTGCTCATTCATTCACTTATTTACTCATTCACTCATTCACTCACTAATTTGCTCATTTACATACTCACTTACTCATTCACTCATTCACTCACTAATTTGCTCATTCATTTACTATTTACTCATTCACTCATTTACTTACTCATTTACTCATTCACTCATTCACTCACTAATTTGCTCATTCATTTACTATTTACTCATTCACTCATTTACTTACTCATTTACTCATTCACTCATTTACTTACTCATTTACTCATTCACTCATTCACTCACTAATTTGCTCATTCATTTACTATTTACTCATTCACTCATTTACTTACTCATTTACTCATTCACTCATTCACTCACTAATTTGCTCATTCACTCACTAATTTGCTCATTCATTCACTTATTTACTCATTCACTCATTCACTCACTAATTCACTCATTTACATACTCACTTACTCATTTACTCATTTACTCATTCACTCATTCACTGATTTACATACTCATTTATTCATTCACTCACTAATTTGCTCATTCATTTACTATTTACTCATTCACTCATTTACTTACTCATTTACTCATTCACTCATTCACTCATTCACTCATTCACTGATTTACATACTCATTTATTCATTCACTCACTAATTTGCTCATTCATTTACTATTTACTCATTCACTCATTTACTTACTCATTTACTCATTCATATATTTACTCATTCACTCATTTACATACTCACTTACTCATTTACTCATTCACTCATTCACTCACTAATTTGCTCATTCATTTACTATTTACTCATTCACTCATTTACTTACTCATTTACTCATTCACTCATTTACTTACTCATTTACTCATTCACTCATTCACTCACTAATTTGCTCATTCATTTACTATTTACTCATTCACTCATTTACATACTCACTTACTCATTTACTCATTTACTTACTCACTTACTCATTCACTCATTCACTCACTAATTTGCTCATTCATTTACTATTTACTCATTCACTCATTTACTTACTCATTTACTCATTCATATATTTACTCATTCACTCATTCTCTGATTTACATACTCATTTACTCATTCACTCACTAATTTGCTCATTCATTTACTATTTACTCATTCACTCATTCACTCATTTACTTACTCATTTACTCATTCATATATTTACTCATTCACTCATTCTCTGATTTACATACTCATTTACTCATTCACTCACTAATTTGCTCATTCATTTACTATTTACTCATTCACTCATTTACTTACTCATTTACTCATTCATATATTTACTCATTCACTCATTCTCTGATTTACATACTCATTTACTCATTCACTCACTAATTTGCTCATTCATTTACTATTTACTCATTCACTCATTCACTCACTAATTTGCTCATTCATTTACTATTTACTCATTCACTCATTCACTGATTTACTTACTCATTTATTCATTCACTCACTAATTTGCTCATTCATTTACTATTTACTCATTCACTCACTTACTTACTCATTCACTCATTCACTCATTTACATGCTCACTTACTCATTCACTCATTTACTTACTCATTTACTCATTCACTCATTTACTTACTCATTCACTCATTTACTCATTTACTTACTCATTTACTCACTAATTTGCTCATTTACTTACTCATTCACTCATTCGCTCATTTACTTACTCACTTATTTACTTTCTCACTTACTCATTTGCTTACTTGTTTCCTTATTCATTTATAGTTTTCTAAAAGGATGCCCACTGCTTGGCAAGCCATTGATCGTTCAAAGATTTCGTGATGGTTACTAGTGCGTGGCTTGCCCGGCGCGTTGAGAGGCACTCGCATTACAAGAAACAACCAAGCAGCACACCTCGGCACGCATTGTTCGCGAGCCAAGGAATGCAGTTGAGGACTGGTAACAGATTTTGCCACAAGACGCACAGCGGTAAACCCAATAGTCGCTTGAAAGCTGGCTTTGCCGAGGCAAATGCGACCCAAAACCCATTACGAAACTGACTATCCTCCCTCTCTTCCCCCAGTGCTTTCATGAAGCAGTCAGCCCGTGTTCAACGCAGCTTGGATGCTTTAAATTCACCTGCTCAACTTAGCGGAGGAACTCTTTCACTACCGAGCGAAGGCTTACGACCTTCCGCCCATCTACATCGCCACTCCCTAGACACGCTTCGAAGTCAAGCGTGTTTATTCTTTTAAAGCTCGAAACATGTTTAGTTATTGTTGTTTTCAGATACGGCGTTGACAGGTGCTTGCGGGGGTGAGTTGTTTCTAGCTCATTTCCCCACACCTATTTATGTGTGGAGCAACAGTTGCGAGATGCTGCAGAAGTCTTTAGCGACACACACACCTGTATGGCATTTTTTATACGAAGACCGACTCTCCCCGGAGTAGGCAAATGCTGTTATAACGAGGCCCAAGCTATGAACAAGTTTTCCAAGATACGACCCAGTCAGTCCGTGCTCAACACCAATGTTAGCGTGCAAGGTGCTCCCCAAATTCTCTGTATAGAACGAACCCAAACACCTTAACGTCGCTTTTGTACCTTGTCAGTGCAAAGTGGACATGTGCACTCGACCATTTTGTAACGCAATTTCCACGGCACGAGGACAAATAGAGTTTAGGCCGTGTGGATATCCTAATTCATCAATTTCTGTATGGTTTCATCAGCTCGAAGCGCCGCTGCCTTACACGACCACAGTGCACTACCTACTCCCAAATGAATAGGCAACGGTCATTCGCTTCCTAATTTATTTATTAATGTATTTTTTATTTACTTACTCATTTACTTTGTCACTCATTCACTTACTTACTCATTCACTCATTCACTCACTAATTTGCTCATTCATTCACTTATTTACTCATTCACTCATTCACTCACTAATTTGCTCATTTACATACTCACTTACTCATTCACTCATTTACTTACTCATTTACTCATTCACTCATTTACTTACTCATTTACTCATTCACTCATTCACTCACTAATTTGCTCATTCATTTACTATTTACTCATTCACTCATTTACTTACTCATTTACTCATTCATATATTTACTCATTCACTCATTCACTCACTAATTTGCTCATTCATTTACTATTTACTCATTCACTCATTCACTCACTAATTTGCTCATTCATTCACTTATTTACTCATTCACTCATTCACTCACTAATTTGCTCATTCACTCATTCACTCACTAATTTGCTCATTCATTTACTATTTACTCATTCACTCATTCACTCACTAATTTGCTCATTTACATACTCACTTACTCATTCACTCATTCACTCACTAATTTGCTCATTCATTTACTATTTACTCATTCACTCATTTACTTACTCATTTACTCATTCACTCATTCACTCACTAATTTGCTCATTCATTTACTATTTACTCATTCACTCATTTACTTACTCATTTACTCATTCACTCATTTACTTACTCATTTACTCATTCATATATTTACTCATTCACTCATTCTCTGATTTACATACTCATTTACTCATTCACTCACTAATTTGCTCATTCATTTACTATTTACTCATTCACTCATTCACTCACTAATTTGCTCATTCATTTACTATTTACTCATTCACTCATTCACTGATTTACTTACTCATTTATTCATTCACTCACTAATTTGCTCATTCATTTACTATTTACTCATTCACTCACTTACTTACTCATTCACTCATTCACTCATTTACATGCTCACTTACTCATTCACTCATTTACTTACTCATTTACTCATTCACTCATTTACTTACTCATTCACTCATTTACTCATTTACTTACTCATTTACTCACTAATTTGCTCATTTACTTACTCATTCACTCATTCGCTCATTTACTTACTCACTTATTTACTTTCTCACTTACTCATTTGCTTACTTGTTTCCTTATTCATTTATAGTTTTCTAAAAGGATGCCCACTGCTTGGCAAGCCATTGATCGTTCAAAGATTTCGTGATGGTTACTAGTGCGTGGCTTGCCCGGCGCGTTGAGAGGCACTCGCATTACAAGAAACAACCAAGCAGCACACCTCGGCACGCATTGTTCGCGAGCCAAGGAATGCAGTTGAGGACTGGTAACAGATTTTGCCACAAGACGCACAGCGGTAAACCCAATAGTCGCTTGAAAGCTGGCTTTGCCGAGGCAAATGCGACCCAAAACCCATTACGAAACTGACTATCCTCCCTCTCTTCCCCCAGTGCTTTCATGAAGCAGTCAGCCCGTGTTCAACGCAGCTTGGATGCTTTAAATTCACCTGCTCAACTTAGCGGAGGAACTCTTTCACTACCGAGCGAAGGCTTACGACCTTCCGCCCATCTACATCGCCACTCCCTAGACACGCTTCGAAGTCAAGCGTGTTTATTCTTTTAAAGCTCGAAACATGTTTAGTTATTGTTGTTTTCAGATACGGCGTTGACAGGTGCTTGCGGGGGTGAGTTGTTTCTAGCTCATTTCCCCACACCTATTTATGTGTGGAGCAACAGTTGCGAGATGCTGCAGAAGTCTTTAGCGACACACACACCTGTATGGCATTTTTTATACGAAGACCGACTCTCCCCGGAGTAGGCAAATGCTGTTATAACGAGGCCCAAGCTATGAACAAGTTTTCCAAGATACGACCCAGTCAGTCCGTGCTCAACACCAATGTTAGCGTGCAAGGTGCTCCCCAAATTCTCTGTATAGAACGAACCCAAACACCTTAACGTCGCTTTTGTACCTTGTCAGTGCAAAGTGGACATGTGCACTCGACCATTTTGTAACGCAATTTCCACGGCACGAGGACAAATAGAGTTTAGGCCGTGTGGATATCCTAATTCATCAATTTCTGTATGGTTTCATCAGCTCGAAGCGCCGCTGCCTTACACGACCACAGTGCACTACCTACTCCCAAATGAATAGGCAACGGTCATTCGCTTCCTAATTTATTCATTTCTTTGATTTTCTTTGAGAACAGTCAGTGACAAAGCCGACAAGAGGAACCGTTGCACGCGGTTGTTGCACAACGTTCCCCTTTATCACAGCACTTTGGACTAACCTTCCGACCTCCATGCTCTTCTTATTTTCTCTAATCAACACTCCGGTAACGAGAGTGCAAGTAATAATCAAAAGGGGAGTCAAATCGCTCGCATTTTGCATAGATGATAAGAAAGAGCACGCGCAGACGTATTTTAGCGCTAGCACCACGTTTGGCGCTTTGGTTTGCCCTTTTATATTGCTGCTTCACGCTGGCAGCAACTCTCTTCAGCATGGGAACTTATTATGTTAGGGAAGTGCGTAACACTCGGGAGCTCTTTCTTGCTGGTGGAAAGTGGGTGAGTAAGAACGTGTCGCTCGTACCACCTCCTGGACCGATGTATCCGTGGTGGGATGAGGCGCCTACCAAGGACACGTGGAGGCACTCATGGCCTAGCAAGTGGGCTGAGTGGGAAAATTGGCTGAAGGAGTCCAATCGCACCACGGACTGGTGGGTGGCATGGTGGGGAATGACATTTATCACTCATGGCAACTGGCAATGGAGTTTTGAGCGCCCTGAATGGCGCAAGCGGTGGCATGACGGCTATCGGCAGCAATGGAGAACCGTGCTTCCGTATGTTGAGAAGAGCGGAAAAGTGTGGAACAGGACAGTCCACTCATTCCGTATTCCGTCCATGGTTGAGGTGGATGGTGTGTTGATCGCTTTCGCCGACGCCAGGTACAGAACCTCGATTGACTATCACGTGACTGACACAGTTGCGAAGTATAGCGCTGATGGTGGGAAAACGTGGAAGACGGAGGTGGTTTTCAGGAATCCCCAAGTGCATCCCGTGTACTCGCGCGTTGTGGATCCCACTGTTGTAGTGAAGGGCGACAAAGTTTTTGTACTGGTTGGGAAGTTCCATTACGCTCGCGGCTATTGGACGTGGCACAAGAACTCGACTGATATAGATGTTGTTTTATACGTGGGTACGGTGAAGAAAAGAGTTGAGGGAGGCGTGCCCACCGCAACTATCACGTGGAAAGAGATGCAAAGCTTCAAGGAGGAGTACATGAAGATTAGGTCCTATTATGAGCAGACCGGGTATAAGCAATTTTCCAAGACTCCGTGGTTGCCGACACACTTCCTTGGTGCTGTAGGAAACGGCATCGTGCTAAATGACGACCTCTACAAGGTAACGGAGTCGAATGGCCGCGGAGAAAAGGTGGCCGGTAAAGGGGCCATCATATTCCCTATTCAGATAAAGCAGGGCGTTACCAGTATTGCCGGGACAATATTGTACTCGAAGGACGATGGCAAAACGTGGAAGTTCGGTGAAGGGCGGACGCCAGTGGGGTGCTCGGAGTCATCTGTGGTTGAGTGGAAAGGAAAGCTGTTGCTTATGAGCAGGGCGGATGGCGGTTTTCGGAAGGTGTATGTAAGTGACGATATGGGGAGGACCTGGGAAGAATTTCGGAAGCTTTCGAGGGTATGGGGCAACTCTCCCACGCGCGATGCGCCAGGAAGCTCAAGCAGCACCATCAAACTGAGCATTGAAGGGAGAGAAGTGATTCTACTCACTCAGCCGAGAAACACGGTTGGGCGCTACAGTCGTGATCGTCTGCAGCTGTGGATGACTGACGGGGACCGCGTCTTCTGGGTGGGTCAGATTTCCAATGGAGGCGAGAACAGTCCATACGCATTTCTTATGCACACCAAGAATACAGTAACGCGGGAGGACGTACTGCATTGTCTTCATGAGCAAAACTTTGATGAGGTCTACAGTATTTTCAACGTGAAGCTGGATGCGCATATGGGGCGAGTCAAATCGGTTGTGCGGACATGGAATGAGCAGGATAGGCTGCTTGCTGATGAATGTAAGCCCGCCTTTCTTATGTCCCCAGACGACCGGCGCGAAGCAACTGCAAAGAAATGTAAGGGGATCCCTACTCTGGGGCTTATTGGCATGCTTGCCAGTGGGCACGCTAGCGTCTTTTCGAACGTGTCCCAGTGGAAGGATGCCTTTGGGTGTGTGGATGCGTATATCGTTGGTGGGTCTATAGCCTCCGATAGTGGTGGCGTTCACTTTGAAGGTGGGCGAGGGCACGGCGTTTTCTGGCCGGTCGAAGACCAGGGACAAGACCACAGATACGAGGCAGTAAACGCTGAGCACACCATTGTTGCGACCGCGCTGCTGAGGGACAAACCAGCAGGCGATGCAGTTGTGATGGCTGAAAGGATGCGCCTAACTTCGGGGGGAGCTTCTCATGATCTGGCTTTGCAGGTCCTTTATGACACGAATGGGAAGTTCAGATTACAATGTGTGGTAGCAGGAACGGAATCCCAAAGCATGGTGCAGTGTGACCCCAAAGCTATCGGAACTCCAAGAACCCTAGAGCCACTCGATTATCCTTACGGGCGCCGGGCACGTGATAAAACACCGGTGCGAATGTCTGCGCTTTACAAGAGCATAGTTGGTGCGGGGGACAGAGGTAACCGTTACAGGGATGCCAACACGGTGCATGGATATCAAGTGGGCTTGGTGATGCGGGGCATGAGACAAACAAATGGCACTCTACCATGGGTGGAGCTGTACATCAACGGGGAAAAAGTTTCTGTTCTGGAGAGGAGCAATGATAATACGTCGCATTCCCCGAACATTCAGCACTTCTATATGGGCGGGGGAGGCGTAACTATCACCAGTGCACTCCTCTACAATCGTGAGCTGGAAGAGGTAGAAATGGGGCAGCTCTTTGGCAGTGCAAATAATATCATGCTTTCAAAACGTGTGGCTACGAGTATTGCGTCACAAAAGTTCTCCCCGCTCAATATAACGTACGTTGATGAATGAACAGGGTGCCTGCAGAAGCACTGCCTCGCCAAGCGACCCCTGTCAGTGCAAGGGCTTCTTCGCCCCTGAAATGTCACTGGGGTCAATCAGCGTGGCTCATCGGCCATGCTCGAGATAATCTGCAAATCATCTTCACGGACCACAACGCGCACGCATCCGGTATTTTGCCACCATATCACTGAGCGAAGGGCCAAAGAAACGGAGATACCAGCCTTCGCTGTGACTACCAAACGTGGGGAATTGGACATGCACAGATATTACGGTACCCTCAATAGCGAGCGCAAGGATTGAAGCACCTCCTATTCGTTTGACTAAACTGTCCCATTCTTGCTTATCTGGTGGCATGGAGAGGATATGGCTGTGTGAAGTGAGGAGGTCTGCAGACGCGATGTTTAAACACGGGTTTTTGCGCTTACCGGAGAATGCGAAACGATGAGAAGCAGTCGCTGCTACTAGCTCCAAGATATTTATGATTTCCACTAGTTAGTTCGGGCCTCACTACAAAAGTGCTAGTTCCATACGTCTAAGTGGTAGAAGCCATGTGGAAATACTTCTACCAAACTGCAATGTGATACAATAAAATGCAATGGTTGTTGCTGGTGGCTAGACTTCAAAATGAGTGTATGGGAAACTATAGTGGCCGGAAGGGAATGACTGTCTATACAATACCATGCTTGACGTGAATGCGAGCTTTGTGTGATTCTTCGCGAATCACAACGGTAAATCAGAAGATTGAAAAGGAAGGGAAATCCACACCTTTGGTCACTTCAGACTAAAACAAGCGCCTGCTGTGGCCCAGATATCGCCGCAATACTGAACTAATTGCTGTGTGCTCCCTCCGAAAGGAAGGCCTCTAGGTACGTCGCAGCGGTGTGTGTCGTGCCGCCCGGTTCAAAAGGTGGCCCACGAAAATCATTTATGAGCCCTCGGCAGTCGAACTAACCTGCAGCTCAGGTTAACGTAAACCACAAATAATTCTTCCGCAGCAACCGATATGGGCGAGAACCATCTGGTTGTTGGTTTGTTTTATAATGCAGGAATTCTTCCTTTGCCCATACGAGGATTAGTGATGAATGGCTAACACGTGTAGTATGTCCTCCTACAGCCTTTCGCGTTGAAAAAATGACACAAACGACTTAGCTCGCACAGGCCAACCGTCAACTTTGGGTGCCAAGGAGTAATTGACATGACAGTTTTGTGCGCGAAAGCGGACCGCCGAGCTGCGTTTGCGTTGCCGCTAAAACTCGTCCTTGTTAAGGCATGCGCAATATTACAAAAGAGCGGAACGCTGGTCGACTCAGCCCGGTGTCCACAGCGAACGTGGATGTGCCCGTTTGCTGGGGAGGTGATTGCCGCAACGGGGGTCGTTGCGTTATGATGGCTACTGTCAAGGGCCTCCACTGGGTTGCGCATGGAGGCCCTTTCGCGCTGTACGAGTTCTTCATGTGACGCTTTGGTTTGCAACAAATTTCCAATTGAATGCGTCGCGCAAACGTATTTACACAACGACTGTGGGTGCAGTAGGATGTGTGCATGGGCGCATTTCTGTACAGGTAAGTATCGACCAGTGAGTCTACGCGGGTTGTATTATTTTTGCTTGGGAGGGAGGCACTGAAGCGCTCTCAGGACTGCTTACTACTGCTCCTTACTGGCCGATGAGAAATTCTGCGCCTTCCCGCATTTTCCGTGAGAGATGCAGCTCACAGCACCGCTTTTTAGGCTACAGTAAAAATGCCAGCCCGCGCTCCGTTTTACTAAATGTGTGCTGCTGTGATGCAAAAAGAGTGACATCCCCGCGAACGAGCGCACATCTGCCTAAAAAGTGGCAATGAAGACAGTTCGTTTGCTTGCCATGCCATGGCGTTGCCTATTGAACTGTCGCGGTGAGTTAGACGCCTTCGCTGTCTCTTAATTTGAAGTGTCGCATCTCGCCATCGATGTGCGATCCACAATCCAATTTGAACAACGCGGTAGCCTCAATCGTTAGAGGTACGTGATTAAGCACCTTTTGTATCTATATCCTCACGGACGCACGTGGAACGCTGTCGTTGAATCATCGTTCTGTTCTTTTCTGCGACCGTCCTTCAGTGTGCACTGTGCCCGTGTGGATCCATGTTGTGTACATCAGGAGCTTTTGTCAGAAGAGCTTTCATGCCCTTAGTGCCACGGTTCTGAAGGTATGAAATGCCCATGCTAGATGCTCATAAGGGCAGTGAAGTTAGTTTTGATTGGGGTGTTGCTCGTGCTGCAATCTCCATGCATACATTGGACCATTAAACGTGCCCCAACAAGGTGGCGTTGTCCAGCTGTCCATAACCGCCTTTCCCATTAGAGTGTCTCATGCTGTTCGTATGGGGAGCGCAATGTGAGGAAACGACTGACCTGCGTTGGTGCTGCAAGGCTGGCTAGAGAATTAATAAGCATGACCCTTCACACATCTTGCTGTGCGAACACTCTTTGCAGGTATGTGCCGTGTGCGAATACTCTATGAGGAATGCAGTGTCTCCAGAGACCCATCACCGTTCGTCTGGGCCCAACAACCTCCAACATACGCTTTGGTGCTTTCGTATAACTTTTGTTCGTGGCTCCGAGTTATGCCATTCCCTGCTGTGTGCCTGCCGTCCTGCCTTGCGCTTGCGTACCAAAGTGGGGTGAAGTTTCTTACGATGTGATGGCAGGTGTTCACTGATGACATGGCATCCGCGTTGGGACGTGGAGGCTAAGGAATCTGCAAGCGCGTTCCCACGAGGCATCATGGCAACACATTTAAGAGGTCTGTAATAAGTGACCGGAAAGCAAACCACTCAGCTGCACCGAACATGAATGTGGAAATTGCACCGCAATCCGTTGAAGCCTCCAGTGGGACTTCTGCTGCAGATTGGATGTGGCTAACCGAGTGGCTCTTCGAGGCGATGAGTCTCCAATTGCCTAGTTAGCCTTGCCAACGAGTGTCACCGTTTTTCGTTCACTGGGTGCCACATGGTTGACAGGCGCAGTCGTATTCTCGTCAAATGGCGTAGCCTTCTCAATGGAGCATTGACTCACATGAAAGTGACGAATAAGCCGTTTAAAATATTTCCCCGGTTCACGACATGATTTTTGCGAGGACGAAGGAAACACCTAAAAGCAATAGTCGCCTACGAGTGTCACAACGGCTTGAGGGACGGAAGGGAAGACGATGGTGGTGGCGGTAGTGAATGCTGAATCATATTGGCAAGGTGTAGCAGTTGCATCGTATCGTTTCAGCATGCAAAACCGTAAGCTATGAGAAGCGTTCAATCACCAATCACAGATATCAAGGGAAGGCAAGGCGCTTTCGTGCGTTGCCCATGTTATGGATGTGTGGCACATGTAAAGAGCTTGTTCGGGTGGTCGGGTGTGGCATATGCTGTTGTACGCGGTAGCATGAGCCTGTGGTGTACATTGTATTGCAAAGTGTTCGGGAGCACAACACACTGTCGGGTGCATTCTCCTAAAGCAGCAACTTAGTTCTCAACAATTATCAGTCGCCGCTCCAAGAGGGCCTGATCACTGCCTACAGTTGGCAAGGAAAAATGCGAATGACTTTTTTCCTCGGATCGAAGCGGAACGAAGCCCGCATCCATTTATTCGTTTTGCGTTGGGTTTTCATAGAGCGGACAGCACGCCTGCAAAGTGGAAGAAGCACCATAGCGCAAACACCGGCAGCAGTGGCGGTTTAGTGTAGCTCAGCAAAGGACGTTGCGATTCTGATCGCCAAAACATCTCCAGGCTTTGTATGAATTCTAATTATCGCTGAACGGCTCGTCGCGTATCTAAACGTTGTGAGGGATGCAGTGAGGTGGCACTCGTATCCTTTCAGGACCAGGGGCGTCGCGACATTTTGCCTCAACACAGTGAAACGATTATCCGCGTGAGGCATGCGCCAACGATATATTTGACTGGAATGAAGTACAGTGCCTTTGACAAAGCGCAGGTTTCTCAGAATATTTCCGAGGGCTATTACATGGCCACTGAGTACGGCATACTGCAGTGTGCAACAATTTAAGCACTCCTTAAGGTTACGGAATACAATGACCGTGCACCTGTGCTTTCCGCGCGTATCAACTGAGCAATGGAAACTCCGCACAGTCCGGAGATTCACTGGCCCCACAATGCGTCTGTGATTCTGTTGCTTGCCGGTCCGTCATGCTTCAACCGTCCACGAGGGGCTCAACCGCTTTCTTCATCCACAGCACTCAAGGTAGCTCTTCGCGACTGTCTGCGCGCACCGAGTTCCAAGATGGTCATTTGTTGTCCCTGATGTTAGTGTGGAGCGCGTCGTGGTGTCGAGGCCTAGTGCCTGGGAAGTCCATTGGATTTCTTATGGAAGCGTGGTTTTGCCACAGTGCGACGAGCACTGGCCCATTGGCCACGCGTGAAGAGCGACACGTGTCCGGGGCGAACGCATCTCGGCACCTTACTGCGGCAAATGGGTGCGGCGCAGCCTGGTGCTATGACTGAGGGACAGCCACCGAAGTCGCGTACACGCCTCGCACCGCGTGGCAGGAGGTGGCTTCACGGCGCGAAACGCCACGGTGGCCATGGAGGGGCTGCGGGCTGCACCGGAGAGCGTCCATCTGGGCCAACGTGCGAGTCGTTGGTCACCGTCCACTGGCGACGTGGATGGGTTCGATCCGCACCCAAGGAGGCTTTAGTGTGTATCAGCCCTGCCTCCGGGGCTGAGCCACGCACCGCCGTGTTTTGCGGTGCGGTGTGTGTAGATGCACCTCCTCTTCGCTGGTGTGGGATGGCTGCTTCGGCCGTCAAACCGCAGAATGAACGGGAGCCACAACCAGAAGAGAAGGAAAACAGTCGTACACTCGGCTCATTGCTGCAACCCACCAACACGCCGTGCGCACATGCTGGCACCGCTCATGTTGGGTTGGCCAGTGTGACGAGGCGACCTCCGTCGAAATGGGATATGGCACACGAGTGTCGCGCAGGAGAGCTGTTGGCACGGCATGGCATTGTGCTATGGTTTGCCAAAGGGGGAATGGACAAGGATATGAGCGTGTTTGCAAGGAGGGAAGCTAACGAATGGCAGTGTTGCTGTCGTTTAAACAGGACCCTGCTCGGTGATGCGTAGTGTGTTTTTGTAGCGAAGCGGGACACCAGCGGACACTGTTCTGCCAAGGTCACGATGGGTCACACCCTGCCATGTGCGGCCTGTAGGATTCTATCGCCCCACACGCTGTGTTATTGCCGTGTCTTACCAAAGCCTGGAACGGGAGTGCCGCCTTCTTGCCGCTCCCCGAGGCCGCCGCCTGCGCGGCCAGTGCACACAGGGAGGTACAGCCAACGGTCCGCCCTCCGGTGCTCTGGGCGTTGTGCGGCGGATATCTTCCAGGAGGTGGGCCACCCGAGTGTTGTCCTCAGTGTGTGCAACGGTCTCCTTCCCGGTCAGTCCAGCGTGCCGCCGCAAGGCTCATCGGCTGCCATGCCCTGCTACAATGAGCGTTGTGGCGAGTGGACTGTGCAGCACCCACGCGATTCCCCGTGGCAGCGTGTTTGCACCTGCGGACTTGCGTGTTGTTTTTCGAGGCGCATTGTTTCTGGCCCTGGCGGCGTCGTGCCGCAGTGTTCCTCTGTGCCCACCTTGCATGTGGACACCACGTCGTTAAACAGATGTCGCACGTCTTTTATGAGAAGCCGGCGTGGCGAAGGGCTTGTCCTCACCACCGCATGCCCGCTGCTTTAGCATCATTTGCCTCCGCCCCTGCCACTTCCGCTCGCACCGGGGTTCTCCCAAGAGACCAGCGCGCCTGACGCATGGCCATGGAACCGCCAAGGCACAGGGACCTGAGGTGGCGCGGCTCGGAGGACAAGCGGAACAGCCGACGGTGCCGACGCGGGCGCACGCAGCCCTCGCGATTGTGTGGAGGATGCCTCGGTAGGACTGGGGGACCCGAGTGAGGCATTGCGGGTGCTGCCACAGCTGCGTGGGCTGCAGGCAGCAGAGGAACACGTCCGTTGGCTCACTTCCAGCCTGCGATGCCTCTCGAATACGTGGCGGAGCGACAGCGGAAGAAGCCACGCGGTGTGTGTGAGAGGGTTTCGCGGGCCTCGAGAGATGCGTCGCGGACAAGGCGCGGCAGCGGTTGCCTGGGGTGAATTCTGAAGCGAGGGGCGTGGATGCACCATGCAGGGACGCATGTGATAAGCTAAAGCATGAGTCCGACCGCCTTGGCGCTGTGAAGGCGAGCCTCAGAACCGCGGCCCTGTGCTGGTGACTTGCTGCTGTGGATGCGCCGAGGGCGTGAGTGACCGTTGAGATGGCGGCGACCCTCATCGCCAAAGGGTGGCCGCGTGGTTTGTGGCGGAGTGGCAGCAGCCGCAGTCGCGATGGAATGGTGACTGCTAGCTTCGTTCCTGCGGCGGCATGCCTGTGAATGCAACGACGCCCTGGGTGACAGCTTGCCGACATGACGCTGTGACGGCCCACCCGGATGGAGCACCACAGACGGCTGCTGGAGGCACGATTGGCGCTGCCACAAGCTGCACGTCCATTGCCTGCTGAAGGAGCTCGTAGGGAGACACCGCTATGCGCTGGAGTGCCCGTGTGAGTCTGCTTGCCGCGGAGACAGCAGTGGTGCTCCCTCATCGTGCCGGTGGTGGGAATCCGCGGTCACCGGCCGGCACTGCGGGCACGGTGCGCTGACAGTTGCTGGCGGTGCTCAAGCATCCGCCAACTGCCCCTGCACGGCACCTAGCTACGGCGGGCTCGGGCACCGTCTCCCGGCATCCAACCTAAAGCGCGCAGACGGTTTCACGAAGCCATTCGCGCGCATCGTTTCCCACTTGGGTCCGCTGCCGAGCACGTGGGTCGCTACGATGCGCCGGCGCAGAGCAGCGACTGGCGCAACAAGGGACCGCTGTGGCGATGCTCGCGGTGCCGGTGTGAAGCCGTGTGTCGTGTTGTGTGTGGCGTTGTCTCTTTTTCGAGATTCGTCTGGAAACGACACTGCGGCGCATTGGGAGCCTAAGAGCGCGCACTGCGACCGCGGTGGCCTTAAGGCGCGTCCTGGTGCTTGCACTGGGCACTGCCATTGGATTTGTGCGTCTTTGCATCGTGTCTGCTGACAGATGGCTTTGAATGTGACATGAGTACTCCCTAGTTCATGACCGGTGCCCGTGTTGGTGAGCACGCGCATGTTCTGTCATTCTGGATAACTACACATAGCTTGCCACATTCTATCAATGCCTGCATCAATGATCGCGCTGGGCAGTCGCACTGATCAGGTGACCACTGTGAGTCCTTTGGCGCGAGTGCCCTCCATTGCTTGGTCGGCTTCTTGTGACGGGTGCTATGGGTTGTGTCATGGAGTAGTTATGCTGGCGCATGAAGGTGCTGCTCCTGTGCTCAGCCGCCTCTTGAAGCGTTTGTGTTCCATTACAGTGCGTAGCATATCCGTGTGGTGCCTTCGAACACTGCACGTTTGACCAGAGTTCCGTTACTTGTCGGATGAGGCAGCATGGCGGCGTAGCGCAATGTGGGTGTTGCAATACAGGTTGGCGGATCGCGCCCGCCGCAATGCTGAGACTGTCCCACACTGAGTGCGTTTCCTCTTTCGCTTCACGTTTTCGTGGCTGCTGTTGACCGAATGGGCTGTTGCTTAGGCTCGCCCGCTCGTTCAACACGGCGGCACAATTCGGAGCGACAGTAAATATCCACTGTTGTATGCGGAAGCATCTGCAGACGAAGCAGTGCCAGGTGTTACCGTTGGGCAGCATTGTTGTCAGCTGGTTCCTTGCGATTTGCCTCTCACCGCCGATGGAACAGAAAACCTGCTTCCATCCGCTGCTCGCCGGACATGTTTCTAGCAGGCCACGACCACCCACTCCCGGGCCTTCAGGCGGTGCATTCAGTCGGCACGTGTTGCTTGCAGGTGGCGTTAGTGCCAATTGGGTGGCATGTCCTGTGGCGTCATGCTGCCACTGCTGCTCCGGTCATTGTCACGTGGCATCCTGCTGCTTGCAACAGCCTGTTTGGTGGGCTTTGGGTTGAACGGATCCGCACAGTAGAACCATCCCTCAGCACTCACCTGTTGCGCTGTGCTCGGTGTGCGGTGGACTGTCTGAGCTGGGATCATTCCCGAACTGTTTGCCCCGCGAGGAGACGCTTATGCTTTTCGCTGTGGGTGAAGGGAACGCGCTGCTTCCAAGCGACTGTTCTTTGGCTTGCACTCCCTCTGCTCACAGGGCATACGCCGTTGAAGAATTGTTTTGTGGCAGGTGGCTCTGGCAAATGGCGTTGTAAAACTGCCACGCTTCCTGGTGAAGTGTCAGCGCAACACACCGCGCGCACAAGAGCACTTCCGCAAGGGCATCTGGTGCTATCTGGTGATTGTATGGCCCTTGCCTTCTGGATGTCATGCATGGGGGGAGCGTGGCAATTATGTAGGCAGCTTATCGCTCCTCATGGCTCCATTGTCGCTTGGCCCTGCTTTGTGTCGAGGATATGCCCTCCGACTGCTCGGTGAGTGCTGCTGAAGAGGCTTGTGGCTGTGTTGTTTTTCGCTACTGCGCGGTGGGACCGGTTGTGTAAATGCCGTTGGACCCTTATTCCATGAGCGGCGTGTGAACATGGAGGGGGTGTGGGTGCGCACTGCTCGTCGCACAGGAGGCCAACGCGGCCATCCGCTCCCAGGACACATCGTAAGTGTTCCCATCACGAATCTGCCGCAAGACACTGGCTTATTCAGCGGCCTGTCCTGTAGCAATTGCGAGTGCGGAGTGCTTCTGGCCCGGTCAACGCGCTCATGTGGCCGAACGGAGGGCGGCGAGAGCGTGAGCAGCCAGTAATGCGTCAAAAGCACAATCAAAGTATTCGAGGACGTTCAATTGCACCCGCGTGAGCCTGTAGTGCGTGTGCCAGTGGTCTGTGAGAGTCGGGGACTATTGCTCGGAGCCGCACGGGCTTACCGGTGGCCGCAAGTGCTTCTCACCATCGTCCACCGTATTGCGGACGAGTCCCGCTTTCCACGCACATTCCATTGCGTAAAGTTGCTTTGCTGTTTAGCACTGAGTGGCGCCTTCTTCCCTTTTATGGTGAAGGCGGTGGGTACTGTTGAGCATACGGATTCCGGGATGCGCTGATGTCTAGTGGGTCTGGGTGGCAGCCACGCCGCATTTTTAGCACCTAAGAGCTTTGAAGTGCGTAACACGAGTGTTGTTCTGTCATGGCAGTGCGAGCCTTGGAAGTGGCGCGCGATGCCAAAAGCAGCGCTGTCGGTGTCTTCGTCTGATTCCTTTGCCAAACAGATGGCGACCGTACCCTTTATCAAGGACTCCCTGTGACGGGCAGTGCGACTGTACTTGATTGCAGCATATCACCGCTTTGTGAATGTCTGTGCTCTGACGTACAGTGCCGCGAGCTGGTGGTCACTGGGGGCGCGGGCCAACAGTGTTTGCTGGTGCGGTGCATTTTTGCCCGCACGTACCTACAAGGCTATTCTGGGTATGGCCCACGTGTAAGCACTACTGTTACCTTCGCTTCTTAGCCCTTTCCTTTCGCGGGTGAATGCAAAACACGCACAGCTGCTCTTCCGCCTTTCACCACCTTAGTTTGCCAAGTGCCAAAAAATAACACATCCGCTTAGCAGTTCAGGCTTTAGCTAGATCGTTTGACCTTGATAAGAGAGCGTCACAGTTTCGCCGGCGTCAAAAGTGAGCGAGTCTGCGGACAATCGCTGGCAGTGCCCAATCTGTATTGAAAGGCCACGGGATACTGTTGTGACGTCCTGTGGGCATATTTTCTGTGGAGAGTGTATTCGTCGCGCAATTGGAAGTGGCATAGAAAGTTGTCCACTGTGTCGCTCTGTTCTGTATAATAATCAGCGTGGAAGCATCTTCCCAATCGATAAGTACATGAACGATCCACTTATTGTATCCGGGGAACGAGCGAACGAGGAAGTCATTGCGAAGTTCGTGGCCGCTGTGGCCCGTGCTCTCTTTTCAGCAGTAGATGATGGTAATTATGAAGCGGTAGGTGACAAGATCAAAAGCATATTTGACGCCTTCAAGGAAAGGGAAAAAGCGACAGCAGAACACATACGTAAGCTGGGGGAGGAAAAGGAAAAGGCGCTTGACGAGTTAAATGGACGAATCAAAGCTGTAGAAAACGAATGCCGAGATTTGAAAATGAGCAAAAATAATCTGCAGAGGGAGCTCGAAGACGCCAAAGGGCAAAATAAGGAGATGCACGCCAGGATGAACCAGCTAGTTGCGTGTATGCATAAAGGCGCACACGCGATGGCAGTACGGGAGGGACGACAAAACATGGCTGGCGCACTGTCTGAAAATTGCCAGCCCATGGAGAGCCACACATCCCTGACCGTTGGAAGGGACTGTTTTATTCCTTGTCTTGACGTTGTTTCCGAGGAGGTGCTGGCGGGTGTCAGCAGACTTACTTTGAACAAAGTGGAGCTGACGGACAGAGATCTGTGGCCCATACACAACTTCTCTAACCTCAAAGCACTCAGCATCGAGGAATGCACTGGACGCATCTGCCTTGGCACGCGAATGCCACACGGCAATCCGCCAACGCGGGAAAATTGCGATGATACGGAGGGAGTGAGCGGCATAAGCTGTTTGGAGGAAATAACGATAAGCAACTGTATGAACATAAAAGAAATCAAAGGATTAAATACGCTGGCGTGCATCCGTCGCTTACGCTTTATCAACTCCAACATCAGTGATGATTGTGTGGCCAACATTTCGGAAAACAAACATATTCGGGAGCTCGAGTTCCAAGACTGTGCAAACATTACAAGCCTAAGGCCACTGGCAAACAGCGAGTTGCTAGAATCATTAGTGATTAGCAACTGCATAAACTTGGAGAGTGAAATAAATGTGTTAGCGGCTCTAAACAGGCTGCGCGAGCTGCGCCTGTCGAGGCTGGACATAAATGATGTCACGCTGCGTGACCTTGATGGCAACGAGTGCCTGCGCACGCTTGACCTCTCGCACTGCACTGGCATAACCGATGTGTCTCTACTCTCGAAGTTGAGTGGCCTGCACACGCTTGGTCTCTCGCACTGCACTGGCATAACCGATGTGTCGCCACTCTCGAATTTGAGTGGCCTGCGCATGCTTGGTCTCTCGCACTGCACTGGCATAACCGATGTGTCGCCACTCTCGGAGTTGAGTAGCCTGCGCACGCTTGGTCTCTCGCACTGCACTGGCATAACCGATGTGTCGCCACTCTCGGTGTTTAGTAGCCTGCGCACGCTTGGTATCTCGCACTGCACTGGCATAACCGATGTGTCGCCACTCTCGAAGATGAATGGACTTCAGAAACTTTATCTCTCGCACTGCACTGGCATAACAGATGTGCCTCCACTCTCGGCGTTGAGTAGCTTTGAGAAGCTTGACCTCTCGCACTGCACTGGCATAACCGATGTGTCGCCACTCTCGGTGTTGAGTAGCCTGCGCACGCTTGACATCTCGCACTGCACTGGCATAACCGATGTGTCGCCACTCTCGAAGATGAATGGACTTCAGAAACTTTATCTCTCGCACTGCACTGGCATAACAGATGTGCCTCCACTCTCGGCGTTGAGTAGCTTTGAGAAGCTTGACCTCTCGCACTGCACTGGCATAACCGATGTGTCGCCACTCTCGAAGTTGAGTAGCCTGCACACGCTTGACCTCTCGCACTGCACTGGCATAACCAATGTGTCGCCACTCTTGAAGTTTAGTAGCCTGCGCATGCTTGACATCTCGCACTGCACTGGCATAACCAATGTGTCGCCACTCCGGGTGCCCACCCCCTCGCACTGCACTGGCATAACCAATGTGTCGCCACTCTTGAAGTTTAGTAGCCTGCGCATGCTTGACATCTCGCACTGCACTGGCATAACCAATGTATCGCCACTCTCGGAGTTGAGTAGCCTGCGCACGCTTGACATCTCGCACTGCACTGGCATAACCGATGTGTCGCCACTCTCGGAGTTAAGTAGCCTGCGCATGCTTGACCTCTCGCACTGCACTGACATCAGCAATGTGTCCAGACTATCGAAGATCATTGCACTACAGAAGCTTGACCTCTCGCACTGCACTGGCGTAACCGATGTGTCGCCACTCTCGAAGATGATTGGACTTGAGAAGCTTTATCTATCGCACTGCACTGGCATAACCGATGTGCCGCCACTCTCGAAGTTGAGTAGCCTACGCACGCTTGACATCTCGCACTGCACTGGCATAACCGATGTGTCGCCACTCTCGAAGTTGAATAACTTTGTGCAGCTTGACCTCTCGCACTGCACTGGCATAACCGATGTGTCGCCACTCTCGGTGTTGAGTAGCCTGCGCATGCTTTTTTTCTCGCACTGCACTGGCATAACCGATGTGTCGCCACTCTCGGTGTTGAGTAGCCTGCGCACGCTTGACCTCTCGTACTGCACTGGCATAAAACATGTGTCGCCACTCTCGAAATTGAGTAGTCTTGAGAAACTTGACCTCTCGCACTGCACTGCAATAAAACATGTGTCGCCACTCTCGAAATTGAGTAGCCTGTGCACGCTTGACCTCTCGTACTGCACTGGCATAAAACATGAGTCGCCACTCTCGAAATTGAGTAGCCTGCGCACGCTTGACCTCTCGCACTGCACTGGCATAACCGATGTGTCGCCACTCTCGGTGTTGAGTAGCCTGCGAACGCTTGGTCTCTCGCACTGCACTGGCATAACCGATGTGTCGCCACTCTCGGTGTTGAGTAGCCTGCGAACGCTTGACCTCTCGCTATCTAAGCGCATAACCGATGTGTCGCCACTCTCGAAGTTGAGTAGCCTGCGCACGCTTGACCTCTCGCACTGCACTGGCATAACCGATGTGTCGCCACTCTCGGTGTTGAGTAGCCTGCACACGCTTGACCTCTCGCACTGCACTGGCATAACCAATGTGTCGCCACTCTCGGAGTTGAGTAGCCTGCGCACGCTTGACCTCTCGCACTGCAGAGGCATAGCCAATGTGTCGCCACTCTCGAAATTGAGTAGCCTGCGCATGCTTAACCTCTCACACTGCACTGGCATAACCGATGTGTCGCCACTCTCGGAGTTTAGTAGCCTGCACACGCTTGACCTCTCGCACTGCACTGGCATAACCGATGTGTCGCCACTCTCGGAGTTGAGTAGCCTGCGCATGCTTAACCTCTCACACTGCACTGGCATAACCGATGTGTCGCCACTCTCGGAGTTTAGTAGCCTGCACACGCTTGACCTCTCGCACTGCACTGGCATAACCGATGTGTCGCCACTCTCGGAGTTGAGTAGCCTGCGCACGCTTGACCTCTCGCACTGCACTGGCATAACCGATGTGTCGCCACTCTCGGAGTTGAGTAGCCTGTGCACGCTTGACCTCTCGCACTGCACTGGCATAACCGATGTGTCGCCACTCTCGAAATTGAGCAGCCTGTGCACGCTTGAGCTCTCGCACTGCACTGGCATAACCGATGTGTCGCCACTCTCGGAGTTGAGTAGTCTGCGCACGCTTGACCTCTCGCACTGCAGAGGCATAACCGATGTGTCGCCACTCTCGGAGTTGAATAACTTTGTGCAGCTTGACCTCTCGCACTGCACTGGCATAACCGATGTGTCGCCACTCTCGGTGTTGAGTAGCCTGCGCACGCTTGACCTCTCGTACTGCACTGGCATAAACATGTGTCGCCACTCTCGAAATTGAGTAGTCTTGAGAAACTTGACCTCTCGCACTGCACTGCAATAAACATGTGTCGCCACTCTCGAAATTGAGTAGCCTGTGCACGCTTGACCTCTCGTACTGCACTGGCATAAAACATGAGTCGCCACTCTCGAAATTGAGTAGCCTGCGCACGCTTGACCTCTCGCACTGCACTGGCATAACCGATGTGTCGCCACTCTCGGTGTTGAGTAGCCTGCGAACGCTTGGTCTCTCGCACTGCACTGGCATAACCGATGTGTCGCCACTCTCGGTGTTGAGTAGCCTGCGAACGCTTGACCTCTCGCTATCTAAGCGCATAACCGATGTGTCGCCACTCTCGAAGTTGAGTAGCCTGCGCACGCTTGACCTCTCGCACTGCACTGGCATAACCGATGTGTCGCCACTCTCGGTGTTGAGTAGCCTGCACACGCTTGACCTCTCGCACTGCACTGGCATAACCAATGTGTCGCCACTCTCGGAGTTGAGTAGCCTGCGCACGCTTGACCTCTCGCACTGCAGAGGCATAGCCAATGTGTCGCCACTCTCGAAATTGAGTAGCCTGCGCATGCTTAACCTCTCACACTGCACTGGCATAACCGATGTGTCGCCACTCTCGGAGTTTAGTAGCCTGCACACGCTTGACCTCTCGCACTGCACTGGCATAACCGATGTGTCGCCACTCTCGGAGTTGAGTAGCCTGCGCATGCTTAACCTCTCACACTGCACTGGCATAACCGATGTGTCGCCACTCTCGGAGTTTAGTAGCCTGCACACGCTTGACCTCTCGCACTGCACTGGCATAACCGATGTGTCGCCACTCTCGGAGTTGAGTAGCCTGCGCACGCTTGACCTCTCGCACTGCACTGGCATAACCGATGTGTCGCCACTCTCGGAGTTGAGTAGCCTGTGCACGCTTGACCTCTCGCACTGCACTGGCATAACGATGTGTCGCCACTCTCTTGCACGCCTCTCGCACTGCACT